>BMAV01014589.1:14005-129822 GCA_019973955.1 Trichonephila inaurata madagascariensis | reverse complement strand
ATATATATATATATATATATATATATATATATATATAATTTAGTACATCAAACTTTATAAAATTTAAAAACCTCTATTAATATCACAATATCGGGAGAGGTTTTTAAAAGAAATATTCAAAGTGATAGTAACTATTAACTGGCTTTCCTAAATATTAATGAAATTGTTTATTTAAAAAAAAAGGTTTCTCTAACTTCATCTGGTTTGTAAGAATTTCTTCTTTCTTTCTAATTGAGCTGCAGATTGGTAATTATCATTGTGCAGACCTTGTACATTAAACGGGAGCTTGTAACATCTTTTAAGTGTGGCACCATACAGGTGGATATCAACTGCCGCAAAGTAATTTTGATGCCCAATTTCCTCTCCAGAGGGAGATACTTGAGCTCTGGCAATGTGAAACTGTTCCAGGAATTTAATTTTGCTGACAGCACCCAAGCTAACCAGGCACTCAAAAGATCTTTAACATACCACGTAATCATTTGATATTAACGTTGTCGATTTTTTGCATCATGAAAATCCACCGACTTGGGCCAAGGTCGAATCCTCAAGCTTGGGCCTGCAATGCCAATTCCTTGCAGACTACACCACCTAGAAGGCCGGTATGTAAGAACAAAAGATATAACTTATCAATAGCATAACTTGATATACGGAATCCTTCAAATTTTAAAGGGCTGACAAGCATTGTGGTTAAATTTGGATTCACGTTTGGCAACTGGTGTGAATGGGCTTAGTGTCAACTTTTATATCATATGACGATACTCGGTTTCAATTTGTAATCTATTATTAAATTTAAAAGTTGTTCTGTTAGTCTTTACACAAAAATATATGGCTATCCATGGTGTTCATTTAAAAAAATGCATGTAAGTATTCATAAAAATATACATTAATGTATAGAGTTTACGAAGAAATATAAGATTTTCTAATGAATATATCTGGTTTTTGTTTACTACGGTTTTGTTTACTTTCGAGTTATTCGTCTCTCAGTATTTTCAATTTAATTAGAACTCAAATAAACATAATGAATTGAAACTTTGAGGAATAATATTTTAAATATTTATTAAATTTCTCAGGTATATATCATCAAACGTGATTTAGAAATAATAATTACCTTCTCGTCTAGAATTGATTAAAATAAATTTCAGATTTTTCAGTAAAAGATTAAATAAGGTGGTTATAATACGAAAATATATCCAAGCCTGCTTGGAATGGATTCGTTGCAACGATTTGCCATGCTATCAACAAAGCTATCGCACATTGAAATGGAATTCAGCAATGCTCATACATTAAGTAATCGCTATTCCAGATTATTTAAGGACCTAGGAGATGGATATGAGGAATCTATCTATTTGCCGAAATAATCCGATTGACGTTCTATCGGATTAAGGCTGGAGAAATTGAATTAACCATTCAATTTGCTCCGAACATTAGTCATCAAAATAACTATCAACAAACCCAGCTTGGTGAAGTTTGGGAATTATCTACCAATAGAATGAATTTATAATTAATATCATCCAGCATATAATGTCCCATAGGAAAAAAATAATTCTCCTTTCGATATTTTCTAGCCTTTAGAATTCTTTCAGAAAACAAACTCAAGTCAGTGTTATAACCCGGGAAGATTCCAATCTAAAACATAATTCCATTTACTATATATTGGGTCTTTCAACATTATTTGGTAGTATTTGGTGCATTGTTGTCTTCAAATTAAGTCACTATAAGAAGTATGTACACTAGAAGTTATTTATCAGGTGTTACCGTGACCAATGCAACTCAAAGATCCGAAATGAGCTGAGACATTGTAGCGTTCTTCTTCAAAACTTTAAAGAGTTAGAAAAAGATGTCATCTCGAAAGCCGTCTAGAGACAATAATCTTAATACTAAATTTCAGTGTTCAGATTTATCCCAGAGTCTTCAAATCAAACAACGAAGATGCTTGGAAGTATCAGCTGGTCACAAAACTATTTTCCGTCATTCTCTTTTTCTACTTTCTTCAGAATCGGGGAATTGGTGTTTTCTGGATATGACCAACAATTTCTTGGTACCAAGTACTGAAGATAAACCACCATGACTAGAGACTGCACACGCACACAATACCGGTATACCGGAATATCGGTATTTTGAGTTATTTGTACAGTTTGTAATACCGGTATTACCAAGTTTAAATACCGTTTTTTCGGTATTTACTAGAAATTTTTAAAATTACCTCCTCTATATGCACAGGGATCACCAACATGGCAAAATAGTATACGTTTTTGATTTATGTCTCCCTAACAGGTGAAATTTATTAGACTGTGAATATTAAGTTGTATCGTACAGTCAAGAAAATTGATAAAATTTGTGAGTCATCCAAGAAGCCATGTCAAAACTAACCTTTTACAACTCAGAGCGATACAGCACACGCTCAGTATTCGTAGTTTGATATTCGTATCTGTGAAAAAACAAGGTTGTAGTTGTGAAGAAAGCTCATAATATTCCTATATTTCTTAAATTGATGAATTTGTTATTCACATTGTATTTTTAACCATACTTTAGGGTTCTTTCAGATTTAATGTATATATACTCATAAATAATGGCCCATAATAATGAATAAGAATAACTTTAAAGGACATAAGAAATCGAAAATATTTACACTATTGTCGGTAATGAATATGAATTGTCTCTTGATCAAATTTAGAATTAGTGATAACTAAAAAAATTCAACAGACCCCAAAATACAATACAGAAATCAGCTATATCCAAAACCATCCGACGAGAATCGATTTATTTGAAGATGAGTAATATAGAGGTAAATACTTGGAAAAAGTATATCAAGCTTTGCTAACAGTACCACCAACTAGCGTAGATGCCGAAAGAGTGTTTTCGACAGCTGGTATATATAATTTGTGCACAAAATTACATTTCAGGCTTAATTACAATACAATTGATGCATTATGTTTTTTAAGATTATTTTTTTAAAATTTGTAACTGTACCGCCGACTGAATAGTGATATTTACACTTTTTTGTGATTTGAGTAAATAAGGTGTTCCTCTATTTTGTGTGGAATTCGTTATATATACTGTAATAATTTATAAGTTACAAATTTATTTGTTGTGATATTTACACTCGCTAATAAAACTGCCAATAAAACAAAGAAACACCTATATTTTCTTTCTTTTTCTAAAATTTCTACTACCAGTAATAAAACCGGTATACTGGTATTATACCGAATACCAGAATTGAACTTCTGGTCCGATATTGCAATCCCTAATCATGACAATTTCTTTTGGAATACAAAAGGAAGACCTTCGAAATTTTCTGCGACTGCTGCACTAGTTTTGAATTCTTAATGAAAACAATTCTGGATGGTGACCTTTTATTGGGTTTTAACAAATATATATATATATATATATATAAAGGGGAGACTTTTGGAGATATATCTGTGTGTACAGATATAAACTGTAAAACATTACATTTAATAAAGTTTGATTGCATTATATATATGAATTGCTTCTTTTTTCAGTTGTATAACTACGTGAGAAAATTATTTATACTTATGCGAATATTAGGGTGTATATAGAAAATTTTTATTATAATTTCTAAACCTACGTATGCAGAAAAGAGATTCCCTTGCAGGTAGATGGAAGAAAAACGAAATAGGAAAAAAATTATTTTTTTAAGTCCTGACACAAGAAGAAGGAAATTTAGCCATATGAATTTTTTTTATGATAAAAAGTAGTCTTTAATTAAATAATAATTAAATCTTTTTTTAAATTTTAATACAAACTAAATCTGTTTCCATTTTTTTCGAAAATTTAACCCTTTTGTAGGAAAATTAAATTTTTAAATTATTAATTTTTTGATTTTTTTCTCCTAATCGCGTGCCATACTGTAGAACATTATTTAAGCATAGGTAGGTTCCTATTAATACTTTTTTCCCTCCACATAATTGTGATTCACTGTAATGTATGCATCTATTATTATTATTTATATAATGTAATATGTATATTATTATTTATATAATGTATTATATATATTATTATTTATATAATGTATTATATATATTATTCTTGTGTATGTATTGATCTACAATCTTAATATTTAGAAAAAAAAAAATATACGCGCAAAATTTCTGGAGATTATTTTTATTATTATTTAAGTGCGCATTTTTTTTACTTTAACTTATAATTTAATATCTTTAGTCAAGTTGAAATAGTTTTTGTTTCTGAGCTATTTCAGGACAAGTATATAAAATATTATTATGAACTATTCAATCTGAACTAAACTGACCTAATTAAATGGAACTAATTTTGTTACATGACACTTATTGATCTTACAAAAGATTAGGACAAAAATTTACAACTTTTGTAGGTTTGTTCTATCTTGCTTTGAGAAAAATACATGTTATGGTAAAATAATTTAAGTTGCATGATAATTTGGATTAAATGTCAGCCTTTTGTATTATATATATACTGTTCCTTTGCTCTATTTCTTCTATTAATTTAAAAAGCAATAGTTTCATTACAGCAAGAGAATAGTGCTTTTTAATCGGAAGTTAATATATTAATTCCTTCTGTGAAATATTTCATCACAAACTGGTCTCAATGATTAAAACCCCAAGAACGATTGAGCAAATTCATGATCTCCAAATATTAATTTAACACCAAACATAGCTTTAGGAGATTAATATTGGGTCGTCTATCTCGTTCAACCAGTTAGAAAACTACACTAAACGAAATCTCATTTTGGTCCAGGTAAGCCTTCTGGAAAATGACTAGATGGCTAGGCTGAGATTAAATTTATCACCTCGCTTGTTGCAACTGCTCAACCGAAGTATTAGTTCATTCTGTATCAAAGATCCATTTGGAATAAGATAGGATTATTTGTTTAAAATCAGTGTTTCGAGAAATGTAATTCCCCGAATTAAACGTACAAGTTTTTCTCGGACATTGACCCTAGAATGTTTTTCCTTTTTCCTTAAACGTTTCAAAAATTTATTCTACTCAACTATAGAGCAGAATACTGAAATTTCTGCAAAAACAATAGGTAAGGTTTTTCAGGATTATTCGTAATTTCTGATCATCTTTCCTGGTGAATATTTATTGCGTCCATCTTAATGCTACCTTAAAAAAATATTTGTGTAAAAATCCCATAATTGCTGTTTTAAACGGCACAGTTTGCATACAGTTATTGAGAAATAATGTAAGAGAATTGATAATATTAAAAATTTATTTTGTTGCTTCCAAATATAACTGAAGTTTTTATGTTATTATATTTCCAAAGCTTTATTTCAAAAGGGGGTATCTATTATCGTATATGTAATAAATATATCAAACATGTGACACTATATTGCGTTAAAAATCACAGCATCAAATGGAATTACCTTTATGAGACAAAATTTTATCTGTGTATCTTAATACTATAAAGTATTTAATGCAGTGTTTCTCAAACTGTGGGGCGCGCCCCCCTTAGCCTTAGGTGGCATAACAACTCTACGAGGGGGGCGCGAGCATATTGAAAAGTCGATAACAAAAGATTATTTAAAAAATTATTAATTTACTGAAAGTAAACAAACCAAATATATTCTGACATAGTAAAAAATAAAATGCACATTTACACTGATATATTGCACTTATAAATGAATCAGGTGGTACAGAATGTATTTTATAAATAATTTAACAATACTAAGTTAAGAACAAGTTTAATAATTACCATTGACCCCATGGGACTCTCATATATAAAATTACATACAAAAATTAACACTTTTATTGATAACTTGTACAGTTTATAATTAATTTTTTCTTGACTACCGATTAAAAGTTACTTGATTCACTTCCCAATGCCAACCGTTTTCCACGTCGGTGCGCGTATGTGAAGTATTGTGTGTGGGGGGGAAGAAATAAAGAAGCAAAAATATCTGAAATAAGTAAATCCTTTCCAGACATTGACAAGGTCCTTTTATTGCATTCCAAAGCCTCGGAATAATTTTATGGATAGCAGTGCACAGAAAAGATCGTTCTTCAGAAAGACGTATATATATGTCCGGGAAATTAACGATTTGACTGAGCGAGACGCTTATATACGCCGGTGGCACTTAAGAGGTTAAAATCGTATCGCAGTTTTAGAGCCCAAGTATAGCATTATTGAATTCAATACATTGTTATTGTATGAGGGGGGCGCGATGAAAATTATGATTGAATATTGGGTAGTGAACATTGAAACTTTGAGATGCACTGATTTAATTATTAATTTTTGACTTCCACTGATTGGCTAGATGAAACTTCCCGCACTCCAACGAAGCACACAGAAGATGCCTAAAACAGCCATTTCGATGTTAAGGTAATTTCTATGCCAGGGGGATTCCCTTGACCTATTAGACTGCATCACTCTCAGATATATTAGAGAACAATTTAAATAACTGCCACCACTTTAGAAAAGACACGCAATTGAATCTCTAAATCACATATAAGGATCGCTTCACATTTGAGTCGGAGCGACGTTAAAATTTGACGGTTTTGATAAGAATGAGCGAACTATCTTCGTACAACGCATCAAGAAGGTTACGGCCAACTGAGGACCGTTAGCTTCACCCCAAAAACACAAGGACAAAGTGAATATCTGATGTTCAAGCTCAGTCCTTTTTGTGTCCTTATCGATGATCCAATGTGTAATCGTGATATCAGTGACAGTAGTGATCATCATCGATAAGCTAAAATCACGAAGTTCAATGCCTGACTGCTCTTCTCTGTTGCTCACCTACCAAGAACATATGTAAGGGAGTAGGGCACATTCAACCTAGAGTCTGGTGGAGTCTCCTCTCATACATCGCTGATACATTATTGAATAATCACAGGAAATTAAAGGTATTTCCAATACAATGTTTTTATACATTTAGTTGTAGTAAATGTTTCAATATACTATTTAAATGTTCTTCTTGTCTTCTTTCAATGATAAATCATAGTTTATCAATGACATAACAGAAAATATTTAGAATTCAGATTAGTATTTAAATTTGAAAATATAGATACGTTATAAATTGCGCATAATGCCTTATAGATTATTTATTTATTTTAAATAACGTTTTTCTAGAATCAAAATGAGGGTTTCAGTGTCAGTTTAGTGGCAAATCTGAGCTAGAAACCCGTCATTCTTATCTATGCCACACTGTAAAAGATTTCGTTCCGATTCACTTAACACCTATTTATTTGAATATCTTTAAAAGTATGACACCATAACTTGCTAAACTGTTTGAATTCCTCACTCTAAGAATAGGCTTACATAATATGAATAAGGATTATGAACTATATTTTCATAATAAGTTTCACACAAATAATGATTATTATTACGTTTCTGTGTCACATCGATAAATGAAATATTACTCTTCCAATTCTTTCCCTAGAAAACTAAAAGAATGAACAAAACTGTGCTTTGCTACATAGGTTCTCAAAAGTTCAAAAAATAATACGATAAGAGTGTTGGGAAAGGAGCAATACTTCATACGTCAAAAACACTTTCGAAACAACATTTTCCTTTTTCATGGTTGCATGTTCCACCAATATTCTAGAATATGGAATCAGCTTCCCAATGAGTTCAAGGGTAAGAAGCATGCGCTCCAAAACTACGTGCGCATTTGTGGAATAGAAATCAAGAAATCCACATTTCTGGATTTCATTCCGTCTCTTTCGAAGATCATAAAACATTTTTTTTTACTGTTTATTGTACTCATACTTTTGGCTCAGACAATTTCTTGATTTTGTTACATTTATTTATAACTTTCACTGAACTTGCTTTTCTGAGTATATATATGTATTGTTTAATAACCATACATTTAGAATAGAATACTCTTTATGGAAACAAAATTATGGAATTCAAGTTAATTATTTCGTGTTACCTCCTAGATTTTCGCACAAGTTTAAATTTTTTAATTTTTTGGCTAGTATTCATGATGAAGAAACTCTGGGAGAAACCCAAACTCTTTACTTTTGTGTTTTGAATGTCTTAAAATTCTGCTGGGATTATTTATCATTTTAAATAATATTTTGATTTCTCATGTGATATTTCATAGTTAATTATATTTGAATGTTATTTTGGAAATTGATTCGAAAATACAGTTTTATGGTGAAAGAAAAATGAAACGATTTTAGTGTTGTTTTTTATGAATCTATTATAAAAAGTTCTTTTTTTTTTTTTTTTTAAAAAAAAAATTTAGCAAAAACAGTTAAATTATGTTCTTGTATGCTTTTTTCCTTCATGGTCTAAAAGGTAATTCAGATTCATTTTTTTATTTTTTTTAAAGAAATCTATATGCAGTTTTAGGTGAGACATTTATATACATTCTACGATTATCATTATCTATATTCATTAAATAAAATATATTATTATATAAATCATTTGATAAAATGCACTTGTTTTATAACTTAATATCAAGATAAAGGGAAAAAAATATTTGTTTCTTTTTTTGTATACAATGATATTTCGTTGACATTATTTAACAAGAGACTCTATAATATTATTTTTTTCTGAATGTATTGCTCTAATTTTGAAAATAGTATGAATGTACGGAAAATATTTAACAATGATTATATTTATAAAAAATCTACGCAAGAAAGAAAAATTATTTCCAATCTAACTTCATCTTTCTCACACGCGTATTTCTTCTCGTATAATAATTTCAATTCTTTTTTTTAAATCAAGTGGTATTTTATTAAAAATTTCTATAAAACATATAATGCATAATTCACTATTTTGTCATGTTAAGAATAAAGGTGTTTAAGAAAAGGAAACTGTCCTTACTTATTCAAAAGACTAATGTGTGGAGAAGCGTTCTATAAGTATACATTTCATTTTTTGGGTTGGATTTATTTTAAGACACAACTTTTGTTGTGAAAATCATAAATTAATTGTACGTTTTCATGTACTTATTTTCAAATAAACGATTAGGTATAAACTATTGATTAATTTTGTTTCTTTTGGTTGAGAGAGAAGATACCCTTAATTATCTAAAAGTTCTTAAAATATTTTAATTTAATTATTAGCTTCAACTTTATTGCGTAGTTAGGTAGGATTATGATTCTTAATTAATAATAATGGGTAAAGAACTATAATTTGCAATGGAATTAGAAAAAAATAGGAGCATATTAGTTGTCTATACGCTCTAATAATATACAGCAATCAAATAATTATTTTAGAAACACTCTTCAGTATGTACTTTATTCTCATCAAAAAACACAAACTCAGATTATATGTTCCATCAAAGTATCCTTAGTAAACAGAAACGTTTAGTTAATATTTAAGTAAATATTGAATCTTGTGTATTTAAATACATTCATAAAAGTGAAAAAAGCTTGTTTTAACAACACCAGTGTATTTTTTATTGATAAACATGAAAGGGCATGAATTTCTTAGAAGTTTTTGTTGAATACTAATTTAATGTTTATATTAGTTTCCCATAACGATATTTAATGACCGTTTATGTTAATTTTTGTATACTATTTTGATATTTATTAATAGCCATTTAAACTTTTGTATTTTTAGAAAGATTTCACATAATAAACAACAGTGAGAAATCATTCTTTTCTAACTTAATATATTCATCTAAGTGTAATATGTTTGATTAATGATTGCTGTAGTCATTAAGAGTTACAATTTTGTCTATTAAACTTCAAAAGAATTCCTACGCCTCAACATTAGTTTTTCTTATTCTTAAATATATAACTAATATATTTTAGTTAAATTAATAGAATTTATTTCCAATTTCAAATCAATTTTACGTGTTTGTTTGACAAAATTTAATGTAATTCTTATCAAACTCTTATGAATCATATTTTGCATGATTAATTAAATAGAGACATTCTTAAAATGAATTTAAATTCTGAGGATAGCACAACTTATATTTTATTATAATAAATTTTTACTGTGTAACTAACTGTATCAAACTTTTGATACAATAAATATGTACTCCCTAATACTAATCCTATATTTAAAGTATTCTGTAAAGAATAATCTGAAAGATTCAATGTCTTACAGATAAGCTTGCAACATATTTAAATCTGCACTTTTTATCTGGTCTATTAATATTATCGAAGGTTTAAATCATTTTTAACGTAAAAAAATCTGAAAAAAAATTTTACCCCTTTGTTTTTCTAGATCTTCAATGTAGCAATTTCAGGCAATTGTTCGCCATTTTCTAAGTGGTGTTGAGCAATTGCATACAGAGGGAAAACCGATTACTACCTCTTTTTTTCATTATTTTCCTTGAGAAGAAAAAAATGTGGAAAGTTAAAAGAGTTTGTGCATTAACACAGAATTAAGCCTAAAGACTCATATTTTATTTCGTAGACGGAAGATATTTTGTCTCTCTAGGTTCCGTCTGTTCATTCGTTTTGTTGCCTCTTTTTACCGTTTTCTATTATACTAACTGGTCTTTTCATTCTGCTCCATTTTTTTCAGACTTCAAACAAGACGCACTTCTGGAGTGCTGCCAGGCATCCTTCTACATCATGATTAATAAAGCAACCGTAATATAAATAATTGTGACCATTAATAACTCGACAATAACTTTCGACTCAAAACATGTTTTTCTAGAAAGTGATTTTGGCGTAACTCTCTATTATATTTTTGTTATTCTAATATATTCCTTTCCTCTAGAAAATTTATTATTATGTATCTTATTGAAATACAAAAAAAAATAGAAAAGGAAAAAAGAAATTGTATTGTATATATAGGAATATTTAAATTCTCTAAAGGCTGCACAAATTTTTCAAGATGCTATTGTTTTGCAAATATCCAACTTATGTAAATCAACTGAAAAAGAAAAAAGAAATTAGAGTAAGTAAGTTTCTTTCAGATTTCTCCATTCGATTTATTCTGATATAGATACAAAAAAAATGTCATTATTTCAAGGGAAATAATTTGAACAAATGACTTTATATGCAAGTAAAAGCAAATTTTATTATCACAAATTTATTTGTAATTATTCGATAACAAAGGATTTACATTATTTTTCTTTTTACTTAAATTATATTTTGCTCAATAGCTTACAAACGTATAAGAGATATGTGTGAATTTTCTTTTATGTGATAGAATAGATATATTCATGGAAAAAAAATAATGCAATGAATACATTTGATTTTCCTCGAAATCTCCAGAAATTGTACTTTAATTTTATTTCCTTTTCCTGAAGATGCAATGGTAAATGAGCTCTAAAATCATCCAGAGAAAGGAAGAATCAAAAGACAAATGATAAATTATGAAAGTTTTCTTTCAAATACTGCACACAAGTTTGTAAGAATTTACATTTTTAACGGCAATGAAATAGCAAAATTCACTCTATTTGGATGAAAGAATTCTAAATAACATAAATTACATAAATATTTGACAGATTATGCTGTCGACAATTTGGCATTCTTCTAAACTTAATTCGTTCTTACTATATGCAGTTATGAATTCAAAGTTAATGAAAAATGCTGACTCGAAATATTTTGAAAAATGAGTCTTTAATAGTAATTAATTCGCACGTTCATTTGTAGTAATTCGGAATGCGTTCTGTGTAACTTTTCAATAAATGCAGTAGGAACCGAAAATAAATGACACAGAAGACAAACAGAAAATAAATACCACATCCGTATGCACCAAAAATAGCACACATTAAAAAATCACTAAATATTGAGCACAGGAATTCGAAAGTGTGATCACAACATTGCATCATTTAAATGAAATGCACAGTTGCTTTTTTTTAAAGGTTTCACTCCACAATGTTTCTTCTCAACATCTTCCTTTTATAGACTGGAAGGAGCTTTTGAAGTTTTTCACACATCGTCCTAATATATCTTCTGTACTTTTTTAGATATAGCTATTTTCGAAAAATTTGACTATTGTAACATTTGACCAGAGTGAATTTGTCACCAAGTTTTAATAATTTATGGTTATTGAAAGATAACTATTTCCTGACATGTGAGGAGGGTCATTCCAGCTATCTACTTTCTAATTATTATAACTTACTCAATCATACGTGCTTAGTCAAATTTATGTTATTACATGTGATTTAAAATCTGTTAAGAATTCCATTTGAAAATATACTTTCAATTGTTTGTCTTATCTGAAATTTGTTATGTAACATATTTCCGTTTGTGATCCTCGTACCTCATGCGTATCTAATTTATGCAAAATTTCGCATAAAACTATTTTTTGCCTGCGGTATCGTCTACAGCTGGCGCTAAAATAGGTACCTTTATCTTCTTATCAATAATATATTATGGTTGTAAGGGTTGTTAGCATGATTTATGAGAGTCACGTAAAGAAATTCAAAGCGAAAATGTCCAAGGATTAATTTTAATGATAATCTCCATAAAAAAAATTTTAAAAAACATGATTTTGAACAAAAAAATCAAAATCTCCCAAATATTTTTAACTACTAGTCTGACACTTAAATGTATATTTCTTCAATTATATTCAGTTTTTACTTTTGGGGATATTCAAGTATTCATTAAAAAAAAATTTGACCTTATAAGACGTTACATTGCATCATGAAAGGGGTAAATTTTAGGGTTAAATTTCAGTTCAATTTATTTATATTTTAATTCTTTTTTACGCATATAAATTAAATACTAAAAATATAAGTTTTTCATTATTTTCAAATTAACTATCTGAGAAGTTTAAATATAAGATTCCGAGAAGCATCTATTTAGGAATTACAGTGTAAATCAGTTTCCTTTTTGTAACATATATGATAAAGATAATTAATTTTCATGAAAATATTCAGACATAAATGTAAATGCATTAATTCAAAATTATTAATACCTTACAATGTAAGCTCTTTTCCATTTTTGTATGAACTTCCTTTACATGATTTTTATTTAACAAGAAATATAAAAAAATCAATATATTTATACATGACTGATTTAAATTAACACTGTCGAGCCAAATTCCAAGGAAAAAATCTTGCTTTTTTATTCGATATGATTTCCATTTGCTACAATTCCTCGAATCTTATAATTTTAATATGAAATTTTCTCTGCTTTGCAAAGACCACAATACCAAGCATTTCGATGTAGGTACGCGAAAGAATAAAAAAAAACTAAGAACGATGGAAGACGAGAAAATATTAAACTGGTGCTCAAGCCTTCAGCATTTAGCAAACAAGGGCTTGGACAGACTAGACTTTTCCAGCTGTATTAATAACGTTACTTCCTGAAGAGAGGAAGCACTAGCTGGAAGAAATGAAAACCCTTAATGAAACTATACCGGCCGTAAGTCATGAAACTATCCACCAACTGGGAAATTTCAACCTGATCAGAAGTCATTAATAACCTCTTACAGAGAATTATACAATGGCCCAGCCAATACACACACACAGTGATTAATTACTTAATTATTCCTTTTATCCACTGAAACAGGAAGCTAGTTATAATTAGCATTACAGGAAGCTAGTTATAATTTTGTTCAAGAGATTACAGAAAGAGTTTCACCACTGGAGCAAGAAAACGAAGGCCAAGACATTTCTGATGACAGCAACAATACCGCAGGCTTGCACAAACGTTTGTGTTTATAATCAGAAAGGGACACCAAGCGAAATCTTATTAAATGTTACTCATAATATTTTCCCTAAATTTTTGTTTTCACGAATTAGTGGCATATTTTTCTTTTCCCTTTTAATTAATAGTTTATTTTTTTATGATAAATGCACATTCTTAATTAAATAAATCTTTAAACTCTTAACATGAAAACTCAGACTTTTCTGTATTGTATTATTTTAGCTGATTTTTCTTAAATTTGGAACTAATCCAGTGTTTCTCAAACTGTGGGGCGCGTCCCCCTGGGAGGGCACGAGCATATTAAAAATAAAAGATTTAAAAACTAATTAATTTACTGGAATGCAATAAAACAAAATACTTTCAGACATAATAAAAAAATGCACTTTTATTTTGATATAATTTATAGGCGATATAAGTCATCTCAAAAATAAAAACTTCTTCAATACCTAATTAGCTATCTTTGATCCAAAACACCAAATAAAAAAAACTTTTATTTGATTTGCTGTAATCTCATGATGAATGCTTTTTACTACTCTTTCAGAGAAAAAACAAATTCCAGACCCAGAATCGAAAAAATTTAGGAACATAAAAAATTCATCAATGTGATTATTTTTGAAATACTGCACATAATAGCTGTAATCCGTTTTTGCTGATAACCTGTTTGACCTTCTAAGTTATCGGTACAGTTAGTTATGACCCCTCTCTTATGCGTTTGTTTCTCATTTACGGAAGTTGTAAGTAATGTATTTCTCTCTGTTGCGCTATTTTCCATGCAAAAGAGTTTTATGATATTTGAAAAACCACACACTTTGAAGGATTACTTGGCCAAGACTTATTTTTATGAGTATTCTCAAACATATAAAGCATAATAAAAAACGTTTTACGTAACATAAATATTATCATAATAAATACACTTTAAACCCGGAAGTGGTCGCGCGGGACACACAGATCACAAAATCGTTAATTCTGGCAAAACTGTTTATTTGTTACCAAAGAAAAAATGAAAAGTTCTTGAAAGTAGGTAAGTTTACTTTCACTTAATTAAATTATTCACTGGAATCACGATTTGTATCGTGTACAATAAAATAATTATAAAAAAAAAGGATTGGGGTGACTCAATCACCCCGCGTGACCATTAACGCTAGTATCGAGTGTGTGTCTGCCTCCGGTTTAAAACATTTTGATGTCTTCTAGCTTTAAATATTAAAAATAACACTATTATTCTTCACTGGAATTTTATATTATTTTTCATTGTTTAACATTAATTCTAAATGCTCATTCTGTGAGGCTTAAAATTACAATTCGTTTAAAACTAATTATAATATGAGAATTCATTTTAAAATATCATTTTATATTTTCGTAAACGCTGTCTCGCATTCAAGTTTACTCTCCTTTCAATTCAGCTATTTATCAAGAATGTTTTAGTTTTTTAAAAAATGAACTCGTTCGAAGAGCGGATACTTCAGACAGTATAATTTTAATGTATCAGTGCTGCACAAGGTATTTTATAACAAATTTATTAATACTAAATTATAAGAGCAAGTTTAATAAGTATCAGCGACTTCCGTGGGCTTGTCTTGCAGAGGAAAATTTTTCAAAGGAAGGTTTGCGATTAGAAATTGACACTTTGAGTGCATTTTCTATATATATTTGGCTGAGATCTATATTTTGTCTTGAAATCAGCCACCGCATTTTACAATCTGTTCCAATTTAAAAATTCGAGAAAAAAAAATATATTACTTAAAAGTTACATATATAAAACTTAATATACTCATCTTATTAATTTGTACGGTTTATAACTAAGATAGTGTTGTAGCTTTAGCGTCAAAGTGCATTATTATTGCATTCAATACATTATTATTGTATAAGGGGGCCGTAATAAAAATTATATGATTGAAAAGTGGGTCGCCCGTATTGAAAGTTTGAGAAGAACTGACTTATGTTATTAATTTGTACGGTTTATAATTAAGATCGTGTATTGTAGCTTTAGCGTCTAAGTGCATTATTATTGCATTCAGTACATTATTAATGTATAAGGGGGGCGCGATAAAAATTGTGACTTTATAGGGGGCGCCTGTATTGAAAGTTTGAGAAGCACTGAACTAATCTCTTCTACTTTCTTTAGACCAGTGCTTCTTTAAGTTTCAATATTTGCGACCCAATATTCAATCATAATTTTCATCGCGCCCTCTCATACAATAACAATGTATTGAACTCACTTTGATGCTAAAACTATGATACGACTTTAACCTTTCAAGTGCCACAGGCGTAATTAAATGTCTCTCTCAGCCAAAGCGTTAATTTCCCCACACGTATATATACGTCTTTCTGAAGTACTGTCTTTTCTGTGCACTGCTATCCATAAAATTATTCCGAAGGCTTTGGAATACAATAAAAGGACCTTGACAATGTTTGGGAAGGATTTACTTATTTCAGACTATTTGCGTTTTTATTCCTTCCTCCACCCCAATACATCACATATGCACGCCTACGTGGAAAACAGTTGGCATTGGGAAGCGAATCGCGTAACTTTTAATCGACAATTCAAAGTTTAATTCTAAACCATACAAATTATTAAAATAAGTGATAATTTTTGTATATAATTTTATGTATGAGAATCCCTGGTAGTTATTAAACATACTCTTAACTTAGTATTGTTAAATTAATTATAAAATACATTGTGTAGCACTGATACAATTATAAGTGTAATATATCAGTGAAAATATGTGTTTTATTTTTTATTATGTCAGAACGTATTTTGTTTATTTACTTTCTATAAATTAATAATTTTTTTAAATAATCTTTTGTTTTTGACTTATCAATATGCTCGCGCCTCTACTCCTTGTATAGTTTCCATGCCCTTCAAGGAGGGCACGCCCTACAGTTTGAGAAACGCTGCTATAGACCAATAAATTTGTATGCAATTTTTTTACACATTCTTTGAGATCTTATTTATAGTGTAAAAACAGAATTCGGTGAATAACTCTCTTTTATGCTATTATTTTGTACTTTTATGTCTTTTTTTATTCATATTTTATGTATTGTATATTAATTCAGGTATATAGATATATTACCATTTACAACAAATCCAACTAATGTACATTCATTATTATACAGATGTTGTAAAAAACAGGGAATGCGAGACTAGGAATTTTCAAAAAATTACTTAATACTAAATTGGTTCCTATTTGCCTCTTGATTTTGCGCTTTCTGAAAATCGATGGTTTTATTATTAAACTTTTAAATATTCTTTTTGTAAATTCTTATTTAATAATAATTTTTCTTTAAACATTCAAAAATATTCTTTTCATATTTTTGTGACATTAAACTAATTTGCTATTTCATCAAGAATATTACATTTAAAGCTTTATTTCCATCTCAGTTTATACTAAAGTTTCAAAAGTTTCATGGCATTTATTCTAAAGAATTTGTTAGAATTTCAACTTTTGAGACAGGTATAACTTTCAATTTATTTTTAAGCTGATGACATATTTACGAAAGAAGCAAACTTTTCTCCATTTAAAGTGATGAAAATATCCCAAATCACTCACTGGTGGAAATTTATGGAACTGTAATTTAAACCTTTAAATTAAGATATCTTCCCTTGTCAACACATAAGTGCAAATTGAATTTTTGCACATATGTGAGCATGAATTGCTGTGAAATCTTTTTTTTAATAAATTTAAATTTGAGAGAGATAATTTGTCTTTGGTTATAACTTTCCTTTATCGCAGCAGTAAGAATTATCTATTCTATCTAACAAACTTTTTGTAACTATATTCCTAAAAAGAGAGATGGGGAATTTTATTAAAGGAAACTATATAACTAAAGAAAATTTAACAAAAACTTTAGTTAGATAATAAAAATTAACTTTACTGAATTTCAGAGTATTGATACAATTAGTAATTAGAAATTTTTTTACTATAAAAAAAGGACAGCTAATTTTAAATCTGACGTAACAGTTAATACATTTCTAAACTCACCTCCGAGTGATACTTGCAATGCATGGGAATTATTTTATCTATTTTTAATTTTAAAAAAAATTCAAAATGAAATTATAAGAATATTTTTATTTTATTTATTTAACATTGGAAGACACAATATAAAAAAGGAATTTGTGAGAATTTTAGAACTTAATAATAACTCTCATTTTGATTATGTTATGAATATTATTTGCACCTAATAAATGTTCAGTGCAATAACATTGAATGTTCAGCAATGTTTGCGGCTTTAAATTTACAAAGAAAAAGCAAATACACTCATTAAACATTTCATAAGTAATTTATAATTATTTTTAAGGAAAGGACAGTCCATCATCGAAGGGTAACATTACTCTGCTCCAACTGTCAAGCTATCCTGTGATTTGACCCAGTTCTTCCTGTAGTACAATTGCGCCTCCTCTCTATAAAGTTGACATTTGCTCATGTTGTTCGCTAAATCATTTTTGAGGCTTTGGTGCATATCATGTTTGTCGAAGGAACCACACTGATTTATTACTGTGAATTATTATTTATTACTGCTCATCATTTTCATCTTCGGTTAGCGAAGGAGTGGAAGATGGATTCGTCAGTAAGCCGTGGATGAGTGTACTTCCAATACTCAAAAGAGTCCAGAATGTCCTTCTTAGGTTCCCCTAATTCTGTCACACTATTTCTGTACGTGAGCCATGCATTCGACATGGTACAGTCGATCATATGCAGAATGACTTGTACTGTCTATTTCTTGGTACGGTCCAGATGATCGAGGCCCCCCATGTAATCGTGGTATTTTTTTTACAATATAAGGGCAATACTACATCCTGAAAATAAAATGAAACTGGATTTAACTTATCTGTATGTATTCCATATTTAGTTGTGGCAGAAAAGTTCAGAGTTACATCCTGATCTTCATCATCATCATCCATCTCACTTCCATTATCACTTTGATAATCATCCTCTTCTGATAGTGAACTCAAATCATAATCATCGCGGTTCATCAGCAAATTTCATCTGGTGTAAAATACATCACTGATAAAAAATACTTATTAAATAAAAATTATCCTGAAAAAATGAGAAAAAAGGAAAAGCAAACACCTCAACTAAAGATTTTATATATAACTCAAGAAATACTTCTATCAATCTTCAAATTCTCTCAAAATATAACTAAAAATTAGAACAAAATTGACCTAAAAAGTATGTTTATAAGATATTGGGTGGTCTCATTGTATAACAAGTGATACAAACAAGTTTCACAAGTCATTATGCTTTAATATTTCATCAAAAATTTCTTTTTGTGCTGTTAACTAGTAAAAAGTACATATACAAAGAAAATGTATATTTTAACAATAGCTTAATATTTGAATATAAATAAGAAAAAAATACTTCGACTGCGTTTAAAAATCTTGTTTTGATTCAGACACGCTACTAGAAATCTCTATAATGTACAGGTACTGTCATTTGATGGCTAAACGAGGAAAATTATATGAGGTATTTCACTTTGTATCTCACGTGAAACAACCGGTCCCAAATTCGTTTTTGTGATTGAGACTTACCAAAAAACTCTGAAACTTTTATATCACATGAGATACAAGGGAACCGGTTAGAGGATATAAACTAGTTAGTAAGTAACTACTTAGTAAGGGAAGAGGTTAAACTAGTGCTCGTACCTCCAGCTGATTAACAAACCAACGGCTTGGTCAGACTAGACATCTCTGGTTGCGTTTCTTTTCGAAGAGAGAAAGCACATGCTCAAAAAACAAACAGACTCAATGACATTATATGGCTTATAATTCTTGAAAACTATCCGCGCTGATCAGTTAATGTACGACACTAAACGTTTGGGAATATAAAAGCAAAATTACAAAGTCATCGAAGAATACTATCATTATGAAATACAGAGTTTAAGATCCTAACATAAAATTATATTTCAATGCATTATTTTTGTTGATTACTTAGAACTATTAGTATTATTTTTACTATTACTTAGACTGATTACTTAGGACACTGTTCCATTTTTCTTCAGATGCATTGTATATTTTTTAGACAAACTTGCTTACACCTGTTCTTCAGAAACGCTTGTATTATGTAAAAACAGAATTTTACGTGCATTTAAAAATAGAAATGAAGCAAGAAAAATTAATCTTCCTTTATTAAGAATCAAAATTTAATTTATTCCTCTTCAAATTAAAAAAGACAAAAGCTTCTATCTTCTGCAAATCAAAAATTAACTTCAACAGTTATAAGTTGAAAAGAACCCAGAATATTATCCATATGAATATATGCAATTAGAGTTTCGAATCAAATGGCGGTAATCTTTAATATATTTAACAAAATAATAAACACAAAGATTATTTTCCTTAACTCAGATATCCTACATAGATAAATTCAAATATTTTTTAAAATTATAACTCAAGTTATATGTAGTTCGATATTCTACGTAACTCTTGAGAGTTATGTAAATAAATGAAAATTATTTCTTTTTCGTTTTCGATGGCTGGCAAATTGCATGTGGGATTCTAGATTCATTTTGTAAAGGATGCTTATGTCAAACATTATCGGAGCATAACAAATTGACTGCCTTTAATCTTCATTTCCTTCAAAAGGTGTCTCTAACATTAGATCTTTGGAAAATAACTGAATTTCGCAGAAAAATTCAAAAGTAAAGTAAAACGGTGAAATAGAAATTAACAGTCAAATATTTAATGAAAGTCACAGTTCCTCTCACTTCTTTCATTCAGAGGAACTTCGCTTTCAAATTGAACTAAGCAAGCATAGCAATTAAAACGTGAAATAGCCCAGTAGTTAAGAAATATTTGTTGTATAAAGTTATTTTTAATGCATTTAATCGCATAATTACGCGTTGCTCTTATAGTCATATTTATATTAGCTGAAATTCATAAATATTGATGCATTTCTAAAATATCACGTAATCTATATCTATGCTATTAATATTTTTAAAATTATTCATAAGATCATATTTAACTCGCAGTATCTCTGACAGATTTTTAGATACTTAATTAATCGGGATAATGTAGTAGTATTAAATATGTTTTTTGAATTATTTATGATTACATTTGGTGCACTAATCTCGGGACATAAAGTAAGAAACTTGAGTTAAGAAAATTAATTTTTAAGGTTATAAACATGAAATATTAAATGTTATGTCGGTCAAAAGTTTTAATGATCAATTACTTATCAATAATCTATAAAATAAAATTGCTTAAAACTTCTCAGTAATTTGCTTAACAATAATCAAATAGATATCATTAAGTAAACATTTTTAAAAATGTAATAGTGTTATTACTCCATTGGTAATTTAAATATGCATTCGAAAATTGCTAGTACTGGAAATAACAAAATTAGAAAACTAAATAATATTTCCGATTATTTTCTTACTTTAAAACTCGTTGCACTCAAAGATTTACTTTTAATAAAAACATAATTTTAACTGTAATATTTCTATTTTTTTTCAGTGATCTGTTATAAGACTGTGCGTGTTTGATTTATTTTTCGTATAAGTCTTTTGCTTTATATTTCTTACTTCAATAATTCACAGTTTTATTGAATTTGTATTGAACTCCGAAGATAGTTTTCGTGACTCTCACCAGATGGCGGGCTTTTTGAAACTGCGTCTTCATGACGTCCAAGAGAACAATAATATAACACCTCTCTCTCCACGCAGCATAGCAGATCAGCCGCGCTTCCCGCTCTTTTCCCCCGCATATGAATGGAACAATACGTTATAGAAATAATTCCAAAAATCGAGCAATATTCATACAAAAAAAAGAAATGGACAAAGAACTGATTTAAAGAAAACTTCAACTACTATAAATGTTTGCAGGTAGTTTGCCATAAAGTGTTTGCAAATAAATTTATAAGATATCTAATATATTTTCAATTGTTACTTACATTAATTTAAAGATAAAAGTATTACATTCCGAAATTACACAATATTATTAACTCTTTAAAAGAATTAATTTTTATTTTTAACGATATATTTCAAACATTTAATCAACTATAAAAATAATATTCTGATTTATACCTAGATTGAAAGTAAATCCAAAGTAAGATAAAAAAGGAAAGTTAAGAAACATGAATAACATATAGTTTCTTTATTCATTTTTTTGTCTGTTAATGAATAATATCCCTTAAGTAAAATAAAAAAGACCAATAATTTATAATGTATTCCTATATTTTTAACTTATATAACATCTTTTAAGAAAATATTTTACCAATGCATTATAAAACAAATCTCTCCTTTCAAAACTATTTAAATGAATAATTATTGGTTAAAATTTGAAAGTTATTGACTTACAAAATGCCACTAATGTCAAATGAAATAAGAAACCGATGAAATATTTTATAGGTATTTTTAGATTAAAAGAGATTGCACATAGATAGATTACACAGATATCATACAAAGAGAAAAAAGAAACAAATGCATATCAAATATTAAATACGTTTCACAATATTTATATCAAGGAAAACTTTAAAAAGAGCTATCTTTGAGCCAATAAATCCTTTTAAAGAAATATATTATAAGTAATTTTCTTTATTATCTGAATACAAATATATAAATAGCTTAATTATTACTATAACATATAGCTTAATTATATATCTGTAATAATAATTATTACATTAGCTTAACTATTACTACATATATATATAGCATAATTATAACTGTTAATTCAAATAGATGGAACAAAAAATTTTAAATAACTTATTATTTACTTAAGGAGAATTTCAATCCAAATAAACCAATAAATGAAGAGATTAATAATAATAATAAAAATAATATAGAAAAATATAGATATATATGTGTATATAAATTTATATATGTGTGATAAACACATTAACTTAGCAAATATTGGTCTATACTTCTGTGAACTTAATGATGTTGAACATAATTCTTATCAAGTGTGCATTTATCGTTAACAAAACATTGATTTTTGGAGAAATTACGAATTTCATCCGTAATGTTATGTTAAAATCTTTTTAACACCGTTAGTGATACTAACACAGTATATCTTACATATATATTGAATTACATAATAACATTACATACATAATAACATTTTTGTTACAAGAAATATCATTTATTTTCACGTAATCTGAGTTCGATTCTAAAGTATAACATTTGCTCTACAATTTATAGAAGCATAAACCTAAATTTCAATCAAAGAAATGGTAATCTACTATCACATTAAAAAGACATATTGAGTAATTATCAAAAATGTCTGCATTTGTATTGGGCATGGATATCCTATTTTTATAGCAACAATAGTAAATGTAACATAGAAATAGACAACGATGCCGTTTGAATTATTGGGTATCTCTCTGTCTTTTTTCATATTTCAGTATAGATTTTGCACGTCTAACACTTAACATTCGAGAAATTTTCCACATTTTTAAAAATAAGGAGGATTAGTTATGGTACTATTTTTATAGATTGCATTTTATTATATAACTGCAATATATTGGCTGTTTGGCTGTTTCAATGGACCGTATTCACACACCGTTTTTCTTAAGGGTTTTAATGCGTGTTCAAACGTTCTATTATATATAAATCCTGGATGAATATATTAAAGCTAGCTTAACTCCACTTGTCCTCAGTCAATAAAAATTCTAGAAGAGATAATAGTGTAAATGCTGTTGTCTAATAATCTCATTTTCTTATATATCTCTCATGCTTCTGAGGTTTTATTTGTTGATATACTAGCTCAAATTTGAGTAGTTTGCTTTCAGACACGATTTTTGTATGACTTTATGAAATTATATATACATGTTTTACATATATAACTGTCTGCTATAGCCTTATTGCATTTTTCTTTACATATAAAGGTTAAAAAGGATTACTTTAAAAGAATATTTTATAGGATATATAAAATATAGTTTTAAGAACTTGAAATAGAGAATTAAAAAATACTAAATGTTCTAAGAAAATGCCTTACATGAAACATGAAAAATAATTTTATCAAAGCTGCTTTTGCTGAGTAATATTATTCAACAAAAATCTTTCAACGGATATAAAAATTGACAGGCAAATACAAAACAAATGCAATAGCATTTGACATTAAAATGCCTTCTTCCTGTGAGAAATTCTGGGAGAACTTGAGTGTGTCTTAAGTTGATCTTTATAATTGTATTACCTCGAAATCTATTGGATGATGTTTTATTTTTTTCCGAATAAAAGAGAAATTATCCAGGAAAAAGATTATCTAAAGTATTTTACTGATAAAAGTTTTCTGAATATAAACAGCTTAAGGACCTTTAAATATCTTCCTTTATTCTTCAAACAATGGTTAGACTTTTAATATGATAAAAAGATTCCACAGGCACTAAAATTTATTTTTTCTTTCTGAGACAATTTGAAGGATGAGATGACAGTTGAAATAATAAGAAAAATATTGGAATTTACAAATAAATGTTTAAACTTCATGCAAATGTAGTTAAAAGGAATTAAATCTGTTTCTGCTGATTCTTTCTGAAAACATACAACACAACTCTGATACACTCCAACGTACAATTGGAATCAGAGTAAAATAATTTCTGTCAAAATGCCTTTAAAATATGCAAAAATTCATGACTTTTTTAGCAGAGAAAGGAATGTTGAACTAAGAAGAAAATAAATGTATGCAAACTAAGTTAAAATTAATGTAACTTAAAATTCATGAATATAATAATAACTATTATTATTATTTTAGATTAAGACAATCCTACGTAAAAAATGACATTAATGTTTTTGAAAAACACATAATTGTAAAAAACAGTTTAATTCGATGAGACGTTATATGTAAAGAAAAAAAAGTATTTCTTTCAGAGACTTAATTGAATTGAATTCATTGACTTTTTAAAAAAAAAAAGAATTCTTACGTTTATAGCATTATAATTGATTTTATCTCACACTTTATTTCATTGCTGTACAGCGTAAATTATTTCATTATATTTATAAAGAGAAATCTTTCACAGACCATGTTAAAGTAATGAAAAACTTTTTGCAAGTTATATATATTGCATTATGAATATATTACTACATTTATTATACAACATATTGCATTCATAAATTTCAAAAAGAACTAATGTTATAAAAATAATTTCAGAATTTTCTTGCAAAGTATTAGTACAACATATCTATAAATATAAATAAAAATGAAGTGTCTGTTTTTAATTTTTAAAAATCAATTTTTAAAATTTTTGTTTGTCTGTTCCGGCTAATCTCTGAAACGGCTGGATCAATTTTGACGAAACTTTCACTGGCAGATAGCTAATGTTATAAGGAATAACTGAGGCTACTTTCATTTCAGAAAAAAATTAGGGTTCCGCAAAAATAAAATTAAAACCAATGAAATAGTGAACAATATCCAATTAAATAGGGATTATTTATTTCAATAGTTTTTATTTTTATTCAATAGAGATTGTTTTTATTCTCAATAGGGATTATTTTATTTCGCAAGCTTTCTGTCTCAATGATTTGTAGCAGTTATATCAAACTTTTTTGTTTCATTAGGTTGCTGCCACTCACGACATTTCCCATTCATGTCCTTTAATCCTAATGATTTTACAGCCCTCACCCCATCGACAGTGTCAAAGGTCATGCGTCCCTCTCACTCCTTGCTCAACAAAATCAAAGAAAAAAATAAAACAAAAAAGGAACATTGATTCACAAAGTAGAAGAATGACAATATACTGATAGCATAGGTATTTCTTTACGTTGAATACATAATTGTTAAGTTTTCGTAAACTCTACGAATTAAATAAACAATTTTTTGTTAAATTCCACGTGGACGAAGTCACGGGTAACAGCTATTTCACATAAAATAAATGCATCAGAAAGTAATATATTAATGTATTATACATCCAGATACAAATTGTTTACACTTTTTTAAGCGTTTATTACACAAAATTTGTAACAATGTGTTACTTTTGCTGAGCAGAAGGTAGGTGTTTTCAAAAAACAACCCACACGAGAGTTACAGGTGTTATAAATAAATAAAAAAATTATCATCTACAATACCTACAAACTTCAAATTTAGCAAACATTTTTTATTTATTTATTTTTTATTTTATTTATTTATTTATTTTTTTTTTTTTGCTGAAATATGCAAAACGTTGTTGTTTTTTTTAATTTACAATTCACGTAAAATTAACTCATTAAAAACTTCTTTATCATTCAGTCTGTATTGTTTAATTTTTCAATTGACCCGTGCGAAGATCGGGTATACCAGCTAGTCTTAAAATAAATCGTATACTCCGTTACTAAGACAAAAAAAATGAAAGATTTTCAAGTTTCTCTAGCATATTTAATTGCATAAAACTTAATCCTTTGTGTTTTAGTTAGTTTTAGTTAGTTTAGATATTTATATAGCGTAGACATGTATTTTTTTACTAAACGAGCTATTCGATGTTAAAATATACAAATTGCTGTTGTGTTGTTACTGATGCCACCTGATTGGCAAAGGCCAGATCGAGACCCATGAAATTCATCATGGTAAAAGGCTAAGTGACGCATGTCGTTAGCCGTAGCTTTGAGCACCATACAGGTGACAGTACGATTTGGCTCATTTCCACCCCAATTTTGAGGGAGGTCAGGGGCCTCCCATCTCTCTACTCCTTACACCAACCACACGAGAGGACTTGCGGCTCGACGGCTATTTAGAGTACCCCATGCTGCAAAAGCACTGTACATTTACAAACATCCATGTCTTCTCCGAGATTCGAACCCAGTCCCTACGGCACCACAGTCAGCATCGCTAACCACTATACCGGTTGGGTGACAAATATACTAATTAATACTTGAATGCAAATTAAAGTAAAATAACAATTATTATAGACATCAATTTAAAATAACAGATTTATTTCCACTTTATATTAGGGAATAATAAATTCAAAAAAATGACTTTTTTTCCAATCTTATGACTTCTTACAACGCAAACTTATTATTTTTTAAAAAATAAATTTAAAGTTTTATAGTACAGGAAGTTAAATTGAATGAACTGTTTTCATCCACAATGTTTTATTGTTATGTTACATGTTAATTGATAATAAGTTCTAAATAATATCATAATGACTTGATTTACAGCATAAATACTTCATAATGAATATTTGTTAATATTTTTCTAATTATATACTGAAAAGTATACAATTAATTATTACAATTAGCGTATTTCACTTAGTCAAAAATAATGCGAAAGCACAATATCGACAAAGTATAAATATCAGTGTTGTGCAAGTATTTTAAAATATTGGGTTGTTTTAAAAGAATGAGCAAGCATTGCCATAAGTTCAATTTTTTAAAAAAAAACATTTTTTTTTTCTTTTTGCTAGTGAAGGATTAATCTCTTTCCCCAATCCATTTTAAATGAACATTTTATACTTATTAAAAACATACTTCAAAAAAATCACACACACAGTTTATGATTTACTCTAAATCATAAACTGATCAAGTATATTATTATATTAGTATACACACTTGCCTGTATAAATCACAAAGAGTGAAATCCAAATACATAATTAGAGTGCACAACTGTACTCTTATAAAATATATATTTTTATTAACTTGTTGAACGAATGTATTTAAAAACAACACACACACAATATATATAATTTTTCTCTATCTCTACAAAAATTTATGGTTAAATAATTTGAAAGTGACACATATTCACTGCATTTGAAGTAAATTGTCAAATGCAATTTAAGAAAAATGCAACCCACTGAATACTGATCAAAACTTTGTATTCTAAAATGTTTAATTAAAAAGTAGGTTCAACTTAAAAATTGAAAGGATTTTCAAAAGGAAACAAAATTATAGAATTTTATAATGATTGTAACTTAATACATTTTCTACACAATTCAATTAAAGGATTATTGAGATTTATAAATAAAATAAGCTCAACAGTATAAGAAATACTTATTGTTAATTTTCGTATCATTTTTAAAGTTATCTCATTCTCATTTTAACTTTTTTTCAAGAAATAAATACTTGCCTAATATTATTTCAGTTATACTGATAAGATCAATATGAGCTGAAATTTTGACAAAATACATCGAATTATTTCTTCAAGAAAGCCTGCTTACCTTTCAATTCCAAGTGATCCAAAATGTATTTTGAGCATTGTTTGGAAAAGCATTCAATATTTTTTTCTAAGCTGAAAAAAGGGTTATTTGCTGCTGCCATTGTCAGAAAAGGTTACATCAAACAATGACTAAGAAGGCATTGAAAAAACGATTTTTTTACCTTTTATCAAAAACATAGAATATAGGAAATGTATTTGGTTGAATTTTGAAATATATATCCACAACTATCCACTAAGCAAATGTGGATATCTTTTTGATGTAAAATATTTCTGCCATTGCTTTTGTTGTCGAAACTATTAAAAGGTTTATCGATGCTTCAACTCAAATATTTCGTTCGTTTAATCCAGTTATGGAATTTGACGACAAAGAGAGGTATTTACGCGGAAAATACATACATCTAGATGAATTAGCACATATTTTAAGATTATTTTAAATAGTATTGCAGTTAAAAATTACACATTTTATTATGTATGTGTGTAATCTTTGCTGTATATGTGAGGTGTGTTTGTGATGCATATGTTGTATGCGTAGAGTGCGTGTGTTTGTATTTATAGCGTAAATCATTCAAATTTCCTAAATTACAATTCAGAAATTCAACAAAATGTATTTGTCTTTAAATTTTGGTGACAAATATAAATAAAAAAAAGCATATTCAAAAAGAAAATTCAACATAACTTTCTATAAGTTTAAATGCATACCTTTACAGAAAGAACCAAATAGGCAAACACTAAATAAAAAATTTTAAATGGAAATTATACTAACAATGAAAAATTGATTATTGACTTGCTGCATTCATAATAGAGTAAAAACTAACAACAAATAAAACACCTCTTTTAACGCAAAAGAACCTTAACATACATCATATATATATATATATATATAGAGAGAGAGAGAGAGAGAGAAAGAGAGAGATATAGAAAGATAGATAGATAGATAGATAGATAGATAGATAGATAGATAGATAGATAGATAGATAGATAGATAGATAGATAGATAGATAGATAGATAGATAGATAGATAGATATAGATATAGGCTTATTTTCTACAAACAAGAGATAATATCCATCAATCACATTCTAAATATATATATATATATATATATACACCAGACACAACAAATATAGATACAAAAAAGTCTTTGGACTAAACTGGAGATCTATTATGATTTCTAAAGCTGTCGCTGAATTAGGCCAGCTAATTATGGTTAGCAATGCTTTATGGATCCAACCTTCCCCATACAGCAGAAATTTTTGACATAGTAGGAGGGGAAAAAAACAAGTTGAAAACCAAGTATATATATATATATATATATATATATATAAGGTACTAAAGTATTTCAGATATTCATAGCTTTTATATTATTAGAAATATGAAAATATACTCTACTAAAAATTATAAAACTAACTATTACAGTTTATATGAGTAGATAAAATGTTTCTTGTGATTTCGAGACATTTATATTTCTTTATTTTCGAATGAAGTACATTTTATTAAAATTAGACACAGGTAAAATCTTACATATAATAGAAACAAGAAGAGAAATCAACGTACGAACATACTTTATATCATTAGAAAAATTTCATTACAGCATTAACATTATATGTATTAATTACATTAAATTTTAACGTTTCTACTCGAGTGTCTCAATATAACAGGAGTTAAACTTCTCTTTCTCTATACATTCTTCACTAAAATAAGTCTCTACTCTATATCTGTATACAGCAATTAAATTAATTGTGTTACGTACTCATAAGGAAAAGATACCTTTTTGTGAAAGCGGGTGTAAAATAACTTGAGAAGACTAATTAAAGTTTGAAAATAAAATGTATCGAAGGAGGAAATTCGCTTAAAATTTTACGTATAGTATCTAAGGTTATGCATATTTATTTAACCTTTATAATCTTCACTTTAAATGGTAATAACCTAATACTAAGATATATATAAATTATTAGTTTGAATTATTTTTACTAAAAAAAAATGGATTTATTTTTTATGAAAAGCTATGACTTTAACGGAGAAACACAACGTTGATC
Organism: Trichonephila inaurata madagascariensis; assembly: GCA_019973955.1. Lineage (NCBI taxonomy): Eukaryota > Metazoa > Arthropoda > Arachnida > Araneae > Nephilidae > Trichonephila > Trichonephila inaurata. The sequence continues at coordinate 100,229 of BMAV01014589.1, read as the reverse complement.
TAGATTTTAGAAACACTTTCTTTAGATCATTCTGTAAACAAAATAGAGGATGAAAAATGAATTCAATAAATTTAAATTTTCATGTTTACCTGAATGAAAATCATATTCAATCAATATCAACTAAAGATTTAGTAAATATATCGTGTTTAAATTAGTTAACCTTAGTAAATGATTTCGACTTTAACCATAGAAATCTTAGTATTAAGAAAATTAACAGCTTATGGACAAGATTCTTCTACTAATTTAGAAATAGTCGTACTTAATCTTGTTAAGCTTAGAGTTTCACGTAAAAGATTTAAGGATGAGTACAAACTCACATTTTTGCTTAATCATCGGTGTCACATGCCTTATATTATCTCTTTAGCATGCGTGGGTTTTAGTTTTTAATTCCCTGAAATATTGATACGTTTAAGCAACTATAACAAATTATTGTTGAACCCCAAGTAAAAATGTAGCTAATCAAAATAGTCATTTCTTTGAGTAATGGCAAGATTTCTGTTTAGCTATTACGTTTCTCAGATAATCTCGATGTTGTAAGAAACATACTTTATATTTCTGTCAGTATACTGATTTTTACAATAAGTTGAATATGGGTGTATCAAGTCTAGTTAAATTTCATGTAAACTACCGTAATACATGACTTAGGTCCCTGAATATATTTAACAAAAATTGTTTTTCAAGAAGTTTTGAAGTATTAAATTTTTTCCCTTTCCCAATTTTAAGTAATATAACCTGTCTTTTACATTTAAATTTAATATACAAAACTCATTTATGAGATAAAAATGAAGTCGAGGTGGAACATTTTGAAATTTTACATTAGAGACGCCAACAAAACTATAATTAATAACTGCATTTCAACTCTTATATTTCGGTTCACCATGAAAGTCAATGTATTAAAATAAATGTGTCCAAAACAAAAATTACAAATGAAAAAAGAAATCGTATGTCTATATACTGCAAATAAATTATTTTGTGAAAGAAATAAAATGTACTCTTCGGAATAGCAAACTTTATTTGAAAGTCAAATCTGTTTCTATACGACACAAACTTTTTATCTATACAACTCAATTGACGTTTGTTCGGATAGTTGCCGGTGAAGAAAGGACTCCTGAAACAAAAATAAAATAGACAGAATGGGTTGACAAATTCAATAAGATGTAAAAAAAAGAATTGTATTTTTTAAATCATAGAAGATATAAAAGGATTGAATCTCTTTCCGAAAGAGCATCAATGATTTTGTTTTTTTCTTTCAATCATTTTATCCTGAATACATTTTGGAAGAAATTGTTCATTGTTAACTATTAGTGAACATTTCGTAAGAATGAAAAAGTACACATATTCACACATAACATTTACCTTACCTTTTAAAAAGCAAGTTCATACCTTAAATTAAAGATTTTGTTATGTAAAGAATTGCAATATCGGTATTAATACGGTTGTTATATTTGTAAATATGTTTATGATAAAGAGAACTTATTATAACACAGAAGAAGGAGAATTACACTAAGCAACTGTAATTTATCTGTGAAAAATATTCATTGTTAAAAAGAAATTTCTTCAAATTAGTGCAGTTATACATTTCTCTTACGCAAATGGTATGGGGAGGGAGGAGGAATTCCAATTTCAGTTTAAAAATGTCAAAAAGGGTATTTATAACGGAAAAGAGAATACAAAACATTGTAATTAAACACAGTGCCCATAATGTTACACCAAATTTATATTTTATACCTTCCTAAAAATGGTGGTTAATGTTGGATAATATTTACAGCTTTCACTGCGTTATCCGAAAATCGGTTATATGTTTCAGTACTAATCGAAATTTTATAGATCGAGGTGTTATTTTTTTAATAAAATTTTAAGGGCTCAGATTCAACCGACAAGTACAACAAAACATTTCTTTGAAAATACACATTTATACAAATTATTTACTTAGAAAACTTTTTTTGCAAGATGTAACAAGTCTTCTTGAAGAAAAACACGACCCAGAATACTCAAGTACATTGAAAACTTTAGGTTTTCATGAAAAACTCAACTAGCATTTTCTTTTGAAGGGATTCTATTGAACCAATTTGATATCCAAGGACAGAGATGTACTATCTCTGGTTTTGCATGTTTATTTGAACCACATGGCTTCTTAGGGCATATTATTAGCAAAACTAAATTTTTCATGCAATGATTATGACATCTGAAATTAGGTTAGAAGTTTTCTACTGTGCTTGCCAAAGAGTAGTCCTTCTTTTTACAATAAGTTAAAAATTTCAATACTTCTACTTTTTAAAATTCTTGAAAAAGTTATGCTTCGTCGATTTAATAATGTTTCCGAGAGAAAATTTGAGGTTCTGTTATTTATAGGTATGTGCTTTCATTTAATGGTGACAAACGTATACAAATTTGAGCAGAGAATAGCATGTTTCACAACTCTCGAGTGTAGCACTTCTAAAATTTAAAATAATTCCCAAATTAAAACAATCAGTCTGTGTTATGCTGTCCAAGCCAGTATTCTGTAGTATGACGACTGCCTTATAAACAGTATTTTCACAAACAACTTTGTGGTTAGAGAAATTGCATTAAGCGTGATTAAGAAACGTTCCACTTGCTTAAAATCTTTGTAGTAGCAAACAGAATCGCAAAATTACAGGATTTAACTGCCAAATTTTACTAAAAACGTGTTTGTTCTGAAAATAATCCAACAGACCTCATGTCAAGAAGTTTAAATGCCATCTGATTTGTTGAATATGTGATAGAAAAGCCCTGATAAAATCTTGAAAATAATGTGCTTTTTTAGAATAATATGAGAAAATTATGAAAGAAGATTTAAAAACCAGCTTTTAAAAATTTATTGCTGTTATATTTAATGAAATTTCAAAATGATATTGTCTCCATACCCAATAACTTCTGTAAATTTATGCGTTTATGACTTATAACTCCAAATTCTTAATTAACACCAAATCCTCAAGTGATGAAAGAGTTTCTGGTCATTTGCCTTTTAAGGCAAGCAGTGGGAAAGAACTTAGGAGATGAGGTTTCTAGTTCAGGTGTAGTCTTAATTACTTGACATTGGCTCAAAATTACAAAGTCCGTCACAAATACCCACGTGTTGATTTACAGTGTGCGATGTAAATTAAAACTAAATCAAATTAATAAAGTGCCCGTTTAAATATATTCGTATGTTTATCTACCAGAACAAAAAAAAAATCTACTTGGATTTTGTGTTTGACTTTACCTCTAAGGCATTTATTTCCTATTTGCTGCTGTCGTGACCTTCCCGAAGGGAAGGAATGTTGCCATCGTCTGAGACAGGTTGGACTTCTTTACGATATATGGCGACTCCACCTCCGCTATTTAGGCATGGAACTTGAAGGGAGGAAATATTCTAAAGCCCCCTGCACTCGTGGTTTCCCTGTGACAACCCACAAGACTTTCGGACCCACTGATTTAACGAGAACGTACTCCGTGGATATTTGGTGGCATCGAGCATCGAACCCAGGCCTTCCGGTCTGGAATCCGATGCTCTAACCGCTAGGCTATCCACGGTTCTCTTTTCCTACTTACAAAAGCTTTATGAGAGAGAAGTAAGAATCCCTAAATGTTTTCAGATCATGGAAAGACATTGTGGTATTAATACTAATTTCAAAAATTTGCATACAAAATATAGTTAAATCTCCTAATGAAGCATTAAATAGCCATTTTAAAGATTAGTGTATAGAATAGCAATACATTCCTCTTATTTCACTTAATTTCGGTCGTTAGGAGGTTTGGAGAGATCCAATCGTTTAAAACTTATTTATAAGATATTTCTCTCAGTTAGAAATTCCAGAGAAGCTCTTGAGGACTCTCACATACTTGTTGAGACAGAAGTCGTTAAATTCAAGACCTCTAGCTCCACTTTCGTTTAGTTTTCTTGAGTTGGAAAAACTGTCGGCTGGTCGTTAATCGACCATTCTCTACTATTGTAAAGCTATAATTTGTTGATGTTAAAGGAAATAGAATGACTCGGTAGAGAAAGTTAATTTGCTATCCTAGCATAGAGATATAGACTTTGGAGAAAGAATTACATAAGCAATCACAAGAAAGGAACAAATGCAAATTTTGTAAATTAATCTTGAAAAGAAAAATCTTATTTTGATTTAAAATGAATTGCCCTCTAAAAACAAGCAGCTTACTTGTAGAATTTTAGACTTTTCCATCGGAAAGAAAAAATCATAGTTATAAATCTTAGACTTCCGATGGTAAAATAAGCACAAAAGAAATATAAAGAGAGATCTGAATTTTACCTATGGACATAAAGTGTGCTTTTTGGTGATTTTATTTTTATCATTCATATATTAGAGAATTACTATTCCTTTGATTGCACTACATTTCTTATGATAAAGAACAGTGCTATTGTATCTCTCTAAACTATGTATTTCGTAACTGTTGTAATTTTTACTAAGTTTCGCATTTTTTTTCAATTACAAACTCTGTTATATATTCACTTTATGTTATTTAAAAGCTAACTTCTGAAAATTTGAGTGAATTTTCGTACATATTAATTTGTTGCATTCTTTTTTTTTTATGTTAAAATAAGTATTTCATGGAGGACGGGATTTTGATACATGTCATATTCTCTGAAACGGGCATGATCTGTATAACTCTTTCTTTAGATATGATACATATACTAATTAAGAGTATAATATTAAGTAAAATCTAGCTACTGTAATTTGAAAGTTCTTCTTGTTATGATGTTTTTTTATGAAGAAATTAATTTTGATAATGATTTATGTTGAACTGAATATTTTAAAATTCATTGTAATAAATCTGTGTTTACATTGGATTAACTTATCGTTTCGCTCTACCAATGAAATATCACCGAAGTAAATTTTAACACTAAAATATCATTGCAACTTTAGACCTATATATACAGTTTGTATATTATAATAAATTTTGTACAGTAAAAATATAGTTTGTGACATATGCGGAAGTACTTGTTGTCGGAGGAAAATTTAAAACACACAAAGCATACAAATATTAACTACATGTTTCTAGTCTATGTGTTATAAAATATTTGACTATCAACTAAGAACGATTTGTTAAAAGATTTGCATATAAAAATGTTAAAAAACAAAAATAATAACATTAAAATAATAATTTATTGCTACATTTATTATTTTCTAAGTAAACACACTGAATAAATACGTTGGAAAATTCTAGTTCACGGAATTAAGTATTTTTCCAACCCTATTAAGTTAATAATCCTCCATCGCTTTTTTTGTATTATATCAACGAAGTATTGCGATCCCACGTACAAAGGCTGCAGTTCTAATTTAATCTTAAAAATAAGTATGATGAAATAGAGGGACTGAAAAAAGTCAATCGGAGTTTATATCAAAATCTTTTTAGCGAATTCATTTACCTAGAATGGCATTAGATTAAAGAAATTATATTTTTCGAATGAACCAACGAATAATTCCAAATTAGATTCGCATTTAAAACAACTATGGGATTTTTTTTTTCATTTAGCTATTTAGACAGTTTTATATTAGCAGAGGAATTATTTATACCTTTTGGAAAAATTATTTTACAACTGTCTTTAGATAACATACATTTCTCTTGTACTTGTAAATAAAACTCAAATGTTATATTTAGAACAAAAAAAGGGAAAATAAAATTAAACATGGGACGAACTACTTCAAGTATTTGGTATACACTGCTGACCACACAAAATGTTGAATTCTGAAAGAAGCATTCAAACTATGTGAAATTTACATCATGCGTTGACGACGATGAAATATGCAAATCATTTGGATTATAGCACAGACGCAAATCACAGTCAACCGTAGCACCACCCGTCAGCGCTATGTAAGGGTAAAAAAGATTGGAGATTTGAAATACGGCAATTGTTTTTTCCTGCATTTTTTTTTCTGTAAGCTGTTCGCTTATGTTTCGTGGAAGACATCGAACCTTTTTGGGCCAGGTTTCTGAATTCGATCGAGGAAAAAAAGTAGCCTATCCTCCAGAGAAACCGGTCAACGTGTTGTACGAAACCAAAAACAGTTATGCGGATCTGTCATCGCTGGATGCAGGAGGAAATGACGGACCAAAAGAACCGATCGCATCAACCTCATTGTACCACTGCTAGTGATAACAGGCGGATTGTATGCATAGAAGGGATGGATCACGCAGCCACACAGATTCAGTCTGTTACGCATCATTTAGCGTCCGCTCGTACCATTCGACTCCGATTGCTGCAGAGTGGAATATTCGCAAGGCGTTCATTGCTTCGTTTACCCTTGATTGTAAACTATAGCCATTTGGGACGCCAATGGTGCGATGAGAGGTGGACATGGACAAAGTAATGGAACGACTTTGTGTTTACTGACGAATTCCGCTTCTGCTTGTATCATTACAATAGTTGGATTCGAGTTTGGAGACACTGGGTTTAGAGGCTGCTGAACTGTTGCGTTATGCATTGCCCCATTGGTGCTGCACCTGGTATCATGGTCTGGGGTTGTATTGGATTTCACTTTCACGCCTTTCTGATACGCATCACCGGTACACTGTACAACCATCACTTCAACTCTAAGGTGTTGGAGCCCTTGGTCCTTCCCTACATTCAGCACTTGCCATCACGCATATCACACGTGGCAAGCAATGTTCAAGAGTTTTTTCTTTACCCATCAGATTAAATTGCTTCCTTGGCCTGCTTATTCTCCCGATCTATTAACAATCGAAAACGTATGGCCCATGCTTGCAAAACGACTGGCCCGAGATACAACCCCGTCTGTTACATAAAATTAACTTTAGCAATATGTGGAAGCCACATGGACTGCTGTACCCCAAGGATACATCCAAAGCCTCTTTGATTTTATGCCGAGGTTATAGCCAACAATGGGGAATACACTAACTACTGATTTTGTCATCATCCACACGTCATAAGAGGCTGTAATTTTAATCATTTAATTTTCGTACAATATGTTATCAGCCAAATAAATTTCGCTGTGATATCTCTCGTCCTTCTAGGTGTTACATTTTGTGTGGCCAATAGTGTTGTTCATAATGGGTTCCACTTTTTTTTTTTTTTTTTTTTGTTAATAAGATTTCCGTGTAAAATTAATGACGAAACTTGCTTTCGGAACACCTCTGTACAACCTATTGCTACAAACAACAATTCATGGTACCTACTTAATGAAACCCACCATTTTGTGAAATACTGGTATACTTTAAGACGAATTAAAACAAATTAATATAATTCAAACCATTTGACTATCAAAAGGCGTTTTCTTCCAAATGTCAGAAATGTGCTATCAAAAGAAAGGGTAACTGATATTGATGTTAATATCTCATAAAAATTGAACATTCAGTTTTATTCTTCCGAAAAATTTAATTACATTTTTCAAAGATTAATTATGTCAAACCTAAATTCAAAATAAGTCTCATCAAAGTTGCCTGCATTCACTTTGGAGAATGATGTCCATTCCTCTGTTTTCAATGCACCTTATGTAGCCGAATAATGACAGCTGAGCACTGAGGGTGGACTCATCATGAATAAGTTTCGAGTCAACCGAGAATGTATATAACGACAGCATGGTACTCGAAATAACACCATGTATATACAGAAAATATGAATATACAAATTAAATAAACTTATATATATGGATAGAAGCTGGAAAAAGTATAGATGAACACATGGTCCTGCATAATGTAAAGTAATAATAATTTGATGGTGCAGAGATATGCAGGAGAGATGCCAAAACTTAAAAAAATATCTTATATAGCAGCCGGTAGTGAATTTTAATGCACCAAACGTAACCTTATTAGCTCAACTGGTAAAAATTGGTTTCAAATGGAGAAGAATATAGCTTGTTGAATAGTCAGCATGATCTACATATTGAATCCTATTGGACATGTTTGAGACACTATTACAACGAGAAAAAACTGATTGCCTTAGTCACTCAAGGGAAGGGGAACTACAAGCCCTATTAAAGTTCCCCATATTGCTCTAGCTCACTTTTTCAGCAATTTATACCTAACCAATTAGGTGCTCTTGAGATTAGCATGATACTCTTGCCATCATTTAAAGCATACGAATTCACATGCATAATTTTTCTTCATCATTTCCCTGTATTACACCTTATATTTATGTTTCATATTTTGTCTATGTGCTTGAATTTCTCTTTCTTATGATTTCTCTTGTTCATTTGTTTCCCTAATTATATTGAATAGTGCAGCACAATTTATCAGAGTTATATCTTTTAACTGATATGTTTTATTCCCAAAAGAAAAATTATAAAGCTATTAAATATAAAAAACTTTCTAATGTTAAAATATTTTTCTCCCAAAATTAGTATTGGGAACCTATAAATTTATCATAAAAGTTAAAAAAAGTTCTTATGCTTCAAAAAATGAAAAGACGTTAAAAATTTTTAAAAAATAATATCCTTAGGTGATATGAAAAGTTCATTTGTATCGATTATTGATATTTAAATTGATTATGTAAATGTAAAGTATGTTCAAATATCATTAATCCATAATTCACACAGCAATTCAGGAAACTAAAGGTCAACTATTTATATATGCAAAAATAGTTGCTGATGGATGAGAGAGAGAGAGATTTCAGATATGTAAATAATATGAAAGAAATAAGTCTTGAGATTAAAAAATTACATTGAACGATAATTATTATAAAAGGAAAATTTTAAGACATTTTGTAACATTCTTTTATAATTGCGAGTTTACTCAGCATGAATCTATTACTGAATTTCTTAAATCTCTAAAATAATATTTAACAATGCTCAACTAATAAAAGAGATATGTTCTTAGAAATATATATTAAAAAAATTTAAAGAAATTGAATGGATAAAAATTATTAAGGTACTAATATTTTTTCTCTTTAGAATTTCTAATTTAGTTTGCGGTTTTTAAATTGGTTTTCTATTTTTCTTCTAAAAACTTTCCCTGCAAAATCAGTTTACAGATAAATTCATTATACTGAAGTAACACATTTTTAAGTGCCCAAATCTTTTATTCCTCAAGTTAAACTAAGTGTAGGTTTCTTTAATTTAAAATGCTTAAAATAAATCTGAAATGTTTTCTAGAATCACTTCCAGACTAAAATTTTCCTAAAATGTTATTTCCAGTATTTTATTGCAAATAAAATCTTTAGCAATTTCTTTTTTTCGTGCATTAAACCCCTCAGGGGGCTCACCTTCCTTAGGTGAGTACAGTTGTCATAATCCCGAGGAGCCCTAGTGATCTTTTCCTTTTCCCAAGGGGTTTACTGTCTTTGGTAAACACGGGTGTAACAAAACCGTGGTACCTTAGTGATCCTTCTCTCGTTTCGACCCTCCTTCTTGTCATTTAATTCATCCTTTCTTTCTCTCCCCGTCTAGATCACAGAAGAATATTTTGTAAGTATATAAAATTGGAAATCAAAATTTCTTTAATTTTGAATAAATTATATTGATTGTTACTAACATGGTTCTTTTTTATTTTATAATGCGTTAATTTGGTATATATATATATATATATTGATATTAAGTTTTATTTTCTCTGAATTCAACATTCTAATTGTGTTCTACTAACACCGTTGGTTTCCCAGCCAGCATGTTTGCCGTATACGGCGTCTCATAAGGAGGAAAATGGTGTCCTGTGGATACCTTTTGCGTTCCCTTTAGCCCACGCTTCGCTGTAGACAGGAGGCATGAGTGAGCTCACTCCTGTCAATCGGATGGTGATACCTCTCTTCGGTATCCCCGTAGAGATATTTTGGTTTAGACTACTCCTGAAGATAAGGAGTGGCGGGTTTACTCTTTGGATCCTCACCCTGATGTTGTATAGAACTATATTCTGGGTGTACTCCAGGTAAGCGACGTGCCTGGTTTTTACCAGATGACCGGCACACTGCCTCCTTTGTTGGACTCCGTGGTGGGTGGAGCCACGCAAGGATGAAATTTTTCTCGTGCTTATGGATCCAATACAACTGTTCCCGGGTAATGGCCTTGTATTACCCGCAACTCTCACCATTGATCAGTTCTCTAACCATACACGTTTTTTCATGAACAATGAAATCTGCCGAAAATTACAATCCTCATTTGCAATTTTTAAAGCACTTCAAGGAATTGGAGAACCAAAATCATTAAAGAAAATGCGTTCCTGTGATTTACTTGTTGAAACAACATCTGCCATCCAATCTAAGTCGTATTTATCTGTTAAAACTTTTCTTGACTATCCCCTCCTTGTTACTCCCCATTAATCTGTGAACTCTAGTCGAGGCGACATTTCAAAACCTGATCTGTTGCGCTCTTCTGAGGCTAAAATCTTTGAATGATTTTCAGACTAGGGTGTAGTTCAGGTCAGATAAACTACTGTAAAAAAAAGAAGCTGCCATTATTACTACAAAACATTTAATTTTAACATTCAGTAGTCGAAGACTGCCAACTACAATATAAAAGCAGGTTATTTAAATCGTAAAATCTGTCCCTATATACCGAATCCTCTGCGCTTTTTCAAATGCCAGAGGTTCGGACACTCTCAAACTTCCTGCCGCGGTCAATTAATTTGCTCTAGATGTTCATCCGTTGGGCATTCTTCCACGGATTGTACACTAGAGCCAGAATGTGTTAATTGTTCACAAACCCACCCATCAGATTCAAAATTATGCCTGAAATGAAAATTAGAAAAACTGATCCAGGAAATTAAAACCAATAAAAACATCTCTTATTTTGAAGCACGCAAATAAATAGTTCTTCAGTTAACCCAAATGTATGCTCAGGCTACTAAAACTTCAACTATATCCACAACTATTCAAACAGATCCAAATATAACAAGCATAATCTGCCCACCATTACAATGTCTGAAACCCGTATCTTCTGCAAATCCGATGCCAAGCAGCTCGTCTTCAGTGTCTACCATCTCCCCATCTTCATCGACTCAAGCTCATTTACTTCCTACCGCATCTTCCATAAAACCAACCATTCAAATCGAATCTCAGTTACCTGAACCCATTTCTGCTACTGCTGCTGCCCCCTACAATAGTCTAGATACTTCTGCTTCATCTTTATCAACAGAAACACGCCCATTTCTTACAACTTCTACTAAATTTTCTGCAATGTCAACTGAAGTTCAACCATCCATTTCCTTACCAGTGTCTGCCACTACTCTACTTCCAATAGAGAACCTTCTAATACATCTAAAATCCTACAAAGTGTAAAACCGAATTCAAAAAATAGAAGAAAATGCACAAAAGTACAAAAACCAGAAATAGAAATAAAAATGGCTCCACATAAACTCAGAAAGTCAGCACCTTCAGAATATGCAACAGATGAGGAAGACATGATTATGTATGACGTGGAGGAGGATTAACTTGAACCAAATCCTGCGGATAAATACGCCATGACGGAGTATTGGCGAAACAATCCTGACAAGTATTTGCGCGTGATAACTCCAACACGATTCAGGAAAAGTAGGAACTAATTTTTTTCATATAACGTTGACTGCTTGAACTTTGTTTTAAATCCCCATCTTTCATTTGTCTCTAAAAAAAATTGTCTGACTTGGTGGGGGATATCCCTCACCAAATTATGGTAGCTTTTATCGTTTGAAAACGATTTTTATATATGATTTGATATTTTAACTTTTATTGAAGCTGTATTGTCAGTATTTTTTACATATTTTATTAAATATTTTAATATATGTTTGAAGCAGTATATAGTCAGATTTGGTTCTTGCGCCAAAAAACCTCACATTCACTCACTCACTCACTTTCATGCATTAAAAATCGTTTATGAAGTTAATAAAAATCAGTATATGCATAATAATCCAAAATATAAACATAAAATATAAGAAAATTGTCTTTGATTGAAATTAAATAATCTTTATGATTAATAATAAAAGTTGATTTATAATCCTATAATGTTGAAGAACGTGTAATGTTAGTAGTACTATGATTCTAAGAAAAAGCTTCTGAACTAGAGATCTGTACAAAACCTTTTTATAAAAGAAAACTTAACTATAAATTAATGTAGAAAATAGAAATTTATTGAGAAAATTCATAATCAAATGATCAAATATCAGACTTTTTAGATATACAGTTGGACCTCTATGTAACAAAGTCGCTAAATCCCGAAAAAAAGTTCGTTATATGGAAAATTTGTTATATAGAGTTTCATCTTTCAATTTTCTTAATATAAACCACATAAAACAAATTTTAAATTCTTAAACACTAAATATTAAAAAAAGTTAATTATTCATAATTTTTTTAAAAAATTAATACATATTTATTTTATAAATTTTACCTATCAAAAAAAATTGCAAGAAAGTTTCTTGACGTCTTTATCCACTTCCTGAAGAATAAATTTTTTTCTTTGATGCTCAAGCACTTATGTTTTGACATTTTCGAACTACATGAAACGAAGTTACCCATACGACTGATTAATATTACAAATGAACGGAGACTAGTTCAAGAACATGAGACTCTAGAGAAAGTGAAAAGGAAAATCGAATATGTTTCCAGTGAACTTGACAATGGGGGTTAAAGGTTGCACTTCTTGGATGAAATGCCCAGAGTTCTATTGCTCTCGGCGAGTTAGACGCCTAATAAAACCAGTTAAAAATTTATGACCACCATAAAATGTGCTAAAAGAGAGAATAACTCGAAATGTCCAGAAATACTTCAAAAATAGGGAGAAAAAAAACTGAATCACAAGAGAAAAAGTTCGTTATATAAATAATGCACTTCGCTATTGGGAGGTTATTTTACGAAGAAAATCATTAAATGTTCAAAGTTCCAGAAAAAAGTTCACTATATAGAAAAATTCGCAATATAGAGGTTCGTTATATGGAGGTTCGACTGTATTTGTAAATAAATTTTCATGCTGCAAAGTGCTTTTAGGTATAAATCCAATTTAAGAACTTGATCTAAAATGTATTCCAAGAAATTCGGAAAAATACACATTAAAAAGTAGTTTGTATTTTCCTAGATTTCTATCTCATTAATTTTAAAATAATATCATCCATTCAAAACAATATATAATTTTAAAATTTAGCATAAGTATTCCTTTATTTTTACGAACGCTGCTTTTTTTTAATGTTTTCATATTTCATAAAATCAAATTATTTCAAATCATTATCATTTCAAATTATCAAATCATTTCATAAAACTAAATTCAAATTTGTTTTCTAAAAATATTTCTATGAAGTTAATGTGCACATTTTATGAGAAGTGATTGAATTTAAAAAGTAAAATCTTTTTTAAAAAAAAACATAGATTTATATGCCTAAAAGTAAATTTATTAGCGTCGACGTAAATCTAAGACATTCAGGATCAAAAGCTAAGAACTTTCATAAAACGCAGCAAAAACGTAATGATTTGAAAAATATAGCTGCAATAAAATACATGACGGAGTATAAATTTATATTCAAGCTAAGAACGAAATTGTTGAAACATCATCTCATTCAAGAGGGATGTTCTACTTAAACGCAGTTTGGTTCCCGTAATGCAAAAAAGGATATGAAAAGATTTAAAGTATTTTACTTTTTTTTTTCATCGCTAGTAAGCTTTCTTCCGAAAACGATAAAATAAAAATATATGCCCACATTCATTCGGATACAAGAAGAGATCTATAAGTGTAGAAGTTCCTCTTTTTCCCCTTTTCCATTTATCAAATTGAAATTAATGCCAATGTGCATACATTTTCATTAAATTAATATTTATGAGCTACATTTTCAGATTTGATAAAAGAATTTTATCAATATTCTAAAGCAATTACAATTAAGCAATGACCGTAAGATTTTTATGTGATACGAATAAAAATTGTAACTATACATTTCAGGGATATGTGTGAAAAAATTTCATTTAATCATCTTTATTTACAAAGTTTCAATGTGAAATTAAATGTAAAACAACTATTTAAAAATGAAAAGACGAATTGATTTGGGAATTGTATCTCACTGTAAGATGCTAAGTGGTGTTCTGCAAGAGAAATCGAAAAAGTAAATTGAGGATTTCCTCATTCGTGCGTTAGTTCCTAATACGAAAAGAATGTAAAAATTTACAAACGGTAGCTTGCAACTGAACACTGAGTGTATGGAACAGCTCAGGGTAATGAAGAAACCAAAAAAATGGATTTATTAAAATACTTCCCAGATAAACATAAACAACAGCACAGTTCTTTTGCTCAGTTTCATCAAATTCTATTCGATTACAGATCTATAAGGAATAGTAGGAATAGCGAAAGTAGGACGTGTGCATGATCGAGACATATCGTTGTTATGAAACAAAAATTCTTATACACCGTGGAGACTAATCCTAGTACTAGCATTTGTGCAATGCCTTTGCCTTAGGAGTATCTCGTTGTAGTGTGCAGCTTGTAAAGCCCATCGAGTCCATACATGACTTTCATCTCCAAAGAGTTGAATTACTTTCCATGATCGTATTACATGCGAGTGTTTCGCTCAGGGGTATATAAAACTAAATGCGCAAAATGTAAATTTCCCAGATTACATCCTGTTAAGTGATAAAGCTATAATTAGTCTCGGTAAATCAATCGGCCTGACGCTTATCCGTAGGCTCAAAAGAACCACTCGGTACGTGGTGCAACAGTCCTCAATAAATGTATGGCAGTGTTTCTCAAACTGTAGGACGCACCCCCTAGGGGGGCATGATAACTCTGCAAGGGGGGCGCGAGCATATTGAAAAGTCAAAAGCAAAAGATTATTTAAAAAATTAATTAATTTACTGAAAGTAAACAAACAAAATACATTTTTACATAATAAAAAAATAAAATACACATTTACACTGATGTAATGTACTTATAAATGTATCAGTACTGCACAATGTACTTTATAACTAATTTAACAATACTGAGTTAAGAATAAGTTTAATAATTACCTGTGATCACATGGACTTGTCATATATAAAATTTTATACAAAAATTAACTATTATCTCGATCATTTTTACGGTTTATAATTAATGCCTTGATTAAGAGTTACACGATTCGCTCCCCAATGCCTCCATTTTCCACGTAGGTGCATGTATGTGATGCATTGGGGGGAGGAAGAAAAGGAATAAATAAACAAATTCTCTTAAGTAAATCTTTCGCAAACATGTCACGGTCCTTTTATTGCATTCAAAAGCCTAAAGAATAATTTTATGGATAGCAGTGCACAGAAAAGATTGTACTTCGGAAAGACGTATATATACGTCCGGGGCAATTAACGCTTTGGTTGAGCGAGACGTTTATATTCTTAAAGTACAGTACTATAGAATTCAATAGATTTCTATCGTATGGAGGAGGGTATGGAAAATTGTGATTGAATATTGGGTCGCAAGTATCAAAAGTTTGAGAAGCACTGATGTATGGACACATTTAGTGCGTTCTACCAATCTGCCTGAAATCTGCGAAGTATTGGATCTTTCAAGAATGATTTTTTCCAGGCTTAACTGGTGGTTTTTCAGAAACAGCTGTTCCAAAAAGATAATAATATGGAGCCTTCCCCCATTATGAACTGGCTTCTTATGCGCATTCAAACAGATCTTGGTTTGGATAAGATGTACTGCGTTTCTGGCAACATACACACACCTAATCCTCTTACTTATAGAGCCTTGACTCATTTTTGTTGAAATCCTTTAAAGCTATTGTGTATTTCTGACGTGTTTGACCATGCCCGGTGATCAATGCTCTGTCAGTGTCAGGTTTGTTTGGCGTCTGATGGTGCAAACTTCAAACATCATCTGTAAAATGATGAATTCTGTACTCTACTTTCTTAGTAAACTGCATCGAACTCTCTCCTCTTGTATGTTTCTTGTGCTCATAATGTCTAATAAATGCTTCCGATAAATACTTCCTTGTGCTGTTTCATATGTCCCACCACTGTTACCATTTCTCTTTATGTTTTCAGTCACGGATTGCTATGCAATTCTCAATCAGTATGATGCACCCTACTTTCTCTGAAATTTTTCGCTACATTTCTTAGAGATTGTGTGTGTGTGTGTGTGTGTGTGTGTGTGTGTGTGTGTGTGTGTGTGTGTGTGTGTGTGTGTGTGTGTGTGTTGTGTGTGTGTGTGTGTGTGTGTGTGTGTGTGTGTGTGTGTGTGTGTGTGTGTGTGTGTGTGTGTGTGTGTGTGTGTGTGTGTGTGTGTGTGTGTGTGTGTGTGTGTGTGTGTGTGTGTGTGTGTGTGTGTGTGTGTGTGTGTGTGTGTGTGTGTGTGTGTGTGTGTGTGTGTGTGTGTGTGTGTGTGTGTGTGTGTGTGTGTGTGTGTGTGTGTGTGTGCATTAAACGAAGGTCGTTCTTCCTTAGTTTCGAAGGTCTCAGCTTTTACAGCTTCCTCAACCAGAAGTTCTTAGAATAACAGAGTTTCTGTTAATTACCTCTAAGATTGGTCGAAATAACTGGATGATGCAATATTGCATCCTTTTATTTTGAAATGTGCGAGCTTTGCAGGTTTTTAGTAGATAAAGCTGTGGTTATAAAAGGATATTTCATGTTTGGCGTGTAAACTGAAAAATTAATTCACACTAAGTTTTGTGGGGTTCAGAACCATTATGAATCAAATAAAACTCTTCGAGACAAAATTTAAATGAGTAATTCTTGCATATAAATATACATTTGATAAAATTTTTTTTTTTTTCGGAAATTTAAAAAAAAACATATTTGTAGGTTTGTAGATAAAAATTTTGATAAATTATAGTTTTCTTTTTTCACTAATTAATTTCAATCTGATGAAGTAATAACACCTTGTATCAACAAAACACTTAATTTTTTTAAATGCTTTTATTGAGAAACATATAGCAGTTTTAAAAAAAAATTGGCAGTTATATAGTAAAACAGTTTTAAACATTTCAGTTAAAAATATAACTACGTAATTATATTAAATTAGCTACTTTGAAATCTGTTTCTTAAATTATCAGCTTTCATTTGTATCACTTCAAATAACTTGAAATGAAAAAATTATTAATGCCTTAGAATGAAGAAAATACAAGCCGAAACACCGAAGTAAACTTACACCAAGGATGCAATTCCATGAAGAACTTAAATTTTACTTAAATTCTCAGTGAGAAAAAAATTAAATTAATTCTTTATCCAATGCTTTTAAAAGGATTCTTTTTTTAATGTGTACTATTTTTTGTTTCTATTTCGAAAAGGTTTTACTTGCATTCAACAAAAAAACCTACAAAGTAATCTTATGGAAATTACAAAGTAATCCTACAGGAAAAATTACATCTTAATAGGATGTTATTAACTATCGATTAAACACAAATCTTTTTAATTTCCTTCGCGACTTTTTCTCTGTATCAATTATGTTCCTCCTTTGAAAAAAATGTCCATTCGGTAACTCTCCAAGGGTAAGTTATAAATTATATGTAAATTTATAACTTTATAAATAGTAGAAACAAGTAGCTTGAAATAAAACTCATCCTCTACGTTGATCAACACCTCGCAGTTAAACAAAGAAAGATAATGATTGTATCTCAATTAAATATTCGATTATTCTAAAAAAGAAAGATTTTCAGCAACTATATATAAATCGATTATTAAAAACTCATAATATTACACTTCATTGAGAATTTCTTATAGAATTTTTACCTATAAAAGAATTCCTAGGATTGTAAAGCTGATAAATGAACAAAGAAAAGATTATGTAGTTGCTGTCTTGTCCAAGTAGTGGAAAGAGGAATTTCTCAAATAGCGCTTGCAAACGGCCCTTTGGCAAATAAAGCAATTGATAGTCTATGGGGCTTAGGTATATGTAGTGAAGTTAGTGAAGTTAGGTAGAAGTTAGTGAAGTTAGTGAAGTATATGTAGTCCAATACAGAAGTACAATTAAAAATATTATTACGAGAGAGTTGAACATCAGAACAATTACAACTATTATAACCTCATTGGCCATGAAGGGATGTTTTTATCCATTTAAAATGTCTTTTACGTATTCTGGCTATGGTGGCTGAAATTAGGTGGTTATCATTGTTCTAGAATGAAGTACTCCTTAATTCAGTGTTTCTCAAACTGTCGGGTGCGCCCCATCTAGGGGGCGTGATAACCCTACAAGGGGGCGCGAGTATATCAAAAAAACAAAAAAAAATTATTTTAAAAAAATATTAATTTTCTGAAAGGAAGCAAAACAAAATACACTCTGACATAATAAATAATAAAGTACACATTTACACGGATATAATATGCTTATAAATTTATCAGCACTGTACAATGTAATGGATAATAAATTTTTCAACAGTAAATGAAGTAGTTTAATAATTAACACTGACTCCCATGGTTTTGTCATATACAAACATTATATTCAAAATTTAATATTTATCTTGATAATTTGTGCGTTTATGATGTTAATTATTACACCATGATTAAATATATTATAAGTGATATAAGCTTACATCCATTTTTCAGTAAGTGAAAATATGAAACATCCTTTATTCCGTGCACTCCGTTACTGTATTATTATTTACCCAGCTAGTTTTACAGTTATAAGGTAACTCATTAAATCCATCATCAGATTCTTTCATTGCCAGATACAACAGGATAAAAGACTACTAATCTGAACTTAAAAATATAGGCATAAATTATTTCTCCGACAAATAGAACTAAATACACTACTCCCAACGAAGCTCTCGTTGAAAGAGGAATAACATACCCAAGCTCATTTGTCTTCCTATATCTATCAACACCTGTTACTACACTGTTTATAATTAAAGTCGTATTGTAGCTTTATTATCTAATAACATCATAATTTCATTCAATACAATGTTATTTTATGGTGGGAGAGGGGCGTGGTGAAAATTATATGATAGAAAAATTGGGTCGCAAATACTTTAAGTTTGAGAAGCACTGCCTTAACTGGATGGAAGTTGAGTTCACCTCTGACTATTTCATCAGCATCGGTAAGTGTAAAGCTATAGGAAAGTTGAAGGGAATTTCGGGCCTCCTTGGTAAAGTTATCAGACTGATCATTCTCGAAGATGTCTACGTGGGCCGGTATCCATTGCAAAGCGCATGTTCTTTGAGCATCAACTACTCTGTTTATAAGGGTAATTGTCTTCTGGGTCAGTTGAGAGTTGCCCATCAGGATCACTTGAAGGACGTATCAAGATTCTGAGAACAATAGAATGCCACTGGAACTCTCAATTGCCCTGTTGTGGTAATTATTCAAGAACAGGTTATAATATGGATAAATAAGACAGCCCTTTAAACTTTGTCTTGGGGAAGTCTAACGTGGTGAAAGAAAATCTATTACTTAAAATATTTTGAAAAACTTAATAATAAGGAACTTGTTCCTTGTTAGACAATATTTATTTTTCAAGTATAATAATACAATTAGTCTGATTGAATAAACAGAGAACAGAATGGAAAATATGTTAAAGGGACTGCATGTTTACATTGTATAATACGTTGTATAAATTTAACTTAATTATTGATTGAGTGAGTGTTTATTTAAAAGGGGTACTATATAAAGCAACACGGGCCTTACTAGTGAGGACCTAGTGATTTTGAACCATGGTCAAGTCATTATGACGATACCTTCACTTGCAGTACGCTCTTCGAACTTCCACACCACGCCAACGAGAGAAATTTGAGCCTTGACAAATTTAACACGCTTCTACTTGGTGAGTCTTCTGTGGAAAAATAACTCGAACTCGTGACCAGGATCACTAGGATACCCCGACATCCTTAGTTATTAAAAGATGAAAGTAAGGAGTTACTCTGCGTATTTAAACGTAAAATATAAAGGGAAAACATCTTAAGTAATTTACACAGCTATTTTTTTACATTCAACATCGGAAATTATTAAAAAGGATTAATTAAAAAGTAAAAAATAAGTATAATCGCTTGAAAAATATATTCAAATTGTCATTATCTTCAATTTACCAGAAGATTGTGATTTCATTTCTTAATTTTGTAATGTAATCTTATTCAAATTAAATAAGTGTTCCTTTGCAAATGTTTCTTTTTGATAGGTAAATTATAAAAACAAATATGATCTTTTTTTCCCTCAGGGTAAAGTGAAATAAGAATAAACCTAAGTTTAATTCTTAAAATCGAGAGAAAAGTATAAAATGCAAAGCAAAAATTGTTTTGGAAATAAATTATGAATTTACTTGATAGAGAGAATTTCTAATAAAAGAGTTTGTTCTTTTATCAAAGAAGGAAAATATTTATTAAATGTCATTCATCTGGAGCTTTTACTCATCTCTCTCCCAAAGATCCCTAAAGAACGCTTGGCGACATATATATTACAAAACCCATACTGTCAGAAAAGCAATATATACATCCGTGGGAAGTATACTAATGCAGTTTCGAACAACAATTTCTTTTACCTTTCTGTCGAAGAAAGACATTCAAGCAAATCATGAGGGAGGAGAGAGGTAATAATGATGATTTCTGTAAAAGTTTTTATTTTCCTTCATTTTCGATGCCGTTTCATTTAACCGTTCTTTGAAGAATGGCAACATCCAGAAGATCATTTGCTTTCGCTTAATATTTTTCTAAAAAAAGTCCAGAGAAAGAGAAATTACAGTTGATTGCAGATCTGCAAAAGTGTATTATAAATAATTGCACTGTATGACAATAAATTTATTTAAGTTATAAAATAGAGAAATACATTGTGTTGAAAATAAAATGATAATGATAACAAACTGTTCTACATAACTATAAATGCTGCAAATATGTGTTAAGACATATGTAAAATGAACACTGAAGAACAAAAGAAATGTTTCAATTGTTTATTTTGGAAACAAAATCTTTAATAATAATATTTCTGGGATCTAATATTTTAAGTTATAAGTAAAGTTATTAACTCCGCATATAAAAATATTACGAATATTTTATCATGTATGCATTCTTCTTTGGTTTTTGATAATTTATTTTCGTAAGTAATAACTTATAAATTACTTTAATGAAATATGAAAAATTTAATTCCTTTGTTGAAACATGTATGTATCCGAAATAATAAAACTTGTTTTTCCTATTTTTTCATTGAAAAAATTTCTTATGCATTTATTTTTTTACACTTGTGTTAATTTTATTTTTAGACGAGACGTGAAATAAGTTAATAGTTTCACACCATAAATATATCAGGATTGTGAACATAACAAATACAAAGTTATAATGTAAAAGAGTAAAATGAAATAAGGTTTTATATACTACGAGTAACTTTCATTTTAAGACGTCTCAAGGGTGTTAATCTTGGATTTTTTCGAACTTTCGAAAAACATATATGCTGTTTCTCATTTTCATCTGAACATTTTGATACCAACCATGTGGTAATACTACAAAAACTTCGAAACTTATTCAAAAAATTCGAAACAGCAATTTAGTAATATCAGCGTTTGAATGGACACTTGCAACGCCCACTTATTCTTGATTTCCACATACGTTTCATTTTTCTATTTTTAATAAATCTCATGAAATATTTTAAAAAATTGGGGGAATCAGAAGAAAGCTTGCAACTCGATACATTCTTTCTGGTATGTTTCCATTCTGCTGTGGTAATTCTAGCACGTTGTTTGAAATAACTTATTGAAATTCAGAACAACGTTGTTTGAAATCATTTATCGAAATTCAAAACATTTGTAGCATTTTATGTATTTCTTGATTTGAAATGGATTACACCCAGAAAAGACCATCCGGCAAACGCCCCAAGAAAAGAAGATTTCGTTGGAACCAATTCATAAAGGTATGTCCTCATACACATGTTGCAGAAAGGAAAGATACTGGTAAGTGTGCTTCCAGTAATAAAATCTCAGGAATTCAGACTTCATTAAAGTCAAATATTGTTGTGGTAAGTGAAAACTTCAAAGGATATCCTATTTTTGATTTTATTTCAACCATTAGCTCTATTTTGTTAGTATCATGTTGTTTAAAATGTCATAAACCATTAACAATTAATGAAAACTCTACTCGAAGTTTATGTCCGAATTTTGAAATACATTGTAAAAACTGTGGGAGTGTTTGTACTTTTTCAAGCTGTGAAAACACTGGGAATAAACATAATGCTCTAGAAATTAACAGAAGTTCCATTTTAGCAATGAGATGCATAGGTCAAGCTTTAGAGTCATTAAAGACCTTTTATGCTGTAATGAGTCTTCCTAATCTTGTTGAACAAAAATCATATGATATTATTCATAATAAACTTTCCCTTGTTAAGAAGGAAGTAGCCGAAGAAAGCATGAAAAGGACAGCTGTCGAAGAAAATTCTTCAGCAACTGATAACCTTTTAACAGTAAGTGGTGATGGGACTTGGAAGACGAGAGGACATTCATCGTTGATTGGAGTATGTACTGAAATAGGGGCCGAAACAAGTAAGGTTTTGGATAGGGAAGTGTTGTCCTCATTTTGCAAAGGATGCGACAGTTATAAAGGGGTAAAGTTTGGTATCAAGTACAAAAAGAAAAATTTATTCTGGCTCTGCTGGTAAGATGGAGGTTGACGGGATGTTGAGGAATTTTAATCGATCAGAAAAGCTTCACAACCTGAAATATTCGAACTACATAGGAGATGGCGACACAAAAACAATCAATGTCCTTTCTGAAAACAAGCCATACGATGATGACCATCTCATTCACAAAATAGTATGTGTAGGTCATTTGCAAAAGAGAATGGGTACAAGATTTAGAAAGCTTAAATTAGTATATGGTAAAAAGAAATTATCTGATGGTAAAATTATAATAGGTATAAAGGTAGGTTAATTGATAGTTTAATTGAGATAAGCTTGCGCATTATGGTAATGCTATTCGATGCAATTCTGCTAGTGTAAAGCAGCGTTTCTCAAACTGTGGAGCGCGCCCCCTTGAGGGGCATGATTATTCTACGACGGGGGCTCGAGCATAGTGAAAAGTCGAAAACAAAGGCTTATTTAAAAAAAATTATTAATTTACTGAAAGTTAGCAAACAAAATACATTCCGACATAATAAAAAAAATTTTAAAAAACACATTTGCACTGTATAATAAACTTATAAATGTATCAGTACTGCACAATGTATTTTATAATTAATTTAACATTATTAAGTTAAGAACAGTTTTAATAATGATCAGTAACCCCATGGGCTTGTCATATATAAAATTATATACACAAAATAACACTTATCTTGATAATTTGTACGGTTTATAATTAAAATTACGCGATACACTCCTCAGTGCCACCATTATTCACGTTAGCGAGCGTATGTGATGTATTGGGAGGGATGAAAAGGAATAAATAAATAAAACGTTTCCTGAAGTAAGTAAATCGTTCGCAAATACTGTCAAGGTCATTTTATTGTATTCCGAAGACTTCGGAATAATTTTACTGATAGCAGTTCTAAGAGAAGATAGTACTTCGGAAAGACGTATATATACGTCCGGGGCAATTAACGCTTTGGCTGAGTAAGACGTTTATAAAAGTAGTTGGTACTTAAGAGGTTAAAGTCGTATTGTAGCTTTAGCGTCAAAGTATAGTATTATTGAATTCAATACATTATTATCGTATGGAAATTATGATTGAATATTAGGCCGCAAATATTGAAACTTTGAGAAGCACTGGTGTAAAGGAAATGCGGAAAGCCATTTGGGCTATTTGGGGTCATTCTTGCAGCACTGTTGATGAACCGATGCACTGGTTTTGTCCTGCAAATCCAAATACATGGTGTAAGTGTAATGCTGCAATTAATAATAATTTACAAAATTATAAACACAAACCCTCAGTTGCTAAAGCTGTTCGAGATGTAATTAAGCCTGTATTTGCAGACTTATTTCATCCGGCACTCCTGAAGAAATGTTTAGGAGGTAAGACTCAGAATTCAAATGAAAGTTTAAATTCATTAATTTGGAAATTTTGCCCTAAAATGGTTGGTTCTAGTCATCAGATTGCAGAAATTGCTGCAAATCTAGCAACCAGCATTTTTAATGATGGAAGTCAAATACTCATTACTATTTTAGAGAAATTTGTCTTAAAAATTAACAAATATGTTTGTGCGTCACTGGCTGAACGTGACAATCGTCGAATCTTTGTGTCAAGAAAGAGGAGCTTAGTATCATCTTTTGAGGTTCGCAGAGCCAAAAAAATTTAAAAGACTAAAGAAGTTCAGATGTTTGAGCAACAGCAAGGTATATCTTATGATCTTGGAGCATTTTAGCTTGTAAATTTCAAAACTTATTTTCTCAAATTAAATTTAAAACTTTAAAGCCTTTTTTCTCAGTTGGTGTTTTTTTCACTTACGAGCATTGCGTTTCAAAAACTATCATACTTTGATGTATAAAACTTTACAAAATTATAAACTCTATCATAATCTTTAAATCCTACATATTTTTAGTATTATATATTTTTAATTTTTTGAAAAATTTCAAAACAATTGAATTTTTTTTTTAAAAAAAATTTAAAAAGGGTACTTTTTTATTTTTAAAAAATATTATTTTTATTCTATTTATATAAAATCCCTACAGTGTAATAAGAGTACATTTGACTTTATAAATCAACTTATTGCTAGTAATTAGAATTATTATTGCAGAAAATATCATGCGCGTCGTAAAACTTACTATGTTTCTTACAAAAAATTTTCTTATTTTTAGGTGCTTATTATTTTAAAAATGATGATAATGTTTTAGACATTTTATACTTTTTTTGAAACCTTATTCCTTTATAAAAAAATATGTAAAAAAATCAAATTATTTCATTTTAACCTCAAAGAATTATTTCTAGTGGAAAGTTGTTTATATTTTGTGTTCTCGAATCATTTTTAACACCCCTGAGACCACTTAGAGTAAAAATTAATACTTTATCAATACTTTCCTGTACCTTTAATACATATTTTTGTATTAATATTATCATCATGCGTACATATATTAATGAACATATATCATTTATTATTTTCTGTGTGAAATCATTTTTATAATGGATTATGTAAAGTTGTTTTGAAAATTATATTCTCTCTCTTTCTCTTGGCTACCATAGAAGACAACTAGAGAATACAAAGTCTTAAATTTTGGCAAAAAAATGTTTGAAATTTGGTAGTTTATGCAATTTTGTGTAAATTAAATATTATACACTAACTAAATTATTTAAAGTTACCGTTTGTGAGATATTCTGTTGTAATATTTCTGTTACATGAATTCGTTAGAGCAATTTAAAGTAGTTTTTGTATTTCAATAAATAATTTTAAACTTAAAAAATGAAAAAAAATCTGGAAAAATAAGAAAATCGTGAAATTTAAATAGAATATTTTGTAACTTTGAATGTGAGTATTTCTCAAGTATGTAACACTTAAAACCAGTAATGACAAACCTTGTTAGCTACATACCAGTGATCAGATATTTATAAAACATAATATAATAAGGATAGACAAAACATAATTGTAATTTAATAATGATGGAGAAAAGAGACTTAATATGTTTTTTTAATGTGCTAATCTTTAACAAAAATAGCTACCTCATACAATGTTTTGAAATTCTTAATAGAACTAGATATAAATGGTAAACCTACCACTTCGATGAAGCAAATAATCAATAAGTAAAACAAATATTCTATAATAGCTTAGTTTACATTATTACTCTAAATAAACAAGATAGCTGATATCGGAGAGCTCCTAAATTTCGAAATGTATATTTAATGTATAATATGATGTTTAAGTTGACAGAGTATTCTCCAAATTTAAATTTCAACATTATTTTGAGAATCAGAAATGTTAACGAGTAAATATTCCTCACGAGAATCATTAAAAAATATCGTAAGTTGAATTAAACATTTGACTTACACATCGGAAATAGCAGGTATCGAAATGGACCTCTAGAAAATCAGAACCCTCTAATCAACTAACAACACCAGCTCGGATTAAGAAAAATAACTTTAGATTTCGTCACTCAAATATATATATGGCAAAATAGAAAGCTCAAAGTAATGTATTGAAATTTATTAATGTACATTGACAAAAATGTAAGGATTTCTTTCTTGAATTTCTATTTACTGAATAGTCCACATTTAATGGCTTGGAAAACGAATGGCTAGCATCAAATATACCACTCTATTTACCTGTTCAAACACGTACTTTAGTAACTAAAATTTAGAAATATATAAAATTTAGAAATTTAGAAATATATACAACAGACTTAAGCGGGCACTCTGTATATATGTGTGTAAAAGTTATTTGTTTTAGCTTGTTTATTAGAGTTAAATCTTGCAGTTTTTGAATATTCAACTAACATTATTGAATTTGTTTTTAGAACGGATGGAGTTTAATTTTATCAAATTCGTGGTGTAGAAGGGCAAAGAGTTAAACGCACATCTTACCTCACGAATTGAAAAGGCTAAAAGAGAATGTCGGGGAAGCGTAAGAAATTCAAAGATTTCTGAAAATTCCTTACTTTTTAACATTCAGGAAACTAACGGATCCCAGGCATTAAATTATTGGATTTATCAAATTATTTAAGAAAAAAAAACTAAAAATTTGGCGACACAGAATTGAAGTGCATTACATTGAAATAGAGTTATATAAATTATATTCAAATTAGCTATTTTAAGAACGTGAACATGCAATATACGTATATAAACATGAATGTGTAAGTTTTAACTAGAGTAAAACAACTTTAGTTGAATCTTTCCGTAAAAGTATAGCAACAAATATATTTGTCTTCTATAGCACGAAATTTATTAAATTAACTTTATTCAACACATGTTGCGAATCCTTAAAACAAGTTGACCGGGAAGAGAAAATTAAGTTTAATCATCCCCTTATGGAGGTGCTTTGTGGTTCTGACGTGTTGTTGGAGTGAAACTTTATTTCCTACCTATTTCCTAAACATAGTTTGAAAATTTGGTACTTTAGTCAAATCGAATTTCCTAAAATTGAGCAGAATGTGTTAAAGAACTTGTCAGCTCACATTTATATTCTTGGAAGCATTTATCGACTTTTGCACTTTAAGTCTTATTAAATGTACTACATTCTTTGCATGACGCCTCAGATAATATGGACAAATATTATAATTCAATCGGTAACATTTATCATTCATTTTCTGAGACAAAGCACAAATATACTATATTAGAATAAAAGTATTACTATTCAATTACTTTTCATTCAAATTACTAGAGAGGAGAGTATCTTGCCAGAGTTCTGATTAGTTTCCCCTGTAAGCCAACAGAATTTTATTGCTATCAAAATTCCTTTAACATTTGTATCAATTTTAAAAATATGAATTACTCTTATTTTTCAAAAAAAAAACTTTATCAGAATATTATGTTTTTCAACGAAAAATAGTGTTCATGTTTTTTCTCATTACCTGAGTCAAATTTAGTAAAAATGCGTGTTTCATATATAAATTAAATGCTATAGTAATTTTTGTATTACTATATCATGTACACTCATGGACAAAAAAATTAGCGCACCAAGAAGGAGTCATCAAAATAAAACAAAATTATACATACGCAATGACTACTTTGATATAAGTAAATGACTAGAAAATCAAAGAAAAAGGATTATTTGTTTCAAAGAAAAAGGCAAAAGAGCGGAGGATTTAATACCCTGTTGAATCCCCTCTAGCTCGAATGCACTATGCGAAACGATCGGGCATTGAGGCATACAAGCTCTGTATGATGTCTTGAGACATTTAGTTTCATATTTTCTTTAACCTTGCCACTAGTTCATTCAAACTCGTGGGATGTCCAACTCGCCATCCCAAATGATCCCAGATATGCTCTATTGGAGACAAATCTGGGGATCCGGCAGGCCAAGGAAGGGTAGTAACAGTGCGGAGACAGTCTTGCCGAGTGAAGTCGAGCATTGTCTTGTTGAAAAATGGCTCCTGGGTGAGTGACAACACATGTGGTTGCAGGATGTCAGGAATCCACGCTGCTAGGGCCCACGGATCAATACTGGATGACCGTATATTGTAGGCAATGGCACCCCATACCATCACACCAGTTGTGAGAGCGGGGTGTCGCTGTAAAACAAAGGCAGAAATTGAGGCATTCACCACGGAGTCTCCACACACGAACACGAATGTCATCACTGCTGAGATTGAATCTGGATTCGTCGCCAAAGACGACCTGGTTCCATGCCGCTGCAGTACAGTTTCCTCGTGCGCGGCACCACTCCAAACGGAGGCGTCGATACATGGTCTTTAAGGGCAGCACACGTAATTGGCGCCGCGATCCGAAATGTCCTTCAGCCAAACGCCTTCGTAGGAGCCTGAGAAGACACAGGAGCCCCTAGCGAAGGTGCTACCTGTGCCTGGATGGGGGCCCGATGAAGCAGTTGTCTGTATGCATGCGTTTCTTACGGATGTGGCGTTCTTCTCAACGACTGGTCTGTGGAGGGTGTCCTGGGCCCGGCCTTCGTGTAAATGACATCTCTCGGTCAACTTGTCCCAACAACTCCTCACAACACAATCAGAGTGGCCTAATTGACGAGCTACTGGCCTAGCTTCCATCATGCCGATGATCCTCCCCCTCTCAAACTGCGACAGCTGCTCATATTTTCTTCGAAAATGTCGTAATGGCATGTATACCTTAGCTCTTTCTTTGTAAACGATTCAGTGCACTCAAACAATACTTGAATACTTGAATAATTGAAAGGCACTGGGATAAAGCTTATCCCTCCGTCCTTTATCTGGTAATGAAGTTGGCCTGGTGTTGTTAGCCTGGATGAAGATGGTAGGCGTGGTTTCAATGTCATGGACCAATGGCGTGGCAGGAACTTTCCTGAGGGTAGGGCTTTTGATTGGCTGATGGGAGGAATTGGGAAAACTTAACTTAGAAAAATTGAAATAGTAGTTTCATTGAAATATTTAAAAGAATTAAATAAAAAAAAGGGGGTAATTAGTATATTTAGTATTGAAGGGAGGTAGAAAATTTATCAGTTATCAATCATGCTTCTAAAAAAAGAAGCTTGACGTATTATTTTCGCTTTTAAGTTTAGGCAAGAGTTGAAAAATTTTTGGGATCTTTTCAATTTTTTTATAAATTAATTAAGCTCAATAACTTAGCAAACATTGGTTATGTCTTCACTGAGGATTCCTTGATTCTTTTTATTTTTTTTAGAATTACTTGGTTTTTTTTTTGAGATTTTCAATTGGGTGGGGAGGAGGAAACCCGCTGACAATGTCAGCGAAGGGAAAACCTTCCTTTACAGACATTGTAGAAAATTTTTTTTGTTTTTGGGAAAGGGGCGAGCCCTTCTTAGGTTGAGGAAATTTGGGGCACTTGGTATAACAGGCCGTATGGCCGTAACCAAATTAATGCAATATGGGTTATCCTGTTTTCCTGATGGGCATTGTTTCGTTGCGTTTCCTTAGGCACTCAAACAATTTTTGGGTTA
This sequence comes from Trichonephila inaurata madagascariensis, assembly GCA_019973955.1. NCBI lineage: Eukaryota > Metazoa > Arthropoda > Arachnida > Araneae > Nephilidae > Trichonephila > Trichonephila inaurata. The sequence continues at coordinate 70,963 of BMAV01014589.1, read as the reverse complement.
CCTGTTTTTAGTCCACGGAGAACGACGAAACGCCCCTACTGGAAGGATGGGGGTAATGCGTCATCACGCTACATTTCTAATCATTTGCATATTCCCCGACATGTACCTTCATGACAAGTTTCGTTACGATCCCGCAATTATTTCTTTGTGCTAATTTTTTGTCCATGAGTGTATTTGTAACACTCTTATAATATGTATTACTGTAAAATTGTTATTTCTTTCTTACTTTCAATCATTAATATTAAATATTTTGGGCAATTGCAAAATCCAAATAATGTATTTTTATAATCTTTCTCGTTATTTAAATTCGTATTTTTTTATTTCTTTTTTTTCATCAAATGGTTATTAACAAGTTATAACATATATCTAAAATATAAGAAATGAATGAAAAAAAGGAGTAATAATAAAAATCATTGAATATTAACTTTGAATTTATTGTAAATTAAAGTACGAAGCAAAGACAAAAAAGTACAGATGGAGAAAAAAATGCTGATTTAATAAATGCAATATAAACAAAAAAAAAGTGAGCAACGAAAAATATACAGTGCTGTTGAATGAAACTAAAAAAATATACAATTCTGGAACTAATAAAATAGAAGAATAGAAATTTTGTTCTTTGTAAGGCAATTTTATTTCACTTTAGATACCGATTTTTATTTTTCTATATTTTTTTAACATTTCATCTGTTTTTCCTTTGCAAATTATAATTCGAATAGATTATTTCTATGTTAGAAAATTTCTTATTTGTCTCCTCATCAAGCAAATGAACCCTATAAATGAACTCATTTTTTTATTTCATGATACATCCTTAAAATTTAGAAACTTCTTGAAAGTTCCAAACAAAATTTATTTATTTGAAAACTTTAAAACTGAATTTGAAAAAACATACACAATACCTTTTAATCCATTCTCCTTAAAAGTAATTTTTTAACTTATGAGCTTATACCCTTTTAAACGTAAAATTAATATATTAACGTAATGCAATATTTTGTATTTTACCAATTGTTTCCCATTATTATAAATCTATTCAGTATCCTCAATGTATTAATTGTTTTTAAATATCACAGTCAACAATGAATTTAGTCTATTTTTCCGTGCTTTTTAATTTATAAATCAAGTTTTTTCGTGTACTTTATGTTTTATTGAGTAATATCTTCCTAACTTTAAATCGTCTATTCACTGGAAAATGCTAAAATTAAAATCTAAAAGTGAATAAGTAAATTAATAGCTGTTAGCTACATTATGAAGTAAACTGCATCTTAATATCCAGAATAATTAAAAATCAATTGCTACCTTACATTCTTCCTTCGGTTGCTATGATTGCTTATCGAGTAATTCGTATAATCATGTGTGAAAACATTTTCAATCTAAATCATTACATTATCTTAATAAGTATGAGTAACAAAACATTATTTGACAAATTATTTTCGTTTTAATACCTCAGTATCTAGAATTATTTTAATCATTATTCATTTATCATTGCCCGGACATTAAATCGATGTTAAAGTATTACTAACATTAGCAATCACCATTTTTTTTCAGTGATAATGATATCTGACAGTGAACAAGATTTCAGTAATAGCTCATGTTGATATTTTAATTAATCCTTAATATTCTTTTCTCTTTCCTTCATTTCCGGAATTCTTTCCTTTATTAATGTTTCTCATGATTTGCAGGCTGGTAAACGCTGCAAAAGTATTAAGTAGAGTTTCTCATCATCAGAGGATATATATATATATATATATATATATATATATATATATATATAAATTGCTGCATATTATTATTAAAACATTTTACCACTGTCTCTATGCAATTGCTCAAAAGCGCTTTATGTATGGTCATAAAAAGAGCCTTAATTATAATAAATGAAAAACTTATTTAAATTACATAATTTTCAAAAACTACGAATAAGCAACATTGAAGAATTTAAACATGTTGTTTTTAAACAGTAGGTCTGAAATCATTCAAGAAATACTGAATGAAAAAGATGGAAGATAAAAGAATTTATCCAATATATGAAATTTACATTTCTTTTATAAACTAATTAAAAATTGCAAACACATATAGTGATTAAAAAATTCCATGTATATTCTGCATATGAGAGTATATTTATTGCTTCGTACATAAACATATTGTGAACTTTCTACAAGATTAGTATTTGCTATTTTAAGCCTCTTTAAAATCTCATATCAACTACTGACATACTACCTGTTCAACATTCTATCCATTAGAACGCATTAAGATTCCTTTGAACGTTCAGGGAAAGTTAAATATTGAACCTATTTTCAAATATCAGGCAACCATGGAAACGGAAAACAGAACTTGAAAGTAAGTCAATAGTTAAAATGGTTTAAATATTTAATTATACACAAGACTGAATATTTAATTCTACATTTACTCTAAAGATATATTCTAATAGATCCTAATACAGTATAAAAATTTGACAATCATTATGTTTCTTGCATTTAAATTTTCATTGAAATATTGCAATCAATTCATTTCATTTACATTTAGGATAAAATGAACCAGATTTTAAAAAAATACATATATAAACACCACAACTATTTTAAACTATTATTCGTAAGAATTTATATTCCTCCACATACTTCTACATTATTCATCTTTAAATGTAAAATCTTCAATAAAAATTGAAAACTAGGAACAAAACAAACTATTTTTGTTTTATTTGGTTAACAGAGAAAAATAGCGGAAAAGTCCCAAAAAAATTAACTACGCGTCTAATAAAAAAACCATTTAACCAAATACGAGGAAAAAAGCTGCATATTTCAACGGCAAGCAATAGAGGAAATATTTAATTCCATATTTTGATTAGCTTAAGTACCATTTCTCCATAATAAAGGGAATTTTTCTAAACAGACAAAATAAGCCTAGCTTTAATGCAGGTCTACAGTAAACACACGCGGTTTCAGGAAAAATCTTAATTTAATTTACACTCTTTTAGCGATGGAGGGGGTAAAAAATATCTCAGTATTGCGTCAAACGTTTATTATTTTTTTCAATTTTTGATTTCTATCCAATATGGCATCACTAATGTGCTAAGTTGACGATAGAAAAAGTAATTGACTAAAAACAAGATCCAAACACATAAATTAGCATGCATCCAAAAGTCTTAAATTAGAAAAAAATTTAAAAAATTAACATTAACTTAAATAACTAACCATTTAAAACAAATAATACCGGGTCTCAATTTAGATTACAAATAAACTGAAATGGATATGCAATATTAACAATATTCGACGTAAAAAGCTATCTGAAACAGATAAAATAGGCTTGGCTTTCATCAAATATTATTAATTTCCCGAAGATATAAACCGAAAGGAAAATAATATATTAACATTAAATTAAGCCATTTGGGAGTGATTTTGAATTCGAGTAAAATATGTCTTCAGCTGCCAGTAGTCTTCTATCCAAGATGGTCGCTAATCAATATCGCAAGAAACGGGATATAAAGAAGGAAAAAAATGACTGACAGTTGATAAATTAGGTAAATAACGTAGAATTAAAAAAAGCGAAAGAAAGGCAAAAATAGTGAAATAACAGGAAGTACGTTTCGTGAAAAACGAAGCTGAAATATAACTTAGCGGTCACTTTGTTGTGTCAATCGGAAACAGCTTGTGAAAAATTACGTGTTCCATACGAATTTCAACAAACGAGCAGTGTTTGACAAACACATTTATCAAAAGTAAAATAGTGGAAACTCGCATTTTGTTACTAGTTGAAAAAGTGTACTTGTTAAATTTATATAATTCTGACAAGCTGTATTTGTAATGTAGAATCCATAATAAAACATTAGGCCAAACAAGTCAAAAACAAATTTTTTTCAGAACAAAATTTGTACAACTTCTACATTTATCACATAAAACAGCCAGAAAGAGTGTATTTTTAACTAAGAAAGAAAATAAATACACATCTTTCGAAAATAAATTGACTAAAAGTGATAATTTAGCTTTGTTTTTCTTCCATAGTAATTAAATTCAGAGAGAGAACCCTCATACTCTTTTTTAAAAAGATCCATATACTCATAATTAACTGCTACAATTCATGTAATTTTATTGAAATTTAGAATTTTTAGATAATTTGATACAATGTGCTCAACAAGAAAAAAAATTAAGATACGCAGAAGGTAAGTTCTCATGCCCCGTAAAAATAAAAAAATAAAAACAAATATAATTACCTGGAAAGATTTATTGCTAAACGTACAACATTATTTTTACAACTTCTTAACTTAATAACCACCGACGCTATAATATTTGCTATACAATAAGTTTCTTAGTCCAATGTCGTAAGAATTTGCCACGTGGTAATGAACTAAACGCGCTCCAGTTGAATCCGTGTCTTCATTTTAGCAAAGGTTATGACGGCACAAGAACTGACAGATTACTGAGTTCCATAATTATGCAGCAACAGTTCTGCAGAATGCATTGACATAGCTGTTCCACAACACCGTCGTCCGTGAAGAAAGAACAGTTGCAGCGCTGTCCATCTTGAAAATCTTGCCTTTCTTCAGAAAAATTCTAGCCCAATGACGAACCTTCTGCTTGCTCATCCATCAGTTCTACGCACTAGACACATGATGGTGAATTTCGATTTTCACTACCTTCTGTGTATTCAAAAACCTTTTCACGGTCTTCACCTCGCAGTCGACGGGGGAACAAAAGAAAGTTGACATCTTCGAGCCCTACTACGATGTTTATCCAAACAATCCGAAAGTAACAGCTAGCGCATGCAATTAGTCAGACCCACATTCTACTCGGCATATGCCTCAGCGTTTTGTGTCTTTCGTAGTGCCATCTTATGCGAATTTAGGAAACTTATGTTCTAGATGACACTCGTATTATTACAGTGGCTAAATTTTTAATACTTACAAATTTTAAAAAATCGAAACTATCACGTAAAATTAACAGAGTTAACAAAACAAAATTAGTGGTCATATGCATAGCTTATAAATAAGAGGAGGAAAAAACCGTAATAGAGCTATATCAAATTCTTTCGTTAATTAAAACCTACCTAAAATAGATGATTCAAACCAAACTTTAGCCTAGGATTACTGAAAAAGATAAAATAGGTTTATTTTTAGTATTTTGAAAAGTAAAAATAAAATTGCAAAACACACACACAAAGCGTGTTGCCCGAACTAACATAAAACTTTTGGAAGGGTACATTTTTACAGTGACACATTTGAAAACAAGTTCAATTCTTATCAAACTAACCAATAAATTTATCCAAATTTCGATAAGTAAATATTATTACATTAAAAATATGAAGAATTTTTACTATGTAAAGAATAATTGTTCGAATTTAGAGATAGTTTTGACGTCATATAGCCTTGAAGAACTGCTTCAATTTGAAACTTTAAAAATCTGAAGTAAAATTCTAAAAATTATCTTCAAAGTCACAGCCACGCATTATTACTCGTAGCAACAGCTTACCAAGTTTCACGCTTTTTGATATTTCATTTTTTATGCTACAGCTTACACAACCTCTTCACTTTATCACAGTGTAGATTACCATATAAGTATATTAATATCCTTATATATTAAAATAAAGCCATTTATTCATCACAGAAAGAGGTTTTTACTTATCTTTAAAACTACATTATTAATAGCAGTAAGTATATTTTGTTCTCTCTATCCATAGACAATTTAAAATTTTAAAAACATTATATAAAAATGTTAATTAGTGTTAGGTTAATGTACAATTAGAGTTTCAAGTAAAAGTCTAATTAAAAAATTTTTTCTTTGCTGTAATTATCTTTCCTGTGATTTGTTTACTTGAGGCTTATGTTCCTGAAATCAAGTATTCTACTCAGTTATGCGTAGTATTTTTAATGTCATAAATATTTCAAGTACTGTGCATGGGCTTTGAATGTTATATATTTTGAAGTAGTTTTGCATTTCAAATCATATTATTAAATAATCACAATTTACCGCTTTAAAAAATAATTAATCAAATATTTATAGCTGATGAAAGAGTGAAATATAAAAAACTATTCAACAAATTTAGCCTGTTTTCATCATATTCATACCTCTGTGTCTCCCAGTTTCTTACATTTAAAATTTACCTTGGTTCCCAAAACTTCGAAGTTATTATAAGATCCTCTTCTTTACAGGTAATTCGGGAAGTTTTTATCAGGTCTCTTTCTTTTAAGAAACATTATCAAGCCATTTGTTTCACAGTAACATTTCATGTACTAATTAACAGCACATTAAGAAATAAACAATGGTCTCAACTGTCAAATAATATTCTGCTTAACTAATTAGAGGCTCCAAATTTAAAGCGAATTTTCGCAATTAGTTAATTAGTTTATTCACTATTTCCTACGAAATACATCTGCTATTTATCCTTTAAAGTTAATTATATTTTTGTAAATAGTATCGTTTCACCTGTTGTTTTAGATTACCTTGATAAACGAATAAATAGTGGTTCTACGTTTTCCAATATTTAAATAAAAATTCTGTATATTCATTTTGAAAGCAGTTTTATCGATTTTTTTCTTTCTGTTTCTTCATTTTATTTCTTAAGTATAGTTTAAGGGGTTAAAAATGTTTGGATTTGGTTTTTTAAACCATTTAATTTCATTCTTAACTTTATTCAATAATATTGTGTGATATGATTCTACAGTCTGTTTCATACATTAAGTTTTTGTTTTAACTTATTTGTATAATTTACATTATATATATATTTATATATATACAGAGTGATTCGCTACCAGACCCCCGATGACCTTGCAGAGTGTGTGGGGGAGGGTACAGAGACGATTCGGAATCGCATAGAAATGCAAGGTCGCGGTCGCAAATGCCGTCGTTGAGAGCTATGGTGCAGTGAAGCGGAGAAAAAGAACAGAAACAGCAACACATTTACGGGACAGAAAACAATTTATTGAAAGGTTTTAATGCAACAGATGCTCGAAATTACGGTTAAAAGTCATCAGAAAAGCCTGAAAGGGCAGGTAATATTTTACGTTCTGGGAGATTCCTGCCATGTCACAAATCCTCCCGAGAGCTACTAATATTCAAGCAATCACATCTACAACTGAAGAAGCGGGCGTCTGATACACCAAAAAGAAGTAATCTCACGCACATTCTGTTCTCATTTGCGAAGGTCGTATGATATGAAACACGTCTGTTCGAGTAACGTTCTTTGTACAACCACCGAGTGGCGTGCCCGTAATAATTGCCTCTCAGTACACTATCAGCATGTCGACCAGTTCCTCGTTTGAATACGAGTTCACCTACTATCTCGGGTAAGGAATCAAAAATGACGACTTCCAGCAGGATCAGTGTTCATGAAACCTTCCGTTTAGCATCATCTACTACAAGACTGCCAGGAGAAATATTCCAGAACGTCAAGATTTCCATGAAGCGGCACTATCAGACTTGCCAGACGACTTCGGGTCATAATTTCGAACAACTGTTGTAGTACAAACGTTTAATAAAATGTGTTTTCTGTCCCATTAATGTGATGCTGTTTCTGTCTTTTTCCTCTGCTTCTTTGCCCCATAGATTGCAACAACGGCATTTGCGACCCTGCATTTCTATGTGATTTCGAGTTGTATCGGTACCACCTACACAACCTGCAAATTCGTCGGTCTGGCATCGAATCACCCTGTATATATTTAAAATTGTTATTTGAAGCATCTAATGCATAAAATACAAAGCTTAAAAAGTGACGTTGCAAGATGGGGCTATACCAACGGGATGAAATAGAATAAAACAGGTTTTACATATGTTTTTCTTTTGGTGGCCAATAACTGACTAAATGGACTCCAGAACTGTGAGAACGAACTTCTAAATGATGTAAAAATGGAGAATATATTCTAATGCTACGGCATACCTTCCATTCTAACACGTTTTTCTTAACGATCGTGGACAGCATAAATGTCTCGCACATGGATTTGTGAACAGTTTTAGCAGATATCACCATATGAGAAAAGAATCGCAATTGGAACAAAAGGAAGCAAAATGGTCATATCGCATGATCACTTGAAATTCGGTTTGGAGTGAAGCCACTATCTAACATTATGTCCTGAATAGGCCAACCATGATCGTCATATAGAACCTCAATAACGTAGAAGTGGACAAAAATACGGGAGGACCGAATTATAATACTTACAGTACTCACAGATGTTATTGCGTCAATTGTTATTTTACATTGCACACAGCCAGAAGTGTTTTAGGTGGCTCTGGTTTCATTAGATTTGGAATCTCAAACATTTAAATAGAATTGTTTACAGAGATGAACCCTTCTTCTAATTGATTCCTGATTACCAACAAGACATGCCTGCAGATTTACAAGGCGGCAGTAGCATACTCATTGGTCTAGCACTCACCACACAGCCGAAAAATAGAAGATGTGGTATGGATTTCTCTTTTATTTCATATCGGGTCCCCTTCGATTGTCACCCAGGGCTCACTTACAACACGCTTAAGAGAAGACTTTACATCCCGTGATGTTGTTCCTCCTTGCATGGACTCCTAGAGATACATTTCAACAGGATAATATGTCGTACATGGCACATCTTTTTATTACTCATCTCCTTGATTTTGTTTTACACTTCCCTAGCCAAAGTGTTTGGGAAGTCTTTCTTAAGTAGAAAACCTTTGAGATTTAACGAGATGGAGTCTAAATGCTACTGATATAATTCGTTAAGCGGAACAAAAATGGTAAGTAACTCTTCAGGAGTATTCAAATCTATGAGTTTTTATCCAGACGGATAACAGGTATCACACACACATTAGGATCAAAAAAGGCAAACTCATTATTGATTTGCTTGTTCTTGCAGCAGTTTGAGTTATCTTTTTGAATCAATCCATTCTTACGGTACTGTACGGTACGTTTTGTTTATAACACAAATACACCATATCTATTGATTTTTGTCCTATTCATAAAATTCCGTTCTTGTCGTTTTTAAGTTAATTTTACACTATATTCTGAAATAAGTATTTTATTATTGTTTAATTAAATTATATTATTAAACAAATTTAAGATATTTTTTTCTTTTTATTTATATGTACATTTCCAATTATTAAAAATCAATAATGTGTGTCATATATTCTCTTATAAAAGTAACTAACAAATAAATACCATGATAAATAATTAATACCATCATCTTTAGAAACATACCACTTACACTAAAATTATATTTATATTATATTCATGAAAATATTAAATTACGAGTTAAAGTTTAAAAAATTTCTTGATGCATCATTGAAAACTGAATTAATTTGGAAACAAAAAATTGAATTTATATATTTAAAACAATTATATTTGAACGCAGCAGTTTAACAATTGGAATATTTTTAATAGAGTAATTACAAAATTCATTTCAATTATTGTCTCAAAATTAATCAGAATTTTTTTATGAAAATAGTTTGATTTCATTTTTATTCTTAAAATTTGTTAACAAAGTGTAATTAATATATGTCTTTTTTTATGAGTCAATTTTGCTTTTATTTATTGCATAACCTTGTTCAATTTCTTTTATCCATTATTTAATTAAAGAGCATTTAGAGTGAACAAGATTAACAAAAGATAAATAACGGAACCAATAGACCTTTTCTTAAAAACTTTAGACTTTTAAGTTAATAAAATAAAAAGTACAGGAGGCGAAACTATTTCATAAAGTACACTGATGTCAAAATTTCAGAAAAATCGGTAAATAATTTAAATGAAAGGATAAATTAAATAGAAAAGACTGAAATTGCTCATACATGATTTTGTATATTTCTGAATGATTGTGGATATGCTTTAGGCTTTGTGATTGATGTAGGAAGACATTGGGAGAGTCTGGGTATTGCTTCAAGTAAAGTACTAAAAATGTGTATTCAAAACTTTGGTTGTTTGTGCAATCATTGTGACCGTATGCATTTCAACAGTTGTAAAAGTATTGGTCATTGCTCAAAATAAAAAAATGGAATTTTTTAAAAATTTTACAGGTATTGGGATATATAGCCATCCACAGATATAAATATCTAGTGTCGCAAATGTTGCTTAGTACGTATTTCAAATAATCTGTAAACGATATCAAACCATTGGAAACGCATAGACAAGTTGTAGCATGTCCCTCACAAATTAATAGCAAGAGCTGATAAGATTGTTATATGTTCATAACTGCTAGATGACACCACACATAGTATTTCAGGATGATATCCAGAAAGCGGTTTTTAGAGCTTGTTGCAGCCACAAATGCAATGATTTCCAGGAAAGTACCTACCAAGATATCCAGGCCTATGTGACATACTCTTAACTGTTTGCATTTACTTGCATATAAATGAGATGTGGTTTGTGAAAAGTCGTGAACATCAAAACTGAATGGATGATCAATAAAATGATGTTATGTTCTCCGATTAATCGCTATTCTATTTACAGAGTGATTTTTATCACAGCCACTGTAAAACAAATTGGAACTGTTACCACCGTATACCATCAAAGATTGGCATCACAGTAGTAGCATTTTAATATAAGCACGCATAATATCTGACAGATGCACAAAAACTTCATGCTTTCGGATGATATTCTATTGAAGGAACAAAAAAACCAGAGGCACAAAAGCCTCATTTTCTTTATCTAAATACTTCAAGACTTTATTGATAAATGACAGCGCACAGTCAACACTTCGAAGAGTAATATATTAAAAATGAAAATATCAGAGTGAACGCAATGACAAGCAGAATTCCTAACCTAAAGTTAATTGAATATTTTTGGAAAGTACGTGGTAAAAAGCATTTCAATTATTCAATCTGCACCAAAGGGCTATGCTATGCTTAAAATCTTTTGCTCTACAGTTAGTCCAGATTCTCATTTGTAGAATAAAATATGTATCACTGTGACGCTTTTGTTACAGTAAAAGTTAATAACTATACAACTACTACTACTAACCTTTTGTTTTTTTTCTAGCATAGAATTCTTACTCCTTTCTGATTTTGTCATTAGCGTAAATTAAACAATGAATTTATTTTATGCGCTCTGCGATTGTTCTCCTTATTTGCATTAGCTCTCTAAGCATATGTGCAAAATTCAATTCCATTTTACCTTTTAAATAGGATCCAACTTATAGAAATAACCTATATTCCTAACTATTGTACAACGATGTACAATATAAATGTTACTATTACGTACACATAAACTAGAACACAAGAAATTCTATTTGTTTTACTAAAGAAATTACTGTACAAATCATTGAATATTTTTTCCCTAAATTCTTTAATTTCAAGATTAAAAAAATAATTATAAGGGAAACAAATAGTCAAAATAATAAAAAAACTTTTATTAATATATTGTTTGTTTTTTTATTCCAACTCTGTTAAAAAGTTTGATGATAACATTCTTGGTAAAAAAAAAATTAAAAACAATTTATCTAGTCGAAGCTTGGGAAAGAAAAAAAATATATACGGTTTAAACATTTTGTCATCTAATTCTCAAATCAAACATTGATTTTTGTTGACATACAGTCAAGCACATGGTTAAAAAGAACCAAAAACTTTTTCTGAAGGTCGAGATAAACTCAAACGAGCTACTTTTCTAAATAATCTACCTTCCAAAAATCTTTTACATGAATTCAGAAGAGTTTATAATCTCGGTTCCAAGTAGCAATCTAAAGAAGAAAATAATTAACAAAACCCATCTGCTAAGTTAGGAAGTTTATATGATGTAAGAAACTAATTCTCCAAAAAGAAATCAATCTGAGCAAACACTTTTTCCTAATATATTTTTTGTTTTAACTTGTGTATAGTTGATAAAGTAGCCTTAATTATCTGGTTTGAGAGGAGGGTATTTAATTCTTTCTTAATACATGTAAGCAATTTTGAGTCTCTCTTCGTTGAATTCTCATGTGGAATATATCAAATATTTTCAATAAAAAAATATGAAATAAGATTATTAAAATGTAAAACTTGTTTAAATTTCATGTAAAAGTAAAATGCTTTAAATATAAAGAAAAATTATAGGGAAACTCCGTGCAAATATAAATCAAAACCAATCAATTATTATCAACAAAACAATAAAACTTTGTATTATATCAAGGCTAATTTTTAAAATAAAATAATAAGAGAAAAATGAATTCAGTCCACTTTTTCAAATTATAGTATTTCTTTTAATCTCAAAAATCTCAAAAATTCTTCTCGAACTAAGAGGTGAAAAAAAATGTCCATTTTAAGACTGTTTTCGCCATATAAACAAGATCGTGAACTTAACGCGAAACACATTTTCGGAAAGAAAAAATATCTCAATTTTTATAAAAATGTGTCACATTCTAACTCATACATTTGTTTGTAATATGGTTTTTTTTAATTTCAAAGTATTTCATAAATAACTAGTTTTTCCTTTTAACATGTAAATGGATTGATCATTTAGCATTATGGTATAGGAGAAAAAATGCGAAACAACACATTTTGTAAAAAGTGGGACATCTCGGATAAAAATGAGTAGTATGATAAAATATGTGATTTTCTACAGGATAGTGTGAAACCAGAATATAATATTAATGTTTGAGTAATTTTATATCTGAAAAAGTATTCTGATTTTAGGTCCTACTCTTTAACATTAGCCGAAAACAGCCTTAAGGTATCCAACTATGTTCGGAACTGATTTTACAAAAGCGTAAAAATGGATAATATTTAGGATATTTAGTGTCACTTAGATTAGAAAATGCTTATAAAATTGTTTTAAGAACATTATTACAATAAAAAATTGTAAGTACAATATTTTGACAAAAAATGAACATATAATGACCAATTTTCAAAACATTCTCCTTTTCTGAAAAAAATAGCTACTAGTACCGTAATATTTTTTGCCTGTGTATAGCTCAGATATCTGTACAGAGGCTTAACTAGAATTTTTGAAGTATACTACTTAGAAGTGGATTTATCCATATTTTACTACAACAGAGGGGAAAATTTTTAAAAAAAAAAACGCCGAAAATTATTTTAATTCGTATTAACTCTGAAAATAATGTGATTTTTTTAAAAATCCTAGTTAAGACTCTATGGATAAGTCTTTACTTTATATAAGTAAAATATGCATTTCTTATAAAAAGAGAACATTTTGAAAAAAGATTATTCTAAGCTAATTTTTTTGCCAAAATATTGTGTTTAAATAATTGTTTGTCATAAAGTCCTTAAAACAATTTTATACATGTATTCTAATCTAAGTGTCAATAAATACGGAAAATCCATTTATGCGCTTTTTTAAAAATCGTTCCAAACGGTGGGATAACAAAAGAAAAAGAAATGAAGCATGTATTTTGAAAGAAAATGAAAGAAATCTTTTGTATATTCTTAAAACATTATAAATTGTTAAAAGGTGTTTGTTAAATTTGTGATCATGGATAAAAAGTTTAAATGGATCATTTGAATCATATTTTGTTTAATCAGCGCTCTTCACGTTTTTTTTTTCCTAATATCCAGAAGAAAATTTTAAAATATCCTTTGGTTACAGTTTTAGAAAAAAAAACTGACGTATCAGTGAGCACTTCGCAGTGTTTGTTTTTGTTAAAAGATAACTTGCATAGAGAGATTATTCAATACCCAGGGTGTCTCAAGTTTATTGGGACTAACTATAAGGGAAGGTAGGAGACCTAGCAATGATTTGTGATTCGTAAATTTTATACCACAATTGAACCATTCGTTATGAGAATTGAATTTGTAATACCTTTTGATTTCATTATTGCTTTTGAGATGAGAATTTAATTGATGTTTATAATAGTTTTAACTGTGTTGAAATGAGCCAGAGTTCGTATTAATGTAGTGGAGGGAAAAATAATTCAAGTGACAACAGCTTTAGTTCAATCTAATATCTTAATCTATCAACTTCCTAATGACAAGCACTCAATAGAAAAATAAATGAATAACTAAGGCCTTAAATTCTAAATAATATTAATGGGTCATTTAATGGATAGTGGTAATTCTGAATAACAGCCACGTACGTTCCAAATCTATAATAAAATATTATACTAGTCATAAAATCGTTTCACAGGTTTTAACCAAACTTTTTAATTCAAATTCGAATAATCAAACTCATTCTTTACGCTTCCGTCTGCATCCCCTCACAATTACAACACCAACATCCTCTCCATTCTCTCATTTCAGATTACTTTAAACAACTTAACTTCATATATCATGTTTCTTTCTTAAGGTGAAGTTCTCAAATGAATAATCAAACAATTCATAAAATACATTTAATTAAAGGTTTGTTAGAAACACATTAAGGAGGACCCGTTGTGGGGCATATTATTATAAACAACTAATAACAAACTAACTTCAGTTTCGATTTCATTGCAGATGACAAATATTTTTTAAATCTATATTTGTCTAAGAAGAAATTTCATTTCTTGTGAACGAGATTTATCAATAGAATAAACTTTTACGGTTCTTTCTTATTCGAACAAAAATATGCAAATGCATTAATAAACCACCACATTAACAACTAAACTCCTAAATATATATCCGTACTTAACAAATATCCTTCTTAAATTGAATTCCTAAACAATAACTTAGGAATAATCGGAATCAATTCAAAGTATCGGAGTGTCACAAAACTCTACATAAAAACTTTTATATAGGACTTTGTGTAGATATATAGGATCCATATATATATTCATAGGAATGCTTTTTGAAAATACCACATGGATTGTTGAGCATGTTTAAATATATCTGTAGTATTATGTCCTTCAATGATAACCCCAGGAAATGGTTGAAATATTGAACACCTTTTAAGAACTGAAAAGCTATGTCCATGATTTGGAAACTCAATGTTTTATATACCTCTGTAAACTGCTGCTCTAAATTTACTGCGGCTGCTAGCTCAAATAATTTTAATTAGTGGTTCATACTAGTTAAGCACTGTTACAAATACAAAAAGAAGTTTAAGATATACAAGCAACGAAGAGTTTTTAGGGACGGACTGTGGCGTGTTTTTCTTCTTCAAGGTTGCAGGTGGCTACACGATGCCGAGAGGGCGCTTTATTATCCTTCCTTTTATTATTCGTTATACTTTATCTTATTGTACTTTTATATCTTTTACCTGTTGGTGGCATTACCTACCAGGGGCTGTTAAATGAATATGGGTTCTTTTGCCTTTATTGGGAGTTTTGCGACAAGCTATGCAATTTTTAGTAGCAAAAAAATTCCTTATCGTACTATTTAATGCAGTTTATTTGTATGTGAAGAAAAGAATCCAATAAAATATAGGGACTTTATTTATAAAGTAAAATAATAATGTATAGTTTTTCAGTTCCTTTTGTTTCCTTTTTTTAAATTTTAATGTGATGACTTCACATCCTTCAACTATTTAACATAATATTGACACATCCATGTGTCAGATTCTTCACAGCTATACTTAGATTCTATTAAAATGAAAAGCTTCACTAGTTATATTCGTAAATTTTAAAAGTTTGTACCAGATGCGTATACTTCCAACTAATCTCAAAAAACTGGAAATGAATTGAACAATTTTAAAGAATAGAAAACAAAAATTCATAAAATATTCCATATAGAATATTAAAATTCTAAACCTATTGTGTGAAATTTCTTATTAAGAAATCTGCAGACAAAAGGACAAACATATATTCACAAGAATATTTTTGTTTTTTAACATATGTTTAAAACACCAAACAAAAGTTATGAAGTTGTAAGTTATTTGCTGCTACATTATACTGGTATAAATTAAATTTAAATATAAAGTTCCATTTTCAAGAACTGTTATTTTATTTTGTCAAAATTAATCTTTTATTTTTATGTTCCCCTTATTATCTTCCATTTTTTATTCATCTGAGTTTTAAGTACATGATAACATTTCAAATTCTTTGTGTATTTAGAAGATTTTAGAGATAAAAAAATCTTACTGTTATTAAAGTAATACGGAGTAAATCTCTTACATAATAGAAATGTTTGAAAATAAAAAAAAGTAAGGGTATTATAATTTGAATCAATTCTTTCATATATGTCTCAAATAAACTATCAACAACAAAAAATTACTTCTTGTATCTCATTTCTCAAATTTAATTTAAAAGGCTGAAAAGATATTAAAATAAAAATGTAAAAAAAAGTAGTCTTTTATAATGTTTACGAAGACGTTTTACTTATGTTATATTGTTTTAGCAATAATTTAAAATATTTTTCAAACTTTTTTGCATCTAAATTTTAATTTAAATTTTCTTCTTAGTTATTAAAAAAATTTGGTTATCCGTAACAAAGGCGCATCGCATTTTGATAAGTCCAAATAAATCTTTTTTTTTTACTTAGTGTTAGAAAATAAAGAATAAGGAAAGTCTTAATGTTTGCTTTGGGAATTAAAACTAAGAATATTCTGTAATTTAATTCTCAAGTTACTACTACATCCCAGTTTTATTCCTTTCGGTTTCTATTCATGTGTTTAATTTAATTTTAAGAAAAGTAAAATTTACGTCTCTTAAAAATATTACTTTAAAGTAAAATTTGAAATTAGTTTTATTTGTGCGCAAAATGATGTGTAAAAATATATCGAAAATAATAACTTATTCATTTTATAGATAGATTCAAATGTAAGATTTTCTGACACCTTTCTGAAAGCGCTTTAAGAGCATTTTATAATTCATTTTTTGAAAATATTTAGTACTTTCTGGGGTTTTATAAAACATGTGTTATTTCAGTATTAATACACAACAAGAAATTTACTTCTCAAAATATTTGACAAATTTTTTAAAGATTTAAAGAAACTGAATTTTTATGTAATACATTGACTTTATTAATTAGCTTAATTAACATAGAATACTAACTTCTACAATGAAGGGCAGCATATCACAAATTCATGTTCTCTTCAATTTTTTTTCAAATGTTTATATTAAAAACAAGTTGCCCATATTTACTTTAATATTATATAGATTAAGACTATACATACCCTTCAAATTTCAAAAATATCTTCTTTTTTTTTCTTGTGACTTATATCATTGGAACACTTGTCACCAAATTTCATACCTGATAACAAATTAGTTTTTAAGATATTTGAACTTTTCTGAGCTTAGATTTTGGTTTCGGTTTCATTTTAAAGCATTTTTTCTACTCTTAAGGTATCCAACTACGTTCCGAACCGTGATTTTAAAAAAGCGCATAAATGGATAATTTTCATGATATTTAGTGTCACTTAGATTAGAATACATGTATAAAATTGTTTTAAGAACGTTTTGACAAAAAAAATTATTTAAATACAATATTTCGGCAAAAAATTAACTTAGAATAATTTTTTTTCAAATGTTCTCCTTTTGTGAAAAATGCTTCTATTATAATAATATTTTGCCTGTTCATATCTCAGACCTCTCTACAGAAGCGTAACTAGAATTTTAGAAAAATTCCCATTATTTTCAGAGTTACCAACAATCGAAATAATTATTGGCGTTTCATTCTTAAAATTGCTCCCCTCTGTTGTCGTAAAATATGGATAAACCCACTTCTAAGTTATATATTTCAAAAATTCTATTTGAACCTCTGTAAAGAGGTCTGAGCTATATACAGGCAAAATATTATTATAATAGAAGCATTTTCCACAAAAGGAGAACATTGTTCTGTTAATTTTTTGCTAAAATATTGTACTTAAATAATTTTTTTTGTCAAAATGTCCTTGAAACAATTTTATACATGTATTCCAATCTAAGTGACACTAAAAATCATGACAATTATCCATGTATGCGCTTTTTTAAAATCACGGTTCCGAACGTAGTCGGATACCTTAAATTTAAATTGTTAAAAATGTTTTTGAGCACAATCAATTTTTTCAGTGTGAATTGGTTACTTATTTCAATTTTCATTACTAAAATCATTTCTTCTTGATTATGTTTTGAGTGTGAGTTCTCATAGTTATTTAAATAAGATTGTTTTCAAGGCCAATTTTTGTTTTAAAAATAGTTTATATAACTTAGGAGCCTTATCATAAACATTTTCCTCATGAGAAAATGCCATGGCCGAAATGCTGTGACGTTTCTACTATGAGAAGCAATATTTCGAAAAGATGGAATATCACTGAAAATGATGTATCTAAAAATCCTTCCTCGGCCGAAACTGCAATTAGACTTCCAAATATAAATATTCGGAATCCAAGTATTGCAGATAAACTGAATATTTCCGTGTTATACCAAAATATATTATTATAAACATATTATATTATTACATTTTGGTATTTTAAAGTTGCTCAACGAAAACTCAAATTTGCTAAACTGCACCAGTTTAAAACTGAAAAAAAAATTTAACTTTATTTACAATCCTGGTGATTTTTAGCTTAAGTTAGTAGTCGTATTAGGTTGTACATAAATGCTTTGTGTTTCAAATCTTTTGTGAAAATATTATGTAATGATTAGATTGAATAACCTGTCATTGTAACAAACGCTATCGATATTATGCAAAAATATTTTTTAAATTTAAAAAAATATTTTCAGTCATATTTCATTAAAGTAGTATTTAATGTAGAATTTATTGAAAAATAACAAATAAAAAACTATAAATTTAATGCATTATAAGATTTTTCTTTATGATTTTACTACCTTAAAATGGGTTCTTCTCAGACTTTTAATATTAAAAACATAAATGTTCTCTAATCCCTATGGGTTTTTTATTATTATTGTTATTATATTCTGTTCAAGATAGAGTCTTGAAATTTTTTGTATATACTTTGAAACGTAATTTCTATACAAAATAGCATGGATTTAGGTCTGAGATTGGTAATTATTTTATTTGAAAAAATGCAAAATTTAGTATTTTAAAGATTTTTATGTTCTTTCCAGGTTTAGCTAGAAAAATAATTATTAAAAATCAACAAGGGGGAACAGATTTCCAAATCCCTACTAACTTTTGTTTGCAATATTCTAAGAAACATAAATCATTTAAAACGACTAATAATTTTTAAAAATTGAGCATTTTATAAAAGTTTGGAAAAACTTCAAAAATTCTCAGTTGTTTAAAATTGTAAGATAATGGCTGGTCAAACTGACTTTTTACTCTTGTATAATCAACTTAATAATATAATCTAAATAAAAAACATGAGTTTTTTAAAAGAGTGCACTGTGTAAAAAAAAACCCTAATTTTTCTACTTTTTACTTTTCAAATGTTTTCCAATCTTTTAGTCTATGAATATAAGAATCGTGTATTACACAATTATTAACAACTGACAAACAGCCTGAATTTAAAAATCAGAAATTTAGTGAAAAATTCATAATATTTTTCCAAAAATATTTAATAAATAATTCTGATTCTTCTATTTCTCTTAAATTTTATTCCGCCTAACTTGTACTTTGTTAGTCAGTAAATTATCATATTACTTATTACACGACGCTTGAAAATGAAGTAATTATGTTTTGATTCTAGGCCAATAACATTTTTTTAAAAAAAATAGTTTTTATTTTATTGAAATCGAATAATTAATGAAAGCTTTAAATTAAATATTTAAGAGAACTTACTATTAATAATATTAATAATAAATACATTAAATGATATAAAAAAACTTTTAAGTATGAAAAATGAAGAAAAGAGAGCATTAAAAGAAAAAATAAATCTTTAAATAAAATTTCGCATTTTTTTTTTCGTTATATTTTTAACTATTGTATATTCCGACGTATTTTGCGCACCTGTATCTTTAAACCGATTTTTTTAATTTTTAAGAATATTCGTCGTATAACCCGAACCCTTTTGTTTACCGAAAAATCTGAAATGTACGGGTGTAATATTCTTATATTTTGAAATAGTTTACTCGAAGTATTATTTCACACTTTTAAGAAATGATATACTCGTGAAACAACAACCCTAAAATATAAGAAAAGGGAGGAAGACAAAATTTGTAAAGTATTCCATTCTTGAAAGTTTATAAGGTCTGTCGTTTCTTTTAAATGCACAGAAATCTAATTTTTTTATGTTCATCTTTTCTTTATTTTTAAAGCTATCATTCTTATATCCGGCATATAAAGCTCACCTATAAATTTCAAACTCATTTTTTGTGTTAAAAGAGCGTGTTATTCACTGAATTGTGTGGTATGTTTATATTAAAAAGTTTTATTTTCAACGTAATTTTTTTTTCCTTAAAAAATAAAACATAAGATTTTAAAATAAAATAATAATCATTTACATCAAAAAATAATTATTTGGAATACTGTTCTCCATTAAAAAATTGTATAGTGACCACTGCTTAATGAGAGAGAGAGATTTCATTTGTTAGACATAATTCATTATTTCTAAACGCGCAGAGAACATGAAAGTTTACATTTTATATATTTTTATTTGTCACGGATAATATTAATTTTAATCCAATTTTTTAAAAAAAACCTTCAGCTCATAGCTAGACGTAAATTATGGACACCTAAATTTTAGTTATATGTTAAAAAAACACATCTCTCGAAATATATAATTCTTATTATTATTCAACAACACAAAACAGGCAAATAGAGAATCAGTAAGCAACTATAAATATTTAGGTTAAGTAAAGAACCTAAAAGGGGCAAAAAGATGAAAAATATAATTCTAAAAATAAAAAAATGAATAGCCAAAGACAATTTTTTTTAAATATCCAGCTTTTTAAAGCAAAATTACTTAAAATCAAAATTATCTAACTTTTTTTTCAAAAAGAAAATTACGAAATTAAATAAATAAGTAAATTAATGCATTATCATTTTTCTTAAATATGTTTTTCTTCAAATTTTCTGCTTGTAAGAGCTTCAATCATTTCAATTCATGTAATTCTAATCCAAAGATTTAAATTACAAAGACTCAATTAGAAATGCATCAGTAATTAAAAATACATTAAAATTATGACGGTTCGTTAAGTTATTAATATAATTCATTTCTTCAGGATCTACTAATTCTTATAGAGTAAATTCTTAAATGAGTCACAATTATGTTAATTCAAATAATTAATTCAACTTTGTAACCATGTTCTTTAATTTTTTGTTAACAAAAAATCAATTATATCTAGTTAAAATGTCTTTTTTTATATATGAAAATTACTAAGACCATTAAATTTTTAAAAAGATTATTCACATTTGATAAACACGACTGAAATTGAATACTGTATTTAACACAAAGAATAAAATTTTCCTTCGAATGTGTTTAATTTTCAAGGAAAAACTCATAAGAATTTAATTCTTTGTAAATGTAAGTTAATCAAATTATTCTATCAGAGTAAATTTTATATTGCTTCTGTAATCATGAAATATATATATCAAAGATCTAGTTTTAGGGGCAGTCGTTTCGTAATATATTTTGAATGAGAATAATAAGCTCCCAAACTATTCTTGTTGAACACAGATATCAATTTAAACTGAGAACTCAACACTTTTCTCTTTAACGATATATCCAGATAGAGTATGTTCGCACACAGAAACAGTTCGTACTTTCACTTGACATCTGCATACTTAAATGTCAGTAAAAAGACATTATTTACCCACCAAACAAAATAGTTCACTGAAAGGTGATGAGTTTCGTTTAGCATCCGAGATGTCACATGAAAGTTACGAGTAAACGAACAACAGGAAACCATGTCAGTTAACTTAAACTTTACTAAGAAAAGTATTTATTTAGTTTGTCTTTAAGATATAAAAGAAGATCCATAGATTTTCATGCGTGTTTTCTTAATATTTTTAAAGTTCCTACTTATAAATTTGGAAGATGAACTACTAGTTTTAGCGTTTTGAAGTATTTTTAATTTATTTTTTGGTTTAGTGTAATGCAGTTTATTTTTATGTAGTTTATGCTATAAAATACTATGTGTTGGAAAACAAATTGTATATACAATACGTTATATACAGTACTATTCTTAATATAGAAAAATTTTATGGTTTAAGGTTTTGTACCACAATTTTTTCAATAATAAATTTTCAAACAATGAAAATGATCTTTGAATTATGCAAACAATCATTATTATTAGAATAAAGAATAATAATAAGGAAATAAATATTTTCAAATAATAAACTGCTCATTTGATTGATATATATTTAAAAATAAAACAAATATTAGGTTTTTGAATATTTTCTCTTTTACAGGGTTATAAGAAAAGTAGTTTGCCCATATTCGATTCCCTAGTGCGCGAATAAAATTTACAATTCAAAAATTGTAAGAAATACCATAAAAATGATGTGAAAAACAATAGCTTGCCTTTCAAGTTTCTGTTACATGGAGAAATCGTCTAAAATTGAAATGGGAATCTGCTTTTTGTGATTGATACGTGGTCTCTTCAGTGAAAGAACTTAAATGTCTTGGAACGTTATTAATGCTAAGAAAAATGGTGGAATAAGGCAGAGACTAAGAAAAAGGAAAACAAGTGATAAAACAGAGAAAAAATACCAAATTAGAATTAAAATACTCTTTTAATATTTAGTAATACTTCATATAATGCAGTTTCGCATTTAAAATTAGTTTAATAATGGTTTATGGAAACACATTTTCTTTAGATATGTAAATAATTTTAATTCTATAATCTCTTTTATCAAAATTCTTATTTATATATATTATATATAACAATTTTTTTTTTTTTTGAAATTCCTAGAATTATTATTCTTTTTTTTTTTCTTTTTTGAAAATATACTCAAAAATACCTTTCACAAAATTAACTACTTGTAATTTCATTGTGATTTCTGTTAAGTAATAAAAGTGAATTGCAAACCACAACCATTCTTTCTAAGTGTATCAACGTGTAAATTGTTTGTCAATTTATATATAAAAATTGACAAACAATTTACAATATATATATATATATATATATGAAAAATTAAACTTCATAAAAATAATCAAAAAAGAGTAATTTATTCTTTCAAACAAATGTATTAAATGGAAATAGTGAAATTACTAAATGTAAAATATTACAAAAAATGACGCAAATAATAGTTAAAATTTAATTAAAAAGGAATTTATATTTCAATACGGTGGATGAGTATTTGTCAACGTTGTATTACACTGCTCTGGCCACCTTAAATGCAACACCAAGAAAGACAAGAGATAGCACAACAAAATTTATTTTGTAGATAACATGTTGACCAAGTATATCAAATGATTAAATTTATAGACTTCTGTGAAGTGTGGTTTCTGCCAGAATCAGTAGCCAGAGTAGCCGCCATTGGTGGAGATCACCGCTGCCACACGCCTCGGCATTGACTCAA
The DNA here is from genome assembly GCA_019973955.1 of Trichonephila inaurata madagascariensis. NCBI lineage: Eukaryota > Metazoa > Arthropoda > Arachnida > Araneae > Nephilidae > Trichonephila > Trichonephila inaurata. Next base: position 47,837 of record BMAV01014589.1, on the reverse strand, counting down.
AGAAACTTTGGATGTGTTCTTGGGGTACAGCAGACCAAGCAGCTTCCACACGTTGCCGAAGTTGATCTGATGTGGCAGCTGGGGGTGTAATCTGGGTCAATCGTTGAGCAACCATGGACCACATGTTATCTATCGGCGAAAGATCCGGAGAGCGAGCCGACCAGGGAAGCAATTCAATCTGGTGATTGACGAAGAACCTTTGGACAATGCGTACCACGTGTGGTCGAGCATTATCCTGCTGAAATATGGCTGTGGTCAAGCCCTGAAGTTAAGGAAGGACAACTGGCTCCAACACCTCGGAGATGTAGCGCTTTTCTGTTTAAAGTACGGGCAATGCATACTAGAGGAGTGCGAGAGTGATATCCAATATCATCCCATACCATAATACCCGGTATAGGACCAGTGTGGAGGTGCATAACGCAGCTGTTCAGCATCCTCTCTCCACGGTGTCTCCAGACTCAAATCCGACCATCGTGGTGTTGCAGACAGATGCGTGACTTGTCAGTAAAGACAACTTCATTCCATTCTGCCGCTCACATCCTTCTTTCATCGCACCATTGGGGGCGGAGATGTCTGTGGTTCTGTGTCAAGGGTAGACCAAGCAATGGACGCCTTGCGGACACACCACTCTGCTGTGAATGGCGTTGATTGGTACGCGCAGACATTGAATGATGCGTTACAGGCTCAATGTGCTGTGCTATGGTTCGTGATGTGACTGAGCGATCCGTGACTGCCATGCGCACAATTTGCCTGTCCTCACGTGAAGTGGTGCACTGAGGTGGATGTGATCGACCACGTAGGTTCGTCGTACTCTCCTGCATCCAACGATCACATATCCACATTATAGTTGTTTGGTTTCGTTCAACACGATTACCAATTTTCCTGAAAGATAATCCACAATCTCGGTAGGCCACTATCCTTCCTCTGTCAAACTCGGATACTTGATCAAAAGCTGATCGCTGTTTTCTACGAGACATAACTGATCGATTTTGCAAAAAACCATACGAAAAACACAATTGCCGAACTTGAAATTGTCGAAATCTCCAAGCCTTAAATAGCGCTTTGAGGTGGCGCCACAGGCGAGCGTGATGTGTGTCTGCGCTTAAATTCTAATCATTTACATATCTCACCTCCGCTAATGCATGTTATAAATTTCATGTTATTTGCATGCTTCATTCAGGGTGTTGCATTTATGGTGGCCAGCAGTGTATAAAACAGCAGGAGAACTATTGGCGATGGAACTCATACTTTTCAACAATGTCCACTTGACGAGGACGACACTAGAGCTCTCACCAACCTTCTCCGAACATTCGTACCACACCAGGGGGGGGGAGGATTTTGAGACTCGATAGACTAAACGTGCTTCAGCCCTTCTTCACGGTGGATATTCACTGGAACAATTGTTCGAACACATGACATATTACTGTGGTAGTGTTGTAGTTATACTAATGAACATGTGGCTGGAGCATCACAGGATCAAATTCTGGTGCACGTTAAATCTGTCGATGCTCAATTCCCACATGGTGGTAAGGGAGTTAGAAGAAACGGTTACCAGTTGGGGTTACCTGTCAAAATTTTGAGGTTCGTTGACAATGACCCTCATATTGATTTGTCAAGCGACGTTAATAAAACTCTCTTACTCACCTACAATAAATATTTTCTTCTACAAAGTAGATCGAGATTCAATTATTTTAGTTTTTATTCTGTTCGTTCCTTTTCTTTTTTTAATGCTTATTAGAATGATGATAAAAGATGGCTTTAATTAATATTGAATTGTGCACAAAATTTCCCATAAATTTAAATCATAATACTAAGATTAAAGTTTGGGGGTTTTAAAGTTGTTTCACAACTTTAAAAGTAATTTTAGAATAATGTGTAATATTTTATAACACGCATCTGTGCATTCTGTAACGTTCGTAACTCCAGGCCGTTGTATTATACACCAGATGGTTAAACATGATTTATTACTTTCAGGAATTGTGGTATAAGTCTCTGTCTAATTAATCAATTTTATTTTTAACGTATGTTCAGATAGACAGCAAAATTGCAACTTTCATTGTATGTCTATGATTACTTCTCACGTCATATTTAACCGCAACTATTTTAAAAATTCAACATATTGATTAGTAAGAAAAGAAAAAAAATGTTTTTCTTACTCTCAAATCATCCCAAAATTTAATTTTCTTACTGATTTAATTGTATTTTGGTGAATTTCCGTTCTGGAAAAATATAAAATACGATAAACAATTTTTGAATTATAACACTTCAAAGATATTCGCGTAGAAGAATTTCCTTGCAATGAAAATAGCATTATAAGTATTATTATTAAAATCCATAATTTTTCAATACAATTTACAAATTTTCGAAACTTTAAAAAGCATAATTTTTCAGAAATTCAATTTAAAGAAAGAAATATAAAAATAAAATTTATTTTTGTTATTATTTTTATTTTGCATTTTAGAAAAGCAAAAATTTCCAACTATAGTTCTCTATTTAGAAAATATAACTTTGTTTGAACTTAGATGATTCCTCCACTCCTTTATGATACATTGTACTGAAAAAACATTCAAACACGTTTATAGCTCTCCATTTGTACTTATTTAGTCTAAATACATCTTTCAAATGATACATGCGGGAAATTTGTTTCATAAGACAAATAAAGAAATTTTAAAAGACATGAGCCGCGTTATTCATGCTAAAATATGAATCAAAACACTTTCATAGAATAAACGATTTTTTTTTTTCGTCCTCATAGCTTAGACAATGTTTATGAATAATGTTATTTATCAATAAAGCTTTTTTCTGCTTTATTCGATAATGTATGAAACAAAGCAAATGTACGATTTATTTATTGACTACTATGCTTTCATTAACCTCTAAATATTTTTGTATCTTTATGGTGCAAATGTCATGTTACCCGGTCAATTTTGGCGGGGAAGGGAATAGCGGCAAAAAAACTTGAAGAATGGGTCAAGTTTTGCACTTAAGTGTATAAGACTTACATATGTACATACATATATGTTTGTGTACACATACACATATATATGTAGTACAAATTCTCGGTAGGATCAAGATGAAATAATGTGATATCGGAGAAGATAAGGATTTCTTCGTTCTTTAAGAAGGCTAAGTACAAGAAGCTTTTACAGTAAAAAGAACTCTATCGCAATGATGTCAAAATCTCAAACTTCGTTCATTGAAGCATTTGTTTTTCTAAGTAATGTAAAAATAATCCAGCATAAAAATATTTCTTAAAAATTATTGTTTTTTAAAAATTAAAATATATATAACAACAAATATTAGTGTTTTCATACTTTTTAAATAACTGCAAATTTTCTCGGAATACATTTACTAAGTTTAGCAATAATTAAATTTTTTAAGACTATTTTACAATTTTTATTTATTAAGATTGTTTTTTCTTCTCGGATTAGACTTATTATGATTCAGACAACTCTTAAAACACATCTGCATCTGTCATGTAATGCATACACGAAAAATAACTTACACTTTCCTATGAAATTCCTGTTTACTATACATTCGTTTTTAAGTACTTGATTGCTCCATTGTAAAACTTGGAATCATATGATTAAGTGTAAAATCTCTCTTTTATATCAGCTTCAGAACATATTTTACTAAGTATTATTTTACTATTGAATTACCGTATATTTCCAAAGATGGTCTGATCCGTGTATAAGCCAAGAAAGCGTTTTTCTTCAAAAATTTACCCAAAATTCAAAATCATTTATAAGCTAAATTGAGAGGGGTCCTTAAATTTAAAACGATTCATAATCAAGGCGAAAATGTTAATAATGTAAAACTCTGTAAAGTAAAACCCAACGACCATAGCTCTATTCCTAATAATCCTATTAAAGGTATCACATTAGTTTCCATTGGTTCCTCAGCTTGTATACAATCTGTGCTTGTGTAATTTAGTGCTGCATTTTTTTTTTTGTTTATTAACTTAATGAGAATAAAAATTCGTGGGCAACTAATTTCTAATTAAAGGTGATCACATTTCCTGAAAATTCTACTGACACTACGGTTTATTGTTTTTATGACAGTATTTTTAAATATGAAACAAGCTTGATAGAGTGTAGAAACCATATCGTGAATTAGGGAGGTTGCCACAAAATTATAAAAGCAGCACGTGGTCATTGGCATACATTTCAAGCACTGGAGAAAATCCTCAATGCATAATGGTATGATTCAGATAGCACATAGAGCGAATATAAATTTGAAGAATTATATTCGAAAGTTTGGATTCTGGCATCTACTTTGAAAGACTTGTACAGTGTTTTTTTTAAATAAAGATTACATTTAAAACACCTCAAAAGATTAAAATAACTTGCACAAAGCTAAAGGTAAACGTAAAACAAAATCGTTTTCCTCAAACTGCATCTTTTCTAAGACTACCGTATTTGTATACAAACTTACCCAGTACATGAACTTAATAAAAATTTCTGAAAATTCTCGGATTTTACAAGAACATATGTGGTAATTATACAAAAAAGTGTTAGCTGTATTTTTTAGAAAGATTTATTGTTTCAGATTTAAATATATATTTATACCAAAAAACATTAAACAAACTTATCAATACAAATTGAAATGTAATAAGCAATTTCTATTGAATAAATGTATCAAATCTTCTAAGATTTTAAAAAGTAAAATTATATGCATTGCGTTTATTTTCTTATGATATTCTTGTTAAGATTTTCAAATATTTTTATTTGGTATCAAGCTTTTTCTGATTTTATCTGATAACACAATGCGAACAAAATGGGCTAAAATTTCATATCAGTTTACTTTAAGTTTCTTGCATAAAACTATAAGTACTTTATGTAAATTGTATAATAGTTTCAATAAAAAAAATTATTTTTAAGCAAATAAAACTAACTTTAAATCTCTTTTTGAGTGACAAATATAATATATTCTTCATATAAATATAAATTTTCAGCAGAAAACTTTTGAAAGAATTTTTATAAAATCGAATGAGTATTTTCCTCATCAAATAATTTTCTAGGTCACGAAAACATTTTTCCTCATAACAGTAGATGATTTTTATTAAAAAAAACATCAAAAATAAATCATCATGCTTTTATAAATACAAAGAGTCTTTCGTACCACAAGATATAGTTATTTATTTATTTATTTTTTTGTTATGAGTGAATCCATTCTTATTTAGTATCATCATTTTACACTAAATTCATACAGATGCAATCTTTCTTGGTCGTTATTCACAATTCTTGGCAAAGAGTTACAAAGCAGGGATTTGAAACTGTCTTTTGATTGATTACAACAGTTTAGAGCTAAGCACATCTCTAACATAAACTTTCTTGTTATTCATGTTGAATAATGACTTCTTTTAGTAGGAAAAAAAATACGCATTCTCTGTAGATATAAAAAAAACTTTTCCGAAGTGAAATCTCCAGCTCCTTTTACTTTAAAAAAGTTCTAACTTGAGACACATAGAGAATAGTTCTGGCATTTTTGATTTTTCTTTTAATTTGGGAACAGATAACTAATACAAATGAAATTCTGAATGCTCTTACACATTAAGTTTACCATACAACTCAGTAAAACTAAATTATATTTTCTCTTTTATATTAAAAAGAAGCATATTTGATTTCAGTTATTCTTTAGGAAGCTATATTTTCTGATATATTTATTGTCTCCTTATATACAGAAGAAATATATTATAAACTCGCTGTATGTAATGCTACAATTTTTAAATTTTTTTACTACCTAATTTGTTTGACTTTACCATCTGATGATCAGTGTTGTATTTTTGAGAAAAAATAAATAAATATCTTGAAAAAAGAGTTTCCTTAAAAACTAATTCTGATATAAATTAATCTTACTAAGCAAAACTCATTAGGGCAACAACCCATAGAAGGCCAATACTCTATACTGTGCCAATCTCAGTTTTCATGATTTTGAACACTGAGGTCTTGAACAGATGTTTCCGTCCGGTAATCAGTCTGACGCGAAACCCCCAGGGTTTAGTTCCCAAGTAAGCATGGTTCTCATTATCGACCCACTGAAAGGATGTAAGGGTGGAAAGGGGCTTGTGATGGTGGCGTGAAAGTGAAATACGCTGCTACTTTAGTTTATCTTACTACATGTATACAAATATTACAAACATGTTTCAGAATAAATTTTCCTCTTTAACTTGGAAGCAATTTTTTTCACTTTAGGTCAGAAAAGGTAGTTAATTTCTTAATATTTTTATTTTTACATCGTAAGCTATTTTCAGCAAAACACTTCTCTTGTGTTACATATATGACTTAAAATATTTTTCAAATTAACAAGCTACTAATTTACAACTGCCCCTAACTGTTCTTGGATATGAAGATATCATTTAAGGGGGTTATTATTCTATTAAAGAAAGAACATAATTATAAAATGTTATGAATAGATTATTCGATTCTTTTTTTATAGAGAAACAATTTCGGATACTAACTGAAAAATTTTTACTATAATATACTTATTATAGTTTTATACTATAATTCGATAACAAAAATATAATTTTTATGATTGAATATTCTAGTAGTTATTGAAAATTATTAATAATGTATTTTTATTTCAGGTTTTATCAGAGCGAATACATATATCTTCAAAATTCAAATGTGCAGTTACATGCAATGATAATCAAGTTATATGAAAATCTTTTTCCATATCAAATAAAGAAACAGAAATAATAAATTACATTCAAATGGCTCTGAATAAAAAAAAAAATTTCCTTTCTTTATATTTCTGTTTTATATATCTTAGTTTTTTAGTGCAATATAATTTTGAAAGTCATTTCAGAATTTTTGAGGGATGTAAAAAGAGTAGCGAATATATAATCAAGATAATTCTCAAGGGAAATCAAGAAGTTTTAGTTTTTGCTAGGTAAATGAAAATAAATAATTTGTTCCAGAAAAAGAAGAAAGTATGCCGATAACAAAAACGAAGTAATCTTTGAAAAAAATAAAATCTTTAATCATTTCTAGAATAAACACAAAGAAGTATATTTTTTTCTAACTCAATAAGAAATGTTTTTAAACAAACTCGTTCCATATAACCAGAATAAATTCCACAAAAAAACTCATCTTAAAGTGACAACAAGTAATAATTGAGGTGTATATTTTTTTTTTAAAAAAACATAATTTAAGGACATTACCGCATAGTTTAAGAAAATGCAAAAATTAATAGGCCATGCAAAAAGGAATGGATACGATACTTTTTTTATTTCTAATGGCCTGTATGTGGATTGGTGTTTTACCATTGCAGACTTAGTACATTCCCCGAAGGCTGGTTTCTCTTTCTTAGCGCGGCACCATAAATGCGGATATTAATCATTGCTGGTAAATTTGACGCCCAACTTCCTCCGCAGAGGGAGGCACCTGAGCTATGACTATGCGAAACCGTACTTAGGATTTTAATTTTGCTGAGAGCACCCAAGCCAAATAGGCACTTGAGGGATCTTTTACATGCCGCATAATAATGCGACATGACCGCTGACGATTTTCAGTATCATGAAAATCCACCGACTTGGGCTGGGGGTCCAACCCGCAACCTTAGGCTTACAATGCCAGCGACAAACTAACTACGCCACCCAGACGGCCGGATACAATAATGCAGTAATAAACTCTTTGGCTTAGGACTAAGATTGCTGGGCTATAAACTTTGTTACAATTCACCAACATTAAAATATATATGTACAGTCAAACCTCTATATAACGAAGTCAATAAATCTCGGGAAAAAATTCGTTGTATGGAAAAATAGCTATATAGAGGTTCATCTTTTAAAAACTTCATAAACCACATAAAACAAAATTTTAAATTCATAAACACTATACATTAAAAAAAGTAATTATTCACACCTTTTTTTAAATTAATATATGCTTATTTTATATACCTTAACCATCAAAAAAGAAAGAAAAACTGCAAGGAAAACAATAAGAAAGAATGTCGAAGAATTCACTGTATTTTCAATATTAAGAAAATAATTTTATGCTAAAATGTATTAATTTTAAGGACATTTCATATAATTTAAAGCATACAAGTAATATTAAACATACATTATTTTATAATTAGAACACGAGGACACGGGACAACTCCACTGAAGGTGAAAGAGGATATCAAAGATGTTTCTTGTAAACTGGTCAATGGGGGTTAAATGTTGCACTTCTTGGACAAAACGTCCAGAACTCTATTGCTCTCGACGAGTTGGGATCTAATAAAATCAGTTCAAGATTTATGACCATCATAAAATGTGTTAAAGAGAGAATAACGAGAAATTTTTTCAGAAACACTTAAAAAAAAGGGAGAACAAAAATTTAGTCCCAAAGGAAAAAGTTCTTTATACAGAAAGTGCACTTCGCTATAGAGAGGTTATTTTACGAGTAAAATCGTAAAATGTTCAAAGTTTCAGGGAAAAGTTCGCTATATAGAAAAATTCACAATTTAGAGGTTCGTTATATAGAGGTTCGACTGTATATTCAATTGTTTCATTGTGAATTTTGTGAGTGTGTTGATTCTATTCATTGGGAGCAGTAGATTACATTTGATAGTTATAAAATATGGTAAATTATGTTCATTACGAATTAATTTTATTATACTTTTGATCATTTTACATTTATAACAGTATATTCTCTTTTAAATTTTATCTTGCTCTATTGACGTAGGCAAAAAAAGAATTAGCGCGTGCCTAAGACTTCGTTAAACCTTGTAATCTTATACTTAGCCTAAAATTTTGCTGATATATTACTTCGAATATGTTACTTTATCATCTTTCTCTCTAGTGTCTTACTATTTTAATGCTCAATGCTTTACTTTAAATTAGATTTATTGTGAATTATTATTATATTGCAAATGAGCAAAAGAGTAGCACTTATTAAAATATACACCATATAATGCGTATTTTTTAAGTATTTAACTAAACAATAAAGTGCAATTTATGTGTTTTTATTAGAAATCTATAAAACATGGATACATTTCTTAATTTAAAATGGATTCCAGTAAGTAAAATGCAGTGAATAGCTATATGAAATAAATGGAATTATCTGGTACATTTGCTTCGTCATCAATGTTTATTGCGCATCAATAAAGTTATGTATTCAAATCATTTATTTTTCGTTGTGTTATTATTGAAAAAATTTAGTCTCAAATCCTGATCTAAATATAGAGAAGATTTCTGCATACACTTCGTAAAGAAAATTTTTAAAAAAATATTGCATTTATTTTTCCAGAAATAATTCAGTCGAAGATAAAGAAAAAGAAGATAAGAAAAGGTCATTGGAGGCACCACAAAATGAAAGAATAAAAAAAATTATTCCCAGTGCATATGCATTATGTATTTACCAAAATGCAAGTACATTTCATCTTCCTTCTACACGGCATCGAAATAGGGAAAAAAATTCTTTTTTCGCTCTTTTTTTTATACCCCATCTCCATTTTGACATTCTTGACTTCTGTTTCTGTTTGAAGAATCTTGTGAAATGTTCTTTTAAGAAAATCAAAACTTCTAAAATTCTTTCCTTAATAATATTGGTGGCCACAAAGTGACAAGTCTGAACGTCTTACATGTGATACGTAGTGTGTGTTGAATGTAATAGTTACGTATATACTCAGCAGGACGATGTGGATAGAAGAGGAAGATATTTTCGTCATGAAATTTTAGACTTAGACAGCTTTTCCATTCTCATGTATAAATCATTCCTGAGTCACTCTTGAGAGTTCCGAAGCGGAGAAACTTTTAGTAGTAGATATCTTTTACCTGTGCATATCAGAGATTTTAAATATAAAAGCTCTATTTTTTTAAAAAAGAGAGAGAAATTACATTTTCATACACATTCTTATACATTGTATTTACATAGCACAAATTTATTCTATATATATATATTAAGTATAGTTATTGATGTTTTGAATGCACTTGAAACTAAACTTTACAATAAATTATTTTAGAAAGTTATGTGAGTTTCTAATAAGTACATTAAGGTATCCAACTACGTTCGGAACTGTGATTTTAAAAAAGTGCATAAATGGATAATTTTCATGATATTTAATGTCACTTAAATTAGAATACATGAATAAAACTGTTTTAAGGACATTTTGACAAAAAACAAATTTAAATACAATATTTCGGCAAAAAAATTAACTTAGAATAACCCTTTTTTAAAATGTTCTCCTTTTGTGAAGAATGTTTCTATTATGAAAATATTTTGCCTGTATATAGCTCATGCCTCTGTACAGAGGCTTAACTACGATTTTTGAAAAATTCGCATTATTTTCAGAGTTACCACCAATTGAAATAATTATCGGCGTTTTTTTCTTAAAATTTCTGTTCTCGTAAAACATGGATAATTCCACTTCTAAGCTATATATTTCAAACATTCTAGTTGAGCCTCTGTACAAAGGTCTGATCTATATACAAGCAAAATATTATTTTAATAGAGGCATTTTTCACAAAAGGAGAATATTTTGAAAATGGGTCCTTCTATGTTCATTTTTTGCCAAAATATTGTACTTGAATAATTTTTTATTGTAATACTATTCTTAAACCTATTTTATATACATTTTATAATCTAAGTCACACTTAATATCATAAATATTATCCATTTATACGCATTTGTAAAATCACGGTTCCGAACGTAGTCGAATACCTTAATTATATAAAGAAAACTTTTCTTCGAAATATTAAATTACAATGATTAATTGAAAAATTGAATTTGTCAGATTCTTTCATATATTTTCACTACCATATATTTCCAAAAATAAGCCAATTTGTGTATAAGCTGATTGTCAGGCTGTTTTTTTCGAAAAGTTCCTATAGTTTTCAAACATGTCTCCATAGATGACAAAATGTCGCCAGGCGAGTAAAGTGGTGGAATATTTTCCAATCAAATTACAATAAAATAAAACGTCAATGTTGTTAGTTTTATAGCTGATATCTCATAGGAAGCTAACACATATTTTAAATTTATTTTCATCGTTTACTTAACCTAATCCCATCAAATTTTTTGCGTCATTTTTTCCTTGGAAAGGGTACGGTAAGAAAATTTCGAATATGGTACGTGATTGTTGACCTATGTTTCATCCTCTGGAAGATATACTCGTTGCATAGTTATCATATGTATTCAAACATCCCATATTGAATAAATGTAAATTTTACGAATTCTTTGGAAACGTGAATTCTGATACTGACTTAAAAGAATTTATCTGACCTTTTAGAAAAAAGTTTCAATTTAAAACAATTAAAATATTAAAATCGCTTGCGCGTGGCTAACGAAAAATGTGAAAAAAAAATCTTTTTTTCATAAGCTTCCGTTTGTCTGGGATTAATGAATCCATATACAAGGTGAACCTTTATCCTTCACATTCAAAAAGTTCCAAAAATTCTACGTCTGTACAAATAAATATGCTGTATATCATTTTGTTTGACTGTATTACGTTCTATATTCAATTTCTTCCATAGAATCAATGTTCCTTCTAGGAAATGTATCCAAATTCGTAAGAAAGGAAATGTTTGGTATATCCTATTTTTTGGTCTAAGTTAGATCGCTAAGCACTCAAGAGGAAAGACAGCTTATTAAATGGATGATTGATTGAGTGACCTGCTCTGTTGTGTAGGAGGTATTCCCATTATGCTTATATATTTATTAGTCACTAGGGTTTGCACAAAAAACGACTTTTTGAAAAACCGGTTTTCGAATTTAGTATTTCCCCAAAACTTATTTTAGTCGGTTTTCGAATTTTTATCAAATGAAAAGTAGAACAGGGGAAAATATTTTATTTAATTTATATAAAATAGAAAAACAAAAACACTGTCCAAGTCAATATATTAAAAAAAATAACGATTAAATATACATCCTACTTAATCATTTTATGATATTTAATTAAAGATTAAATATCATACTTACACAAAATAACGAAATCTCAAACAAAAGTTTCAAATATTTATATTTTTTTCACTAATTTTAATATCTCTTAAGAAAATAGAATTTTAAAAAACATAAATATCCACTGAACGGTGACTAAGTCTTGTTCGTATTTTGGATACAATATTGCCTGAAATAGTAAATACTCGTTGACTTTCTACTGAGCTTGGTTTTATAGTTTACAGGGCATCTAATAACAAATTAAAGTTTTTTTTTCCTTTATTCGTTGCCTCAAATAATGAAAATTCAGTTTTCAGTGTCTTGATTTTCAAGTATTTCTCTCTCTTCATGGTCTTCAAAAAACTTATGAATTGATTTTTCCATGAATTCTTTTTAAAAAGCATTACTCTGATGAGTAGTTTCTTCGATTTGCTCTTCATAAGAATGGGCTTCCACATAAGAATTAGAAAATATATATTATGGACAATATCATTCCAGATAACTTATTATTTACAGTTTTTGAAGCTGAAGAATGTACATTAAATTTTATCTCTGAACCAGAAATGTTTTGTGAATTTTGTAAATACAGCAAAAGAATTGCTGATTCTTCATAAACCAATTTTCAAATGTGACAAATTTACTTTAAAAACCGGTTTTTTAAAACTGAATTTGGAAAACCGTCAAACCCTATTAGTCACTGCGTAGACAAATTGAGTTAAGTTTGAGCAAAAATATACGATCAATTCAAGTATAATGTTTCTTTAATTATCATTTTCAATTCGGAAATGATAAATACAATTGATGCACAAAAGAACACTAAAGTTTTTTTTTAGATTCTTTCTGAGTCTGTCCAAGCGTGTAAATCTTCGAGAAAAGTAATTCAAATGGTTCTGAAATAACTTTACAAATTACAATAATTGAATAAAGCAAATCTTATCTGAGAATTGAATTGTAATTCTAAACGAAGCATTTTTTTTTCAATGAACTGACTTTTATCAATTAAATGAAACAAATTACTATGCAATCAAGTGAATTAAAATAATTGATTGAGAAGCATTTTTATTCCAATTGAGTAAAATGGATGCCTGAAACTTAAAAAATAATGAATATTTCTATGAAGCTAAGATAAATTATCTCATTAATCTTAAAAAATAACAAAATTTGATTTGGTTGATAATCCCGCTCTGATCAAATTGTTGATTAGTATCACCCAAAAGCTTTAATTTATTACTAATAATATTGAAGGTTGGAATAAATGTGATAACATTTTGTTACTTAAGGTATCCGTTTAAGTTGAAAAAGTGCTTTTCAGGTGTTTGATGTTTGGTGTTGTTTGGGACATTAGGGAAAAAAAGAAATTAACTATTGAGGAAGAAAGACTAATACATAAAACTAGAGAATTTTTTAAGTTCTTTTTATAGCATTTACTTTATCTAACTAATAAAAATATTTTTTAATTCGTTTTTTGAAGAATGAACTTTTAATGATAATTTATGCACGAAAAATGGAATATCTTCTAAGTAATCCAATCAAATGCAATGAAATTTATAACATATATGCTATGGGCCCTTCAGAGTGTAACTAACCACAGGTTTTAAGACAGCTACATTTTACAGCCATTTTTAGCTTAGAACATGCAGTAATTTTGACGAAAAATCATGACCATTAAATTTAAATGGTAATAAAATATAAATTTCTTAAACTATTTTTTATGATGCAGTTTGTGACTCTTTAGAGGGATCAAGAAGTATATCAATGACGTTAAAATTGCATAATGAGCAATTTATTTTTATTTATCACGTTTTTCTTAACTTAAAAAATTTTGCTAAATTTTCCTAAAAATAATTTTTTTTTCAAAAAGAAGGGCGATACATGTTAGTTATTTAATAGTTATGACTTTTTAAGCCTATTTATGTTCTTTAAAACATTAAAATTAGTCAGAAAATTAATTTTTGAAAAATTTATCTCCGAACCTAGACGGATATCTTAAAGAACACAGACTTTTATTTTTTAATATTGTTACAAGTGATAACTTTTTCAGCACTCTGAAGAAAAGATTGAATTATTAAAAGAAACATTCCTTGAAAAAAATGCAGGGAAATTCATGAGACATTTATCAAGCTTATAACATCTCTTTATAAAAAATATTGAAAATAAACCACAAAATAAAATTTGTAAACATCTCAAAATGTCAGTAAAAGTATTAAGCCAAAATGCCCATTCTTAATTTCTAGAAATAATATATCAAATTATATTTAAAATTCTATTTTACTGTTGTAAATATTTAATTTTATGTTTTAATTAATGTCCGTACTTTGTTCAAATGCCGGTATAAAAACTTTTATGTTTATCCGTATATTCTTCCAGGTTTTTAAATTGTTTATTACAATTTCTTTATTCACAGGATTTTTAAATATTTGTATTGTTCAAATTTACTACAGGATAAGTTTCTAAAACTTTGATACAATTTGAATATATTGCTTTTGCTTTGCTAAAGAAAAAATTATGCATTTTTTTGCAGGCTGAAGAAAAAAATATTTGCTCAAAATATAGCAGCTAAATAAAGCTACAAAATAAATTTATGTTAAACATATTTTTAAAAATTCCTAATAATGTTTAATTGACTTTCCCCATCCATCATTGGAAAAAAAAGTTATACCAAGCGAAAAATTTTCATTTTTCCTCATAGCAGAATTACTTCACAAACTTTTTTACAGATAGTTTATACTTCTCATACGTGTGCAAAATCAAATTAAAAGAGGAAAATTAAATTACTATTTAAGATGGAGAAAAAAATTGCATTATTGATTTTTGTTTTGTAATTCATAAATGAAGCAATATTACCATAAGTAAAAAAAATGTGGCAAATTGTTTAAATATATAGAATTTTTTTGGAGGGGGGGAAAGCAGAAATATAAATTGGTGTAATAAAAAAAGTAAATTTTAATTGATTAAATAGATTATTCAATTGTTTCTAAAAAGATAAAAATTCTCCCTTTTTAAAATTTTCTAAGAAAAATCACTCGTCTTATGTACAACTAGTTAAACTTACTTAAGTTAATAAACCAATAGTAAAAAGCGTTATTTATGACATGTCTTAGTTAACTAAAATTAATAAAATTCCAATGAAAAAAATTTTTTATATGCAAGTGATTAATAATACTTATTAATGACATTCAAATGAAAAAAATTACTTTTTTTTTAAATTCTTCATTATTTGTTATGCAAATACGCTTGATTTATTAAGCACATTGTTGTTTCAGGAACTCTGGCTTGCATAGGTTTGAGTTTAAAATCATGCCCT
Organism: Trichonephila inaurata madagascariensis; assembly: GCA_019973955.1. Lineage (NCBI taxonomy): Eukaryota > Metazoa > Arthropoda > Arachnida > Araneae > Nephilidae > Trichonephila > Trichonephila inaurata. The sequence continues at coordinate 32,672 of BMAV01014589.1, read as the reverse complement.
TTATAAAACTTGATTCCATATTTCCATGCTACAAAAATTTAATTTTTGCAAAAAAATATATCAAATATTATTGTAAGAAATTGTCTGAGAGCATAACTTATTTTTCTACTTTCCCTGATTATATTTCAAAATCAATTAAAAGTATAGAAAAAATTTAAGAAATACCTCATTTTTAAAATACGTGATAACAAGACTTATCTTTGCTAGCTTTTAGATAGAAAACTATTTAAAAAAAGATGCAAGATAAAAATAATATCTTTAACAATATATAATAGACGTTTACATTTTATATTCTTTTCCCCAGCAGTAAGAACATCGAGTAATATATTTTATTTCCCATGAATTATTATCAATTAAAATAGTGAATGTGGAGGCTTTACTAACTATAGAAGCGTAATTGGTTTTGCTTAATTTTATTGTGGATTGTTAAATTTTGTATCAAAATATTTTTTCTTTCGACAAATTTTGAAGCAGAATGTAGAAAAAAATCACTGTTTTAAATTGGAAGAAACCATTGAATTAAATTCTGGCTGCACAAAAAGCCTTAATATTACAAGTCTAGTTTAGATTTTTTGCATTTAATTAAAATTTCGTTAAAATTTCTAGATATCAAAATTACTTTATTATGGAAGTTTTCATATCATAGAATTAAAATCCAATAGAAAACATTAGGCTTTTTTAACGAAAATTATAAAATATTCAATTATAAATTAAATCTAAACTTTTTTTTATTTAAACTTCATAGTTCAACTACAGCAAAATTCAGTTAATAAGGAACATATTAAGAACAAATTGTATATCTAGAATGCATTATTATTCAAAACGTGCTCATTCAGCAATTTATCATAGCATTGTTTACATATAAGTGAAAAAATTACAGAAGCCTTATCAAAATACTCAATCACAGAATCTCTTTAAAATTCTCTGTATAAACTCAATACCTAAGTTTAATCTCATTTTAAGCCACCAAATTTACTCTTAATCCATTCTTTAATACATTGACTTTGAATTTATGAAAAACAACAATAAATATGGCATATTTAATACCAGTTGTTAAAAAGAACAACCAAGTGCTTTGTGATCTGGCTTATAATGACTGGGTTGCTATTTGAAATCATCAGGCTTAAACAGGCACACTTCTGCTCCAAGTTCCACCAGCACATTATTTTTAACTGTATTTAAGACATCGTTGGTCCCACTATGGTATATATTAGTGCAATCCACTTTCGCAACACATTCTAAATACTTTTAAAGTCTGTAATTCTAAAACGTGATAATAATTAAAAATCAGTCAACCAAATTCCGTATCACAATTATATATATAAGGATTTTTTTTAGAAATAATATTTTAACTGTCAAATAAATAAGAAAATTGTTTGCAACTGTCATAATTATAAATTTTAGTAAATTCATTCATAAATAACAAATCACAATATTCAGTATTGAAATGTTTGGCAGTATTTAATTGAATATCCATTTTATATGTAGAAGAAAATAATTACCACTATCTCTAATAATACGAAGTCCGTGATTATCTGGAAAATCCATTATTATTTACAATATTCATATTAATGGTAAATTCTTTTTACTCAATACAAATACAAAGTATTAATGTGTCAAAGTAAGTTCTTTCCAAACTCATAAATTAATTCACACATTATCTTTCAATTAGTTTCTCTACTTTTCATTTTTCTATTTCTACACTTTTCGAAACTTAATATATATTGTTATCATTTTTATAAACCGTAATGTATTCTTAAAGATAGAATATGTCTTTATCATATTTTTAATAAAAGTATATTATATATTCCAAAATCATATTCAATTCATAAGATTACATTATATTAATTGTATAAAGTTCTCAACCCAAACTTTCTACTGTATTATGTATAATTCTAATTTCACAAATTGTAATATTATCAAAACCATGTGAAGTAAAATGTTTAATTTCAGTTTTCCTAGAATTTTTCTTGCAATTATAGCTTAATGTGTCCTACTTATGATGATTTAATCTGATGCTAAGTGCATTAGAAGTTTATTCTGTGTATTTAAATTGACAGATATTGTATGTCATCAAACTCAAGTAATTAAAATTTTAAAATTGAAAAAAATTTGTGATCAATAGAAGCAACACGAGGTTTATTGGAACAAGACATCATACTTCTGAGCCGCGGTCAAGTTATACCTCAATTGGTATTCCGCTCTTCGAATTTCCATACCTCGCTAGCTTTCACAACGCCAGGAGAATTTTGAGCCACAACATATTCAATGCTTTGCAGTCCCACTACACGGCAGATTTTTACTGCACCATAGCTCAAATCCCCTTGATAGAAACAATATCTGTCAAGAATTCGTGATCGTGACAACTTGGCTATATATCACGGCTACAACAGATATGGAGCAAAATTTCATTTAAGATAAACTCCTAATGAATATTAACTGATAATTTAAATATTCATTTTACTATCATATTTCATTGCATTATTTCATATTTCATTTGAAATATGCATTAATCTAATGCCAACTTAATTTTCATATAATGCAGAAGTGATAGTTAATTTCCTTTAGCAAATAAATAAGATGGTTTTATACACCAACGTGAGCTGTGGGTAGCCTGGTGGTTAGAGCATCGGACTTCAGACCTTAACGCCTGGGTTCGATGCCCCCAAGTGCACACGGAGTACATGCTCGTTAAATCAGTGGGTCCGAAAGTCTAGTGAGCTGAATCAGGAGTGTAGGGAATTGGAGAATATTTCTCTCCTCTACAGTCCCATGGCAAAATTGTGGAGGGGGAGATAGGTGGTGTAGCCATCTATCGTCTCAGAGGGGAATATCGCCGAGATAATTCGTACTGTCACCTGTATGGTGCTCAAGGCCTAGGCCAACGACTAAGCCTTTGCCACTATGAATTTCATGGGCCTCGTTCTGACTATGTCAGATAGGTGGCATTAGAGCCATAACAACAACAGCAACATATTATATACGTTACTATTTTGCTAAATTTATTGCAAACATACATTTAATTTTTCTATTTCTAAATGACAATTGGTAAAAGATATCTTTAACATGTAAGAAAGTATCGAATAAGCCTTAAAAAGTATAGACAAGGCACATTTTATGCAATCACATTTACAATAATTCATTTATTGTTTAATTCGTTCGAATGGATTGCATAGCTCAACATTAAGCACAAAACTCATATTTAGCTTAGTTAAAATTTTTTGATAACAAAAAACATTTGTCAATTATTTTAACAGAATTACTTCCTTAATCAAAGAAAAAAGTTAGTTCTAACTATAAAGTTTGCATAATCATATAATCAGTGGGAGGCATTATATAGAACTGAATATATGAGAATTAATTTGGCTTCCCTTATTCACTTTTTAAAAAAATTGTTTTTCTTGTAAGTATTTTCAAAATCACTGTCCTTTTTTAAATCACGCAAAAATCACGAAGGAAATATATAGAAATTCCAAGGGTGTGTCCTCAAACTATTTTTTCAAATCATCGAGATTAATTTACATTAAATAGATCATGTACCTGAAATTGTTTGTCAGTGAAACAAGAATGATAATATGACAAGAAAAAAGAATAATAAAAAAGTAAATGAGACTTATATAATCTCTTCTGAACTTACAAAAATATTTTTGGAGCCAAAAGGATTATAGAGCTGATAAGGTCAAATAATGTTTTCATTAACTAAGTGCTAAAGCTTTTCTTAAACATTCTGAAAGCTTTATTTTTTTCTTGTGCTCACAAAAAAGCTTATTCAGTAGTATCAATCTCTTTGTATAAGAAGCAGAAATATATCATAGCAAATGCAGCATAATATCAGCATATTTGAATTTATTTGAAGAAATAATAGAATACCATTAATTACAAAAATACAAGATGGTAATAAAAAGTATTTAAAAGAACGGAAAAACGTTCAAGAAAAGTGTTACCTCACAAATAATTAATTATTTTTTATGTTCATACATTTTCTTTTGATGTTAGTATATATGTTTCAATGTTAGGACTGAGAGAGAGAGAGAGAGAGGGTAATTCATTAGCCAAAAGTTGTGTTACAACAATGGTGTGTAACCTTACTGTATTAAAATAAATATGTTATGAAAATTAAGCTTCAAACGTTAATTAATAAATAGTATAGAATTCATTTGCTTTTAATTTAATTTTGATGTAAAATCAAAGGACAAAATTCCTAATCATATTCAAAATCATGGTAATATCTCTCAATGATATTATAACTCCCTTTATCATAGAGAAATTTTAAAGATAAAACTCATTAATTTCTGTGAAAGTTAGGTTATCAGTTATTTTATAGATTTTAACTAAATCCACACACACATCCCCGATATGATTATAAATACAGATTTTAAAATCTATGTATGATGAGCAGTTTTTGTCATATTTAGTTGTTAAGTTTCCTAAAATTTTCAATTCAAGTGCACAGATAATCATGTTTAAAACACTATTGGCCATGATAAGATCGATAATTTTTAGCTACTAACTTAACTTAACTCAGTGGTGCCTATGAGAAATAAGGCCTACTGTGCCCAACTCAGTATACACTACCTTGGGCCCTGAGGTGCTTGAGCAGATGTTCCCCTCAGGTGATAAGTCTGCCTCGAACCCCCCCCCCAGTGTTAAGTTCCTAAGAAAGCTGGGTACTCATTTATCGACCTACTGAAGCGATAAAAATGCTGAGTCAACCTTGCCCAGCCCGGGGTTTAAATCTAGGACCTGCGGTGTGAAAGAGTGATGCACTAACCCCTCAGCCAATGGGCTTCAATTCTTAATTACTACCTTACTAAAATAATAATCATTGCAAGAAAAATATTTAACGATGATAATAAATTCAGTTGTTGCATATCATTATAAATGTGTCAAGGGAACCAACCAAATCAATTGCCTTCATTCAAAATACAGTATTATAATATATTCAAAAATATTATTTTAAAAAATATATATTACTAGAAATTTAGTCCATGTTGAATAAAATATCATCAAATTTCTCCAATTAAGAATTTGCAATTTTTTTTTACCAAAAAAAGAGCTGAAAGTATGTTATTAAATAAAAAAACAGATAATTAAGTTGTGAGATATTTAATAATGTACTGATTATGTGTGTGTGTAAAAAAAAGGACTATTTTTTCAAAGTAAACTTTTTTTACAAAGATTAAATTTCTAACCCTGAAAATTCCAAATTGTTTATTTCATACAGCTGCTCCAATCATAAACAAAAAAACGAACATTTTACTTTAATTTTGCGAGATCCTTTGAAAATATTTGTATGAAACTATATTCCTTTATAAGAATTCTTGAGCATACTTCCATAATCTATTTAAGACGGCTTTAAACGATATTTGAAATGAAAATCTCTCCTTGTGAAAGAGCTCTATTACACGCATGTGAGAATTGCTTTTTAAGTAAAAGTGTAAGGGATGAGAGAGGGAGAAAGATTATAGTAAAGAGAATTGATCAGACGGATCATAGAAATATTTCTGAGATCTGAAACGCTTTACAAGAAAAGATTCAGAATGTGTCTGTCTGAATTGGATCCTATTGTTATAAGTCTTCTTCTTAGAAATCACAAGGTAAGTAGTTATTATTAGCATCATTTTTTTTATCAAAGTGAACAGTTTATTTGATGCTAATAATTTGAATAATTTGATAAATTGACTAAAAATTAAATTTGATCTTTATTGAATTAAGGTATCCAACTACGTTCGGGGAACCATGATTTTAAAAAAGCGCATAAATGGATAATAATCTTGATATTTAGCGTCACTTAGATTAAAATACATGTATAAAATTATTTTAAGGACATAATGACAAAAAAAAATTATTTAAATACAATATTTTGGCAAAAAATTAACTTAGAATAACCTTTTTTCCAAATGTTCTCCCTTTGTAAAAAATGCTTCCATTGTATTAATATTTTGCCTGTATATAGCTCAAACCTCTGTACAGAGGCTCAACTATGATTTTTGAAAATTTCACATTATTTTCAGAGTTACAACCATTTGAAATAATTATCGGCGTATATTCTTAAAATTTCTCCCTTCTGTTTTCGTAAAACATGGATAAACCGACTTCTGAGTTATGCACTTCAAAAATTCTAGTTGAGCCTTCGTACAGAGATCTGAGCAGAATACAGGCAAAATATTAATAAAATAGAAGCATTTTTTACAAAATTAGAACATTTGGAAAAAAAGTTATTCTAAGTAAATTTTTTGCCAAAATATTGTATTTAAATAATTTTTTTTTGTCATACTGTCCTTAAAATAATTTTATACATGTATTCTAATCTAAGTGATACTAAATATCATACATATTATCCATTTACACGCTTTTGCAAAATCACGGTTCCGAACGTAGTCGGATACCTTAACTTGCTGCCTTCGAACGCATTTGTCGTTCTGTATATGTACTATCACTAATTATGCATTACAATTGAAGAAGGAACATATCTATCCATAGTTAATGATTTCAATGACAAAATAGTTCCAAAATCAAAAGAGTGTAAAATTTGATGTATACTATTGCACCTTATACTCTTAATAAATAGTACTATCAAGGCGTTTTTTCACTCGGATAAGCTCTAAGCATTAAACAGTAACAATCACATTGCTCAAATAGTCAACCCTTTAACTAATAAAAGAAACATATTCTTCCATCTTAAAATTGATGCTTATTGCATTTAATTATAACCTTCCCTGTATTTTTTATAAATAATGTTAAAATAAAACTTCTACTGAACACAATTAAGTAAACAGAAACGCTTAGGGGAAAAAAAGTAAATGTCAAATTAAAAGGGTTCCAATGATAAAACATTTGCTGACTGCAATCTTATTCTTATTAATTAGTTTATTCTGTGGTGCAATTAGAGTGTTCTCCAACATGTTTTTTATTATTCGGTAAGAATAATGTTATGCAATAACAAAATACATTTCAACAAATGAAAACAAATACCCTATAGAATTGATCCAAATAGAGAATTGACATATTGATCCCAAAGAACTTCTATCGATACTACAGAACTACACATCAATATATATTTTTCTTAGGATTTTTATCTATTTTAAGTCTAAAAATAAAAGGTTACCTACTAATATTTACTCTCAGCAACCTTATGTTCCTGTAAAAGTGAAGCAAATTAATTAAATTTCAAACTTCTCAAACATTAAAAATATGTATTTTCTAAAAATTTGTGTTTGATAATTTAAATGTACGTTAAGTTGATACATAAATTGTATTACAAATAAGAAAAAATTTTATGTAACTATATAATTATGAAACAAAATTGAGACGAAATTTTTCTTAAGCATTTTACTGTCAAGAATCAATAAAGTGAAAGAGTGAATATATTTTGTATTATCAACAATAATAATTTCAGCAAACACAAATTATTTTAATGAAAAACATGACTTTAGAATAATCCACGTGATACTTCCCAGAAATTTATAAGAATTTAAATTATTTCGTACATTTAGAGTGATGTATAAATATGGATGGAAATCACTGAAATTGCAATTCCATAACTTCTGATTACAAAATGCTCCAACTTTCTCTGCTGTGCCATCCGCTTACATATTAATTGGCTTGAATACATTTTGTATTTTGCCGCTATTCATATTAAAATTGTAATTTTAAATTTAAATGACTTCATTCATTCTTATTAACAGAATCATTTGAAATTATATGATGGCAAATGATGTTGCTACAACTTGGTAGTGAATCAAGAGAGATTGGACAAACATTTTAATGTTGGTTCTGAATATTTATAAAATGAGAATTAAGAGTATTTAGGGTTTGTAACAATTTTCATCTTTATTAAAAAGTTTTTTAAGCTTAATTCTTTTCCATAGTTTATTTTTTAGTCTTAGTCTTAGTAGAATTTTCACATAAGGAGTTTATAAAATATATATCAAACTTTTGAAAATAATTTATTTGTTCAAGTATGAAATATTATGTGAAGCATAAAACATCGGATTTTTTTTTCTTACAATTTTCAACACATTGACAGATTTTTAAAAAACAAATTTGAATTTGAATAAACTGGAAAAATTCAAGCGAAGAAATTTTCTGTTCTCAATTATTGTCATCGTAATATCCGAAATAATTAATTAATACTTTAAAATACTAGTTATTTTAACTTACATAATATAAAGACATCAAAGAATATGCTAAATGCTCTACGCAGATGCTTATCTTAAAAAATAGCAAACCTTTCAAAATATTGTGTGCAGACGTTTACTTTAAGAAGAATTAATGCAGTAAGCGTCGTTTCTACAATAAAATATTCTGTCTACAGTTTAAGGTGGAAACGTAAGAGAAATTAAAATATTTTTGTCTCATGAGACATTATTGATTACATGTTCATCGTAACATCAGATATGCAAGTGTGAAAGGGATTGCATTCTAACTCTTAACATGTGTCTAAATTATTTTTGACCGTATTTGCTTTAAGCAGGAAAACATCATAGTTTTAAATAGATTAAATTTTCATAGAATTCATTAAAAATTCTGTCTTTTAAAGAAATTAAAAATTAATTAATATTTGTTTATATTCGTTTGAAATAATATTTTCAAATGACTATGCAAATACTACACATAATTTTCAACAGTTTATACATATTATTAATGTTTTCTGCTGTTTATATAATTTAGGTATTACAAGTGAAAAATTGAAAAAATATTGTTCCTATTTTATGGCATTTATGTATATTTTTATTGGGTTGAATTGAAGAAGCACTCTCAACTATATTAAAATGTGGTCTTAAAATTAGGAATACATTTTATTCTTAATGCTATGGTATTACTAAAATCCTAGTGCACATAAAATTTATTTCAATAACACGGGTGCTTGAAAAACTCAACTTTTAAATAGATACATACGAATTAAAGTATAATTAAATATATTAAGCAAAATACAACAATAAAAAAGAATGTTACGAATTTTGTGTAAAATAATAAATAATTTGTATTTGAATGTGTAATGCATTTATATTACTCTATGTTATATTTATTTTATGTTAAAATTGTAATATTCCCAAGCCCTTACGTTATATATAACGCCAATTCAATGGGAACTTGGTGAAATCTTGACGATAGAACCAAGTTGGCATCATTTTTGGTGACCAAGTTAGTAACTTGGCGATTATCCCTTTAGGACCCAACCCGCATGATCGTGTGGGTTAGATATTCTTATAAGTTTTTTCTTTTGGAATAGTCATATGTAAGAAAATTGCGAATCTAACGATTGAGCTGGACTGCAGAAAGTGTAAAGTGTTACTTTCCATCAACAGACGACGGTTGTGGTCCATATTTTACTTTCAGCTGGCAAATCTAGCTTGGTTTTCAAATACAACGAAAACACGTCTTCTTTTATCTGTCGTAAAAAGGTAATTATCAATATGTTTCTAATTGCTTGGATACAAATTGTTGTATCAATGTTTAAATAATTGTAAAATGGAAAAAATATTAACTATACTCTATTAATGTGGCTTGTAGGACTCGGGATTTCGATACCCGTACGATCGTGCTGGTTGGGCGTTACTTGAGTCACTGCAGCTGTAAAGGTAAGTACTTACCATGTGAATTTTCTTTTCTGTTTCAATAATTTTGATGAAAGCCTACATAAAAATGAAATATATACAGAATTAATACCAAATATACTTCGGGGTCGCAATGGATGAGTCTTTTCTCTCTCTCTCTCTCTCTTTTGCAATTAATATTTTCTTTGTCATACATTTGTCGAGGAGTATGACATTTTTATCCTTTCCGCGATATCTGCATCCATATTTCTCCCCCCCCCACCTCAGAAAAAATCTGGGTTTTCCGGTGGGAGTTAGTATGGTGTGGTTTAAATATCTATATATTTTTAAATAATAAAATTTTCTGATACATTTTACTATTTTTCATGGAATACTGTGTTAACTTTTAACCAAAATCCTTTTTAGGTGTCTAAAAGGAGAAGTATTCGTACAGAAGAAATTTTTCAATTGATGAATAAATCAAATTGAACTTAGATCACAGAACATAGTGATCTCTCGGATGATGACAATACTACGAACAAAACATATGAATCACGTATACTGAAAGGAGAATCCAGTTTATATGAAAGCGATGAAGAAACACATGGGAATATTTGAAATGGAAAGGCAATTTTGGATCATTCTTTACCATAAAAGTCTCTTGAATCCACTCATTACATTGATTTAGTTGTTGCAAATTCTTGATTTCCGGGCAAATAAGGTGCAATATCAAATAAAATTTCTCTAAAAATCAAAATGGATCACTTAACATTTAAGTTAGAGATAGATGAAGCGTTATCAGCCTCTCTACCTACTAACAGAAGTATTTTAACTGATGGTGAAGATATCAGTGTTGTAATTCCACTCGCATAAAGATCGAAGCGTTATAATCCACCTGCTACACATGTCCTGGCTTTTATCCTGTCCATTCCAGGATAAAAGGCTTGACATGTATAGCCATTTTTGATGTGTTGATGACTTTTCAAAGCCTTGCAAGTGCAGGTTTGAAAACAACGAAAGCAGTTCGAAAACACGTTGTGAAAAATGCAATGGCTATTCATACTTGTCAAAAACAAAACAAAAGATTTTTGCAGTAAATAAATAATGAATTAATAAGAAAGTTAATTATACATCAATAATTTCCTTATTTGTAACAATTTTAGTTGATTTAAGATTGTTTCTTCTATCAACTTATAGAGCTAAGAATGTATTACTCGAAAAAATTTCATAGGTTACCTGTTTCACAGATAACGCCCAACCCGCACGATCGTGCGGGTACCGTCTAAGTTCCAGGAGGAGTGTGGGAATTTTTTTTTTATTATTTTTCCCAATGGTATTGGGGTCCATATAGTATTAATAACCAGAAGAGAGAGAATTTAATATTTGAAGACAAAAATAATACGAGTCTTGAAGGGTTATGTTGACAACAATTTTTAGCGAGTTTTAGACCCCATGGATTATTCTGGAAATTAGTGGAGAAATCCACTAATTTCCCTATGTATGGCGTCAGCGGATCTTTCTCGAAGGATCATTGAGTGCTATAAATAGGAAGACGCTCGAGTTAGTCTTGTATTGACTAGCGATTAGTAGTCTTGCATTGATCGAGAAAAAGTGCTTATATAGCTCGGCGGTTGAGTAAGACGAGCGGTGCTTGTGAATAATCGTTCACATGCTTGTATTTTAGACACAAATATTTGGATCTGAGCGCTGTTAAAGGTATGAAGATCTTCTGAGATTTATTCTGCGAATATTGCTGTTAAATCCTGTATTTAAGGAATGATTTTCGACAATCTTTTCTCGTCGCTCTTAAAGAGCTGTCTTGTTCTTTGCGGTTGATTTGCATAAAATCCACGAATCCCAATCAACGTAGCAATATATTTTTAGTGGAATGATCAAAATTGCCTCGTTTCAAGTTTTTATAAAGCTTTTCTATCATTTTAAATGAAAAATAATCGGTATTTTGCTTGAAACTTTAACGAAATAGAATAATAGAAAAGGATAAGATATAATGCCTCTAATATGTATTTTATTTATAGATGTCTAATACTTATTATATTAAAAAATAAAATTCGTTTATATTAATTTCTTAATTTTTTTAAATTTTTAAAATTAAATTATTTGTTTTCTCGTAATTTTGATTAAAGCTATTTGAAATTACTGAATTTAATAACACTTAATTGCCTACTTAAAAGAAATATGAGTCGCTTTCGTATTTTTTGTGTCCAACAGGATTTTGTGGATTGACAAAAATATTATACTTATTATCTTTGTTTGAAGAGCCAGCAATATGTGCAGAGGATTACGCTAGTTATTTTATGCCTGAACTTTGACAAATATACTTTCCTGCAAGAACACGAAAATCGGATTATGCGATTTATGAAGTATTTTAAATAAAGAGAAACATTTTGCTGGGATTTCAATGAATAAGAAGCCATTAGCTTCCGTAATGAGAGGAATCTTTTATCGTTTTGAAATAATAATGCTCATTCATCATTTTAGTGATTTTATTCAATTTTTCAAACAAAATGAAGCTGTTTGATTGTATTTTTTTATTTATAAAAGATTAGGTACACGCGTATTATAACGTCGACCATTTTCGGCAAAGCAAAAGACAACGCTAATATTTTTAAAAAATGTCACCAAATGCTTTTCAATGCGATTATTATTATGTTTAATCAAGCAACAATTTTCCAATGTTGGCTGCATATCGTAAAATTTGGTGACGTTTTTATTTGACGAAATTGATCTACGGTAAAGTACGTAAGCACGAAAAATTATTCTAATGAATTTTTAATTTATGAATTCTATAATAATTGCCTGAATAATTATGAGTTACTTATAACCAACATCGTTTACTTTTTCATTTTCTTTGAATACAATACAACAAGTAGAGCAACATTCTCGTAGAGCAGTGTTTCACAAACTGTGGGGCGCGCCCCCTAGGGGGCGTGATAACTGTACGAGGGGGGCGCAAGTATATTGAAAAGTCATAAACAAAAAATTATGTTTTCTAAAAATTATTAATTTACTGAAAGTAAACAAGCAAAATATATTCTAACATAATTATAATTAAAGAAACGGCGTTGCTTGCGAATATTACAGTTTTAACATAAAATAAGTACAACAGAAAGTAATATTAACGTATTACACTTTCATTTATAAATGATGTACACTATTTTAAGCTCTCATTACACAAAATTTGTAACAATGTGTTACTTTTGCTGAGCAGAGATCAGCTTAGGAAGGTATTTTCAAAAACTGACCCTCAAGAGAGTTACGGGGAGTTATAAATAAAAAAAAATCCTTTTTATCAGCTATTAAATCTGTAGGCTTAAAATTTAACAAAGTTGTTTTTTATTTCTTTTTTGTTCAGCTGAGTTATGCAAAAAGTTTTTTTTTTTTTTTTTAATTTGCAATTTACATAAAATTAACTCATTAAAAACTTCTTCCTTCAGTCTGTATTGTTTCATTTTTCAGTTCACCCGTGCGAAGAACGGGTATACCGGCTAGTAAACTTATAAATGTATCAGTACTATACAATTTGTTTCATAATTAATTTAACAATACTATATAAGAACAAGTTTAATAATTACCAGGGACACAATGAACTTGTCCTATATAAAATTATATACAAAAATTAACTCTTATTTTGATCATTTGTATGGTTTATATTTAAACCCTTAACTGCCTATTTAAAGTTACGTGATTTGCTCCTCACTGCCACCGTTTTCCAAGTAGGCATGACACGTGTTTGTGATTTATTGGGGTGGGGGGAAAAAAGAAATAAATAAGCAAATCCTCTGTGAAATAAGTAAATCCTTTTCAAAAACACTGCCAAGTTTCATATTTTGCATTCCAAATTCTTCGGAATAATTTTATGAATAGCAGTGCAGAGAAAAGATAATACTTTGGAAAGCCGTGTATATACGTCTGGGACAATTAACGCTTTAGGTGAGTGAGATGTTTATATACGCCAGTGGTACTTAAGAGGGAAGAGTCGTTTTGTGACTTAAGCGTCAAAGTATAGCATTATTAATACATTGTTATTGTAAGGAAGGGGAGCACGAGGAAAATTATGATTGAATATTGGGTCGCAAATATTAAAAATTTGAGAAGCACTGTAGTAGAGTAATGCATTATTATAACCTTATTTCTCATTGATTTTATTTATTTTGAGAAACTGATATATCTTTTAAAAACTTCATAATACTAGCTATAGCTTAAATAAAGTATGAGAATTTATGTTTTTTAAAAAGAAATTGGAATATAATTTGGTGTTTATAAGTATAACATTTTAGTTATATAACAGAAATATATTTATTCTTTTCATTATTATAGATTATTTTTATAAAGACTAGCCAAATGCTTATGTAGTTCTAAAAATCTTGTATTTGCATTGTTTAAGATTACACGTACTTAATGGAGCCCTTGAATATATTCATTTCCTCAAGAACTTTATAATTCAATAAAAAAAAATAATAAATGAATAAAATGCCGATTTATAATAAAAATTTTAACACAATTTATTTGTCAATGAATTTGAATGATAGGTATCTAACAGTTACTTTATAAGTACGCAATTCTACATAACTATATCTTTAAAATATCAAACACTTCTTCGAAATACTTTAAAAATTAAAACTTAAAATACTGTCATTCACAATCTAAAAAAATAAGAAAATTTTTGGATTGTCCATAAATTACATTGCAAATATTGTCCACTAGGCAAATCATGAAGTGCGAAGAAAAATTATTATGATGAATTTAAACTATTATTAATTTAATAGACGCGTACTTTCTAGTGGTGCAAAGTACCAGGAATCGAAAATTAAAAATTTATGGCAATACGAATATTTACCAATTCTCTATTAGCAAAAAATTGTGATTCATAAAAAAAAAATGATCACTGGCTTTACTAAGCATTAGATTGATCTACGTATTTCTCATTCTGTTGTCTAATAGTAGATGAAATAGAAAACTAAATTATCGCCTTTTTCTATTGCTTTCATTTACAAGAAAGAAAAGAGTGAATTCATTTATCCGTTTAGAATGAGTCTCAAGGGTGTCCCTGACTTTATTTCTTAGACGGATAATGTTTTGTCACTCCAGTGTCCTGGAGTTTATTTTATCTGGTCTTTTTTTACCACTTTATATTATTCTTTTCATTTAACGTAATGTTATCGAAACATCAAGCACAATTTTCCTTCAAAGTGTTTTCAGAATTTGTGCAGTACACGAGTAGATTAAATAATATTAATATATAAAATTTCATCCACGAAGTGACTTGACATAACATGGATTATTAATATTTTTTAAAGAAATCTCTAAGACATACTTCTAAATTGTGCTTTAATACTTTAATTTTCAAAAATATTTATTGATGCTTCTTAATATTCCATTAGAAAAAAGAAAGAAAAGATTCAAATATATTTTGCAACGTGGTAAAACTAATTGCATGGCCAGTTCATTAAGAATTTTATTCTTGAAAACCTCATCAAATCCATTTAACTCAACGTGATTCTTTAAAGAGAATTACAATTAATGTGTTCCTCTTTCAGCTTACTGTAATTCGACTTTGTTTAAACTATCCCAGTTGCTCTAAATATAAAATATTTCTTTTCCTTTCTCATGCTCTGTCTTTTTCATTGCCTGTGTACTGTATAAAACTATTTGATGTTTCGGAAAAAATTTCGTTTTGTTTTTATTAGCTTCGTTATTTATCCAGAAAACTCATGTAAAGAAGATGTTCATGTTTCAGAGTTTAATTTACTTAAGATCGGCACCACGCATTCCATTGGATGATTCAGAAAAGATTTAATATTAAGAATTATTGTGGTTTTGACTAATATTTTGCTTCTACATTTCTCTCCAAATGCAGAGCTCAAAGTAACCCTTACGAATTCATCATTACAAGTGTCCAAAGTGATATCAGAATTACAAACCAAAGTCTGGGTTCTATCGAGAACGCAATTTACAGCTTCTCGTTAACGTAAATAATTACATGTTTCGTGCTTACGAGGCCCCAAAGCCGTCAGCACCCCTCACCTTTTTGGAGATTTTCTCTAGAACTAAACACCAGAGTAAGACGGCTTGGATTGTCCCCCCCCCCTCAGAGCGCCATTGGTATCAGTGTTCTCGTCCTGGAGGCTCTCTAGCTCATGGTTTTAATAGATAGAAACAAACTATTCTAGCCCACCTTCAAAGTAGTTACCTTAAATCGATGAAATTTTCCGAAGGATCCATGAGCTTTGAAATGTGTACCAACTGTTCTTCTGAGCCTGCCTCGCCTGCTCACATCTTCGAATGCCTAAGGCTCACCAAGCAGGATTTTTTGAGAGTGTACGAAATCATGGACCTGGTCCAGCACTGCTGGCCAATGGGGACGTGCAACAACAACAACATTACATGTTTCAAATGTACAAGGTCAAAGTGCGGTTTTAAGTATTCCACTAGAAATTTTTAAAAAATTAATAAATAAACTTTCTCTTAAGTTAAGTATGATATAAAAAAGGCTAACGTTATTAATAAACATTTAATAGAAAAAATTATAATTTTATTAGATTACTACTTCTTGAAAGTATTAAACTACATAAACAATAAAAGAAGCTCTCGATGTTCATCCATCAAGCGCTTGTTATATTGCATACTGAATTGATCTTCACACCACAATATTTTAGTTCTATAATCAGTATATTTTTCTTACACGGTAGGTACTTTCCTTAGAAAATCAGGCAAATAAAATCATATAAGAGAAAAAAACATTGGAAAAATATTTTTAAAATAACCGTGCAAGAAAAGTAATACTGGAATCCACGTTACATATTTATAAAATAAAAACAAATTTTATTTCAAAAAAAATTAAAAACAGTGTTCAGTGAAAAAATTCAGTAATAGTACATACAACATGTAAAAATTGAAACTGAAATTAGGAATAAGACTATACTAATTAACAACTATTCATCCCTACTTGATAACAAGTGTGTACGTTTACAATGAACTGGATCAAAATGCTAGCATTTGATGTGTCAGATATGTCTAGCATAAATGTCGCCAAGGAGGCTATAGGAATGTCGATTCCCCTCCCATTAAAATCACTTGTCTTGATGTAAATGCCGTCGCAAAGCATCGGC
The DNA here is from genome assembly GCA_019973955.1 of Trichonephila inaurata madagascariensis. Taxonomy (NCBI): domain Eukaryota; kingdom Metazoa; phylum Arthropoda; class Arachnida; order Araneae; family Nephilidae; genus Trichonephila; species Trichonephila inaurata. The sequence continues at coordinate 16,003 of BMAV01014589.1, read as the reverse complement.
TCTACGATAGACTTCGAAAGAAATGGTGCCACCCGGAGCTTAATCTTGACCGCGTTGTCACCACTACCATCAGCAGAATGCGGTCGGGGCACATGAGAGGTATGAAGATCATGCCAGATGGCTCTAGAACCTACACAGAATGCAGGCACTGCCCGCTGGAGTTCAGCTGGATCCGGGGCATCTCTTCGATTGCATGTCTGTTGCCTCGACCCTCTTCAACATAGACCGCAACTGCTGTCATAACACCCTTTATACCAGGGGTGGGCAGACTTTTCCAGGGTACGGTCTACTTCTAATTTCTTCAAGGTGTTGCGGATCACCCAGTGTTAGTGGGCACACACAAGGAGGGGAGGGACCGCAATGGGTTCGGACCCTCTTCCATACCCCTTTGTTTTTTTTACCTATTGATTATAATCCCATGTATATAGTACGTAAAACTTAACTAAGTATTTGTTATTAATAATTTTTTTTATTAACTAATGCTGATTATTTATTTAGTATTTTATTTTTTACTGTTTTTTGTTGACGACAATCTACAAAGTCAAAAAAAAATGTTTGCCTGCGTATTGGAGTATGATATGAGAATGGTAGACTTTTAGCTCCCCTTCCCCTTGAAAAATTTTTGTATACACCAATTCCCAGTGTCGTAGGTGTGGTGAGGTAGGGAAAGGTCTACAATATTTTAATAATAATAAACGGAATCTGTACTTACTTTTAAAACCGTGTTTAAAACAAAACGCAAGATACAAACATAATAATAACAGCCACAAAAATAATGAGATTAAATGATGCATTTATTATCAAATAATTCAAAAAAATAAAAAAAATAAACCATTTTTATCTAAAGTTAGTTTTTGTTTTTATAGTCAGTAGAAAACTTTGTTTGCATACTTCAGTCAATTTTGAATATTTCCGTATATAATTACTAACTACTAAAATCTTCAGGTGGTCCCCCCAAAATGTCTTGGCGGTCCACTGGTCGATCGCGATCGACTTAATGCCCTCACCGGCTTTACACCGATAAAGTCGGTGATGTGTCCAGAATTGTGCTGCATGTCTTTGGCCCAATTTGACTTTTTTTTCCTGCACTGTCATACGCGACAACAACAACAAATATCAGGTTTGATTCAAATAAAGTATTTTGTTCGTTATTATGGGTTCTGTGTTTTATTATTATTGCAATTATTATTATATAGTCTGTTATTAGCGGCTGTTATTTTGATTTCTCAAGTTGCTTTTATCATTTTTCATATTCTGCTACACAAAGATTATGTTGAAATTTTATAATAAATATCTGAATCATGAGTAAGAAAATGCTGTTCCACACTTGTATCAAATTTTAAGCACTCTCAAATCAGTTGCTAATAGCTGAACACTTTCGACTTCGTCATTATCGACTTCTTTCATATCATAAACTATCATAAATTCAATCAATAATCATGAATCTTGTCATAAATTCGTCTTTTGATTACATTGTAAAAATTAGAACTAAAAAAATTAGAGGAATCCTTGCTAGAACAAAACATTCTTTTAAAAAGGCATATTGGTGAACCGTGTTACATTAAAATCGTATTAAAAAGTACCATGTAAAAAAAAATATGTTGGTGAACCATGTTATTACAAAATCATATAAAAAAATACCACGTAAAAAAAATAGATGTATAGTTATGAAAATGAAAAATTGCTAAAAACGCACAGCTTAACAATGTTTTTTCATGGAAAGCCAATATATTCTAACAGGAATTGCACAATTACATTGCTTTCCAAAATTGAAACAAAGTTTAAGGTGACAGATGGCTTTAAATCAATATGAACGAAATTGGTTATATTATAGCAAGAATTATGCAGAAAAGGTTGCTATTTGTTTATTTATTGTACTTATTAGTGTAATGTTCAAAATCCTTGTTTTTCATTTTGTTGATTATAAATGCCCTCTTTCAGTTTTTTTTTTTTTTTTGGGGGGGGGGGGGGTTTTGGTTTATAAAAAGAGTGGGGCGG
>BMAV01014589.1:3415-13905 GCA_019973955.1 Trichonephila inaurata madagascariensis | reverse complement strand
CTGCCATGATACAAGTTTTAATGCAATGGGGAACACATTTAATACAGTCCAGAACTCATTTAAATTCAGAACAAGTAATTTGAATTTTACTTCAATTTATCATTTAAATAAGCTTAGAAAAAAATTGTCTAAAACTGAAGTTCTGTTTGAGCATTTGTCTTTAGAAAGGCCTGCAATTCTAAAGCTAAGCGATGACTTAAGAATAACCTTTAATAAATGTTTCTTTGTTGTTGTTTTTAATGTTTCTCGGTTTGTTTTTTTTTTTTTTCAAATTTCTAGATTTTTCTTATTAAATAAATTTTTGAAAATGCAATGTATGAAGCTAACTTCCAAGAATTCATTTCGAATTTTGAAAATGTGAGCAAATGTCTGTTCATTTCTATGGGAATACAAAGTCACACATCGTGTAGGTATAATTTGCCTTTTTCTTATTCTCATTGTGAGATCTTGAAACTTTTCCCTTCACTTGAATTATTATTTTTCTTTATTTCGTCATTTTTGATACTTGAAGTTTGATTTCAATCTCAGCAATCAATTACTTATATTTTTTAACTTAAAATTTCATCTAAATATCATACTTATTTAGTGACAAATACTTAGAATTAACGAGATTGGTAGGTAGAGAAATATAAAAAAACGAAAAGTTCTACTTTATAAAGAAAATAATTATCAAATATATTCTAATGGAATCAATGTTATTATTTAATGGAGAAGTTTTTTCATCTTTTTATTTATAGAAAGAATTGTTATATATAATCTACCTTTAACTTAAGAAAACATTTTTAAAGAAAAATAATTTAATTTCTATATTGTAGTTAGTTAAGTACATTTATGTGAAAAATTAATCTCGTTATGCAATCACTAATCTGTTACATTTTACTAAAAGAAACATTCAACATCTTGCGTGCATGAGTGTAGTGCATTTTGGAGTATCTGATTGAAGACATTCTCACTGAGGTAGGTTATGAAGCTTTTTTTTATTCTGGGTAGACGTACCAGGATAAATCACATCACATGAATAAAGTTAAACTACGGGCTTGTATTACACATACAAGCCCACACACACACATACAACAAAAATCAGAGTACGAAGGGGCATCTTAACATCAATACCACACTAGGTAGTGTTAATAGTTTAGTTGCAATCATGGGGATTGTTATAAACTACAGAAAAATTATAAGCTAGATATAAACCAATTCAAATAATAATCTACCCTGTTTCGACTATGAGAGGAGACTTTTTATAAAAAATTATGCATGGCATGAATTAATTTTTATGTGTATAATTCTTATGTGTATAATTCTTATGTGTATAATTCATGCTGTGTATAATTCTTACATTCGAATAGTAAACTATAAATTAATTTACTATTCGAGTAAATTTATTTTTAATAAAAATGTTCGTCCGCATAGTTCAATTTTAATTTTACCTCGAATGCGAAACATATCACTTAAATCTCAAAATCACAGATACTAGTTATCCTCACACTAAGCAATTAAATTTCCTAAAAAACAACCTAATAAACGGTTTTTAATTTTTCATATAACAACGTTGCTAAAATACGAAGAATAAATGGATGATTTATTAATACTATATATATTGCAATAAGTAATCTTCTTTAATTTAATAAACTTATATGGTAATGAGTAATAGTATACATTTATTAAAGGAAAATAAATTACGGAAAATAAATTGCTTAAAATAATTCCTAAAAGCATTAAGAAAGTTCGGTTGTAAAATGCTTCTTAAACAGGAAATAATTATTTTTAATTGCCGTGTATATACATACCGAAATAATTGTTTTAACCGTATATGGCTGCGCTTTTAAAGGCAAAACAGTTTGCTTCGTATAGGAATATATTGAGAGTCTTTTTTTCATTCATTAGCTGTTAAAGTTTTATCATTTTTCAGAAAAATTCATTTTCTACAATGTTTGTATGTTTAAGGTGACTACCTACCTTTGAACCCAATTTTTTTTTATAAAAACAAATTTTTGTAACAAATTTAGTTTTTCTAGGAAGAAAAATAAAAAAAATATGTAAATACATAAAAAATTTTTAATAAACATTGTACTTTTAGAAAAACTGGTTGTTTTCAAGAAAATTTTACCAAATTTTTACTAAAACGGGTAACATTGTATAAACATTTATAATACAGTTATCCTAATTTTCTTTATACACAACATATATATTATGGGGCTCTTCAAAATGAACCAAAATCTAAGAGAAATATTAAAATAATACAAAAACATTACAGACAATTATACATAATAATATGAAAACTTTGATATATTTTTTAAGTTTTTTTTATAAACTACCCTAAATGAAAGAATATTTAACTTACAACAGAATTTATGGTCCACTTTATGAAAAATAGTATAATAAACATTCCCAGAAAATTTCAAAACGTTATCTGGTTTGGTTCTTAAGATATCATGTATCTGGTAAAGGGTTTCTTTCAAAAACATAATTTTGAGAAAAACTCATTTAAAGTCTTATCTTACTGCCCTTTTGCAAAGAGTGATGTTTTTTAAAATCACTATAACTTTATTTCTATTTCGCGTAAAGGAAAAAGAAAGCTGTTTTGGAAAGAAAAATGTTCAAACTATAAGATTTTGAAATAAAAAAGTGCCTTATGTAGACGAAAAACGACATCTTCAAGGTAGGCAGTCACCTTAACGGCAAGTAAAAAATTTAATCTTAGTTTGGTTTGTAACCGTCTCGAATGAATTAAAATATTAGATTGTTTTATTAAAATATATGGTTATTTAGTGATAAATGAATTACTGAAATTAGTATTAACAAAAGCTGCTTATTGTTCTAATTATTTACAAACGTTCATTGATGTGTGTAGTATTTATTATTTGCACTATTGCTTGTTGGAGAATATAAAGTATATTCCGTACTTAAATAAAATTTATACATTTTTTGATAGTTAATATATTTTTTTATTTCACATAATATAAACTTTTCTACCAAAGATTTCGCTCTCAGAAGAGAAATATAAATGAGAGAGTATTATTATACTTAATATTTAAATCATAAATTTGTAAATATCTAAGATAATATATCATCTTAGATATTTACAAATTTATGATTTAAATATTAATCTCATCAAATTTATTCATTATTATACTAATAACAAAATGTTCTTTCTAACTATATAACTTAACAATTTTAAAGCACAACTATTTAATTAAATTGTTTCAGCATATAAAATTAACTTCCTAAATAAAATTACTTCGTACATTATCACAAATAATTTTCATTAAGCACCCCAAAACTCCTTCAAAAACTAGTCATTACTTTAAAAAAAAAAACACTATACATGTCTTTATTTTACCCTTCTACTATTACTAATACTCTACAGACACATTTCTCCTCTTTAATTTTTTTTATATGACATCATCTGTTCGTAACTCTAGCTATTTATACTTCTTTTTATTATAAGAAGAATACATATTTGTTCATAATAGTATGAAAATATAAGTAGTATTTAAATGTACATACATACATATATATATGGAGACAGTCAAAAAAAAAGAAAAATATAGTAAAACAGTCAAGATATATACTGTAAAAACTTTAAAGAGAAATAGATTGATTGGTGTTAGAAAGTTACCTGAAAGTAGCTCACAAATGTTTCACTTCAAGCGTGAAAAGGAAGTTCTACAACTATAGTTTAATTAGAGGTATGTTCGAACAGAAGGGAAAAGAATAAAAGAAAAATTCTGAAGAAGAGAAAAACAGTATCCTAACAAAAGCATCTAGTTAGTGTGATAAAATTTGACAGAGTATTCTCAAAAGAAATACAAAAGATATATTTATTCGAAAGTTACAACATTGAATTTAAAAATTTAACAAATGACGAGGAATTTTGTGAAATATCAACATTTTTTGGAAAACAAAATAAAGAAAAGGATATAATAAATTTGCCAATTACTTTTGCTTTGTTGATTGTCTGTCTGTATCTATCTATATATGAATGCCTGAAGTCTATGTATCTATCTGTCAATCTATGAATGTCTGAAATCTGTGCATCTATCTATATATCATTCAAAAAGAAAAAATAATTTACTTTTTGTGTTTCATATAGGTAATTAAAAATAATAATGGTGTTATTTGAAAGTAAATACGGAAAGAAATTCGTGCTTTCATCGCAAGAATATTCACGTTACATATACTTTTCTATAAATTTAATATCATATATGAGTTTTACAAATCAAATTCCCGTTAATATTGATACCATTAGAATATTTTCTTTTAGAAAGATAACATGTAAAAATAATGCTCACAGTGTTTTACAGCTAAATGATTAAACTTCTTGTCCTCTCAGTTGCTTCAAAATCTATCGCATTTGTGATGCCTATATAAAGAGGATTATAAAGTTTTCTAATACACAAATAAACTGAAATAATACAATAATAATTCATCTTAAAATGTTTTGTTCCCTTTTGATATATTTTTTACCGAATACTCGTAGAGATAGTTTACTCCACAGCCAATTAGATTTATTGATCATGTACAACTATAATAATATAAATTGGCTGCAAAAAATATTTGAACATTTAAATGGTTATTTCTGAAACAATACTTTATTTGTTAAATTTATCATGAAAGGAGGAACATAAATTTTAATGCAAAAGAATGCAAAGCTCCAATTTTTGAATTCTTATATACACGAGAAGAGAATTATTTATAAATATATATTTGTTCTTATTAACAAATTGTGCTAAATTAACAAATTGTGAGTTTATAACTAAAACAGAAACACATAATTCACCACTCAAAAAATAGTTTAAGCTTATAAAAGTAATAAAGTTTTTGCAAAAAGTTGTTCTTCGAAGACATCAAAAATTTGTATAGTTGAAATTTATTTAAAAATGCTATTTAATAAATGTTCTTTATTCTATACAAATCACTTCGAAATCTTAAATTTAATATATTCGAACATAATTTACTATAAATTCTGCAAGAAATATGACAATAGTATGTTGAAATAAATTTTTTAAATACCGTAATTTATTTAAAAGCTATTTTTACCTCACATTTTTACCTAAAATCCTATTTTTAAAAAAGTACAATCTACAGATGCTATTAAGTAAAATATGGCCAACGATTGGTCGGTAAACATAATTAGAAAATCGTAAAGGAACAGTAACTTGATTATAAGGAAGCAAATCATAGAAGTTTGAAATATCCTACACGACACTATTCAAAGTGTTATGTCCAAGGGAATCGAAACAGTTCTCGGCTAAAGATAACTTGAATTTTATTTCACCACTCTACCGCAAAACTTCTAAGGAAATTCAATTCTTTTATCGCCATGGCTCGTTTTCTGCCACGCTTCTTTTTCATTTTACGCGCTCTTTGTCTATCGATCTGAGCCTATAATTGATTCCTATTGTCTTCTAAATGATGTCGTGTTCACTACGGAGAATATTCCTATTTTTAATCAAACTTCATATACAGAATGGCTTTGTTACCTAACATAATTCAGAAGTATTTTTTAAATTTGAGAAAAGTAAGCAAAGCAAATAACTAAAAATAATTAAACAAAACATCCATTATTTGTGCTTATTACAAAAATAAAGTAAAACTAACTTTTCTTTCCCTGGAAGAAGTCTCTATACATCGGTAAAGGATTTGGTTTCCCCTAATCAAAGGCAATGTTTTCCGTACACTTATGAGATATGGAAACGTTATGGTAATCTAGCTGAACTTTTGAAGTTCTCATACGGAAAAGATTATTTTCAAAGGCTGAAGAATTTTAAAGCATATTTAGCGATCCAACTGAAATATATTCAAAAGACTTAATTTCTTAGGAATATGCTAGAAACTATTTCGAGAATTAGGATTTGCCTACAAATTGAACAACTATTAATCAGCACAGTATTGCAAAGTAAGAATTCATTTCGATTGCAAACATCCATCACATCCTTATACCACAGGCCACTATTGGCATGTATACTTAATGAATTAATGATAAGTATGACCATTGATACTTTCGAACATCTAGCGAAACGTACACTCATTGGGATCCATCTCTTAGGTAATGGACCAAAGGACTCATAGGACCAGACTCTAAGGTAATGAAATTGCTGATATTTTGGCAAAGTAAGGTGTCTCTAATCTATCATGTCCAAATGCGACTCTGACCTTCCCAGAAATTTACTCAAAAATACATAGCTTTCACATTTGCAAGACCATGGAGGAGAGAATATACAAATGTCAAATTTGTTTCTAAGAAGATGCTAGAATATTTAAAATATTAGAACGTTTGCGCAATCGAACGATGTAGGAGAGAGAAATTTCGTCTCAAATTCTGTATAAAAGGAAAGTAAGGCAGCTAGCTTTTCATTCGGAAATAGTTTTTGAATGCTGGTTGTCTGTGGAAAGATCGTGTTATATCTCGTAAGATTTGCACAAACGACTTCCAGCATCTGTCGTAATTTGACAACGGAGAATAGTTGTCTATTGTGGGTGCAGCTTACAATTCCACGATATTGCTACTCACACTAGTAAGAATCCAATGACTGACAGGCGAAATTGATAGTTTCCGGAGAATCATACCAAACGCCAAACTGGATCTCAATAACCTTTCGGCATTAACGCCCTAGAGAACAGATATGTTGCCTTTCAGGATCGTACCACCAGGTAACGGACCTTGAGTCGGAAATTGGTCTTGTTCTACCACGTATCCGCACTGACATTTCAACGACGTGTAGAAATGCATGAACTATTTTTATGATAACCATTAATGTGGCATCCCTTTCAAACTTTAGAATGGAGACGCTCGCGAAAGCAATGGTGACATATTGGTGATGAAATTAATTTGGTGTGGACACTAAATATATTCATTTATATATTTAGTGTTTATAACAGTCACAAAGTTATATATATGTCACAAAGTTTTCAAAATTTCCCATTTTGTTATGAGTCCTCCATGTATAAATAACCAATACAATTAAATTCTAGTATCTATATTCGGAATTTAGAATTATTGCTGCAATCTCAGGTTTAAAATTGTTCATAGGAAAAATAATCAGACATCATACTTAAAAGTAAATAAATAAAAAAAATAAAATATTATTTTAATTTTAATTTATTCCAACAATCTTAAAATAATTCAACCAAGAATAATTTATTTCTTAAAAATGCATTGACTTGGAAAAATATCTTAACTAAATTCTATGTAAATTGCATTACCATAAATTCACTCCAGCGAATGATTTCGGATGTTTTCTTTGCTTCAAAGAACAGAAGTTTGCTTCATTAGTTTAAGATGTCATCAATAAAAAATAAAAGTAATATTTGTCTAAAGTGTTAAAATGCCAATGAATTCACTATAATAAATGTCATGAAATTTTCTAACTTTGATATAAATTGAAATGGAAATGAAGAACTTAAAATATTTTGTTCTTGATTAAAAGAAGGGAATTTTACTGGGCAACGATTGTACAAAAATTTAAATATATTTATTCAGAAGTTAGTAATAGTTCAGAAATACTTAAAAATAATACATAACAGGAATTTTATGAAACCTATGGGAACTCACCTTGTAATTTAAAAAAGAGTCGAAGTCAAATTTGTATTTATTCAACCTTTTGAAATTTCCTAGTTTTTCTTTTCTCCAGTTTTTCATTAGCATTACGTATTTTAAATAGAGTGAATGTTTATAAGTGTTCCTATAAATGCATGTCTGACGGAATACAAATTTAATAAATAAAAAATTTGTCGTAAAAAAGAGAAACATGAACAAATAATTCAGTCAGTATTATAAAGATTAAGAAGCATAAAAACTAAACTGTAAAAAATTTACAAATATTTGCAAAAAAATTTTCTCAAAACATGTCATTACACATCAACATTTTATTAATCATGGGTATTTTTTTATTTGTAAACAAATATGCATATTTATAATATTGAAGCCGTATTGTGTCCTCTATAAGTGTAATTTGTTATACTTAGCAGAAACTAAATAACTGTCTGTTACAATGAATGTGGATTATCACTGTTTCCATCTTTTTTCTGTTCATTTTTAAACGTTATGTTTTGTTTTGTTTTCCCTTCTTTTTTTTTTCTTTTTTTTTTAATTTTTTTTTATCTAGAAACTTAAAGTTAGAAATCTATATTGAAAAGGATAAAAAAAATAAGATTTTTAAAAAACTTTTTAGAATTATTTCAAACTGTCAAATTATTTCATGCAAAATAATTGTTTTCAGATTCCATCATTTTAAAAATTCGTTAAAATGAAATTTATACCAAACATTTTTTGTTACAATATTAATTTGGTAATGCAATGTAAAATATGCGAGAGTAAGTCAAAAATTACATACATTTTGTTCTTTCTACGATTTTATTAAGGTATCCGTCTACTTGCGGCAACATTTTTTTTTTAAATGGAGATATGGGGAATTTGTTGTGGTTTTTGGATTTTTTTAGTATATTTTAAGAAAGAAAAGGCTAAAATTAAGGAAAGAAAAAGAAATTAATATTACTAAAATGGGTAAAAATTGACAAAAAATAACATAAACGAAGCCCGTTCTGTACCGAAAGTTTATAAACAAATTTTCACTTTTTCAATTCTGATGTATTGCTATGTTATTCATTTTTGAAATAACCTTTAGGATAAGAGGTATTTTAATTTTTATAAAAATTAGAGCACACGCTTTATCTTAGCTATTATATGAAATTGCCTAAAAAAACAGTGATTATATTTACATAAGGGACTGTAAATTTTGTAATAAAACAGTGATTGATAAATTTGAAGGTTAATACATTTCTACTATTATACATAACATACATAAAAAATTGCAGTTAATTATTTTTAAAACTTTTTGAGCAATCGCTGTTCCCGTTTGAGCATTTAAAAAAAACCACATTTTGAGTAAAACGCATTCTAAAGTATGACATCTTGCTAAAAGTAATGGCATCTGCGTTTACTAAAACACTTGTAGTTTTTGTTCTAGTTAATGGAAAATAATAAACTTGGTATTTTTATACGGCTTATAAGATTGCCTATAGCACACAATCATAAAAAATGTGGTCAATTTTTGACAAAACTCACAATTTTAGGGTAATCGGGTACCTTGAACAAAGATAGGTGGCGGCCGCATGTTCAGGCTTTGAGTTGATGCACCTAGTCACGCGTGACGAATTTCATCATGATTGGGTCTGCTGTCATCTAACTATAATAACAAAAGCATCTCATCTCCGATATCATATTGCACCAAATAGGGGCAACGAGATGATCAGAGGGTGCTAACAGTGCTGAAATTGACTCGAGACTTTTGTCGCAATACTCAGGGAAACAGCTTTATCTCGTAAAACAGTGCTTCTCAAACATTCACTATTTGCAACCCAATATTCAATCATAATTTTCATACAATAATAATGTATTGAATTCAATAAAACTATACTTTGACTCTAAAGCTGCAGCACGATTTCAACCTCAAGTGCCACCGACGTATATAAACATCTCGCTCAACCAAAATGATAATTGCCCCGAACGTATTTTTTCGTCTTTCCGAAGTACGATCTTTTCTGTGCACTGCTATCCATAAAATTATTCCGAAAGCCATGGAATGCAATAAAAAAACATTGACGGTGTTTGTGAAGGATTTACTTATTTCATAGGATTTGTTTATTTATTCCTCCCCCCCCACACACACACCAATATCAAATACACCCGTCTACGTGGAAAACGGTGACATTGGGAAATGATTTAAGTAAATTTAACTGGCAGTTTTAAGGGATTAATTATAAACCTTACAAATTATCAAGATAAGTGTTAATTTTTTGTATGACAAGCCCTCGGGGTCACTGGTAATTGTTCAACTTATTCTTAACTTAGTATTGTTAAATTAATTATAAAACACATGGTGCAGTAATGATACATTTATAAGTGTATTATATCAGTGTAAATGTGTATTTATTTTTTATGTCAGAATGTATTTGTTTGTTTGTTTTCCATAAATTAATAATTTTCTTAAATAATTTTTTTTTGTTTTGGACTTTTCAATAGGCCTGCGCCGCCCTCGTAGAGTTATCACGCTCCCTAAAGGGGTGCGCTCCACAGTTTGAGAAACGCTGTCGTAAAAGCAGTTTTTATGAATTGTGAAATGTTTAAAAGTAGCCGAATGAGGGTAACACAAGAAGAGGGAGCTGGACGTCTGTCAACTTCGACCGCTGATGATAACATTAAGCAAGCTGAAGAGAAGTGTACAGCAGTTGGTGAGTTACCACAAATGAGGTTTGTATCTACATTCGCGGCTCTGCCTATGGAATAATCCACTACGAATTCATGTTCGTAAAGTGTGTGCATGTTGGGTATTACAGATACTTGCAGCAAAAATCAAAAGATTTGGATTTTAGGCACTGGAACGCCCTCCCTACAGATCAGATCTCGCTCCCTTAGACTTTCGTCTCTTTGGATCACTGGATCACTCAAGAAAGCTTTTAAAGGTCATCGATATGCCTCAGAGATG
>BMAV01014588.1:176318-194151 GCA_019973955.1 Trichonephila inaurata madagascariensis | reverse complement strand
TTTAATTGAGAGCAAAAATTATTCAAAGTAATAATTTTCGGAAGACTATTATTTGACAAACATGTGCTTTACAGTTATTTCATGTGTATTCGGTAGCATAAATCCATCGTAATTCAACATACATGTCATTAATTTTTGTGAATTTAAATTCGATGATTTTATAAATATTTATAAAATTATATTTCATTCAAATTTTTTAGCTTTGATTACGAAACAAAAGTTTGAAATTGCTCTAACAGCTTATCCCCGTATACATCCATAATAATTAATTCTTCATTGAGTGAAATTTTGTAAAAATGTCCCAGTTAGTAAAATTTTAATATGTTTATGTGTATTTTTTAAATATACTTAAACTCTTATACACTGAAGAGCCAAAAAAACTGGTACAAGTATGCGTATGCAAATAAAGAGATATTAAATCAATCAGAGTACGACACTGTAGTCGGCACTGTAGTAGTCGGCAAAGCCTATAAAAGACAATGAGTGTCTGGCACAGTTGTTAGATAGGTTACTGCCACTACAATGGCAGGTGATCAAGTTTTAAGCGAGTTTGAACGTAATGTTATAGTCGGCGAACGAGAGATGGGACATAGCATCTCCGAGTAAGCCATGAAATTTGGATTTTCGCGTGCGACCATTTCACGATTGTACCGTGAATATTGGAAATTCGGTAAAACATCAATTTACGACATCGCTGCTGCCGGAAAAAGTACATGAAAGAATGGGACGACCGACGCCTGACGAGAATCATTAAGCGTGATAAACGTGCATCCATTGCAGCTTTTAATGCTGGGCCATGAATTAGTGTCACCGTGTGAACCCTTCAACTAAATGGGCCCTTCAATATGGACTTTCGGAGCCGGCTACTTGTGTACCTTTGTTGACAGCACGACACAAAGCTTTACGCCTCGAATGGGTCTGTCAACACTGACATTGGACTGCTGATGACTGGAAACACGTTGCCTTGTCTGATGAGTCTCGTTTCCAATTGAATCGAGCTGATGGACGTGTACCGGTATGGAGACAATATCATGAATCCATGGACCCTACATATCAGCATGGGAATGTTCAAGCTGGTGGAGGCTCTGGGATGGTACGGAGGGAGTGAAATCGGCGTGATATGGGACCCCTGATACATATAGATACGTCTCTGACAGGTGACAGGTACGTAAGCATCCTGCCTGATCCTCTGCATCATTCATGTCTATTGTGCATTCGGACGGACCTGGGGAATTTCACCAGAACAATGCGACACCCCACACGTCCAGAATTGCAACATGTTGCCTCCAGGAGAGAGAGAGAGAGCACTCTTCTAAATTTAGACACTTCCGCTGGCAACCAAAATTCCCAGACATGAACATTATTGAACATATCTAAGATGCCTTGCAACGCGCTGTTCAGAAGAGATCTCCACCCCCTCTTATTCCAACCGATTTATGGACAGACCTGCTGGATTCATGGTGTCAAGTACCTTCAGCATTACTTTAGACATAATTCGAATCCATGCCACGTCGTGTTGAGGCACTTCTGCGTGCTCGTGGGGGCCCTACACGATATTAGGCAGGTGTACCAGTTGCTTTTTTTTTGGCTCTTCAGTGTATGTTTCAATTATAATATGTCCTTAAAATATGTATCAAAGCACAGACGTAAAAATATATAAGAGCGTATGTTATCTTATTTTCCTTGTTTTAAAGAAATAACTTAATAAAATAAACAAAATATTTTCGCATGCATCATACGATGAATAAAAATAACATATGTACACACTGCAGTTGTTGGAAAAATTCTGTATTACACCCATTTGAATACAATAATGGGTTAACTGGATGATTATATTCAATATAATAATTTTCGGAGAAAAGAAAGCACCCTCATTATAATTCAGTTATAAATTTTAATTTTTTTTAACATGCATATGATATCATTAACATAGGATTGTCATCACATCATTGTTTTGCATGCAAAAATTAGTAAATTTTCTGCTCTGAAATTACAAAGTTAACATTATTAATAGTTCTTATCATTCAATTCAACTAAAGGCTGGAGAGACTATTTTTGCTCAATATACTTTCTAAGAAAAATATACTTTAAAACATTAACGTTTGTAATATATGTTATTCGAATTCAGAATTTTTCTCTAACGATAGAAATGAACGCCGTGAAATGAATTTATATTTCAACTTTTTTTTCTACCGCCTAAATCATAACTGCAATAATTTTATTTTAGGAAATAAATTAGTTCAATCTCTTAAATTATTTATGCAACATAATTAAATTTAGGGATTTATAATGGAAGTTTGTATGTTAGTTTGAAATTACAAAAAAAAAAAAAAAAAAAAAAAAAACAAGAATTTAAAGATCATAAGTTAATTTCTCAACCATTTTTATATTTATGCAAAGCTTCAAAAGAAGTAAAGATTAACAAATATATTACTGGATAAGAATTTTGAGTTGATTACAGTTCCATTAAAGAAACTCTAGGTTTAAATGAGTTGAGAAACATAACATTAAAGGCATTTTCAAGTACCTTTCTTAAGTGTAATATGTATTTGCATGCATGAAAATACAAATAAGATTAAAAACTTCATAAATAGGATTTTGAAAGCATATAATGTAATTTAAAAAATAGTTTTACAAATCTTCGTTAACTAACTTAAAAATGAACAGAAATTAGCATGAAAGTGGGCAAAAATATTTTCTCCTTAAGTTTGAATAACATTCTCAAAAACTGAGGCTAAAAATGAAGATCTAAAAACAAAAATTCCCGTTTCAAATGTGTTACACGCTAAAAAGCGTTTAAGGTATCCGACTACACGTTGGGAACCGAGATTTTAAAAAGGCACGTAAATGGATAATTTTCATGATATTTAGTGTCACTTAGATTAGAATACATGTATAAAATTGTTTTAAGAATATTTTGACAAAAAAAAATTAATACAATATTTCGGCAAAAAATTAACTTAGAATAAACTTTTTTTCAAAATGTTCTCCTTTTGTGAAAAATGCTTTTGTTATAATAATATTTTGCCTGTATATAGATCAAATCAATGTACAGAGGCTCAACAATGATTTTTCAAAAATTCCCATTATTTTCAGAGTTACAACCATTTGAAATAATTATTGGCTTTTTTTAAGAAAACATTTCTCCATCTGTTGTCGTAAAACATTGATAAACCCACTTCTAAGTTATATATTTCAAAAATTCTAGTTGAGCCTCTGATACAGGCAAAATATTATAATAGAAGCATTTTTCAAAAAAGGAGAACATTTTGAAAATTGGTCACTCTATGTTCATTTTTTGTCAAAATATTGTAATTAAATAATTTTTTATTGTAATACTAACCTTAAAACAATTTTATATACATTTTCTAATCTAAGTGACACTAAATATCATAAATATTATCCATTTATACGCTTTTGCAAAATCACGGTTCCGAACGTTGTCGGATACCTTAATTCGAAACTGATGAGACGGAATTATTTTTTCTCGTAAAGTGAGGGAATATTAACGTCGCACTGTCCAGTTACACGAGGGCCTTTAGTGACGGACCAAATAATTTTGTACCATGGTCAAGTGACGTGGACGACACCTGAGCTGGCATCCCCTTTCCTAACTACCACGCCACACCAACAGGAGGACGTTTCAGCTCTCAACAGATTTAACGTGCATCGATGCCCTACACGGCGGGTCTTTAACTCGAACTCATGATATGCCTGCCATGATCCGATACCATTACCACTAGGCTACCGCAACCCTTTTTTCATCTTAAAGAATATTGCAAATATTGCAAAACAATCATATATTCAACAAAATTAAGTTTATTTGAGTTCATTTTATTTACTTAGATATGTATATGCAATGTATTTAAATAAAGTCAATGAAACAAAAACATTCTTAAGACATTAGTGAAATTTAATACAAAATGTTCAAGTATTTTGAAAAAAAAAAAAACAACTTATTTTGAAAAATAATTTGATATATTTCATTGCCTGGTACTTTTTAGCATAAAATTGTTCAATGTCGTCCATTTTGTTATTCAATTCACCATGGAATATACGTCTAAGCAGCTAGGCATACTTTTCATGGTGCTCCTCATTTCATATGACGTGGAAAAAGAAGTTTCATTATTCATTTATTCATCAGAATCTGGATTAACCATAATTTTTTAGCTTTGAACAAGCTCCAAAATGTCTTTGTCTGCCATGATTTGGACTTCACACAGTGCTGCAACGAAATTTTTTGATAACAGAGTTGCACATTCGAATAATCCAGGATTTTTTTTAAACATCATTTGGTGTTTCCGTGTTTTGTTCATTCCCAGAAAGGAAATATTTTCGTATTAAATGATTTTAGTTTTATGTTAGGAGAAAAAAATGCATGAAAATACATAGTAGTTTGTTAGGACCGTTGTATTATTTCGTGTTAACCGATATTTCATCTTAAGCGTTTTCGCATTAAACGCATTTTATTGTGTTATTGAAAAATACAAATTTGTTGATAATATTATAAAATAATTCGGCATGAAGGATGGGAGATATACTTGTATATAAAATTAAAACATATATAATTCAATTACAAAACTGTGTGGTACTGAGTTATGGATGGATGTTGGGCATTCTTCAAAATTTCATATATGCCCTAAATTAAATTAATGTAATAAATGTCTTCTCTGAGTTGAACTTTTTTTAAAGTACCAAAAACAATTGAACAATATTTATTTATAATAACAGATATGGCTTTCTACTTGAAGAAATTAGAGCATCCATCACTGCTGGCTAATCTTCCTTTGAAGAGTAATTAGAAGAAAATGAATGGAAACAAATGTTATAACATAGATTGACTTCTGAAATACAAAGCAAGACGCAAACATAAATCATATTATGAAACAAAATATATAGTTTATAATTAACGAGTTGTTTTGTGCGCCAGTGTTTATTAGATTCATCAAAAGCTTGTTAAAAGAAGCTTCAAATGGGAAAAAAATCTAAACAAAAAACTTTACTTAAGCTAAATATTTTGCGTAATGAAAATACATAAATCATAATTTGGGAACAAAAAAAAGAGAAACTAATAAGAGATATTGTTATAGACATAGAAACCTTGTTCCTTAACAAGGTACTCAGAAGTCTAATATAATGAAATTTTGGAAGCGCTATAAAAACTCTGACAGTAACTCACGAGATCAACAATATTTGAATGACATAACCTCGTTTTATGAGCTTTCCAGCCAAAGAAGAAATTTTAGTGTTTGAACATGAAAACCGACGAATGGGTCTTTAAAAAAGCAAGGAGTCTTTTTTTTTTCTTAAGGGGAAGAAGAAATCCCTATGATATCATTTCTTACCAAGATAAAAATATTCGACTTAAAGAATCCATGAAATAAGGTTTCTCGTCTGTTACAGAAACTACTTTCAAGACAAGTCACCAAAAGCCGTAAATGTAAAAAAATATCTTATCGGAATTTGTAAAGGGATACAATTTTGCTTTAAAAACTTCATTTATGATGAACCAATTCAATTTCATTACAATTCTACAGCAATATAATTTAAAAAAAAATAAATAAATAAAAACTACAAGCAAAGATATGGGGGAAAAGCAGCCGTACATATTTCCTAAAATTCTTAATAACATGGCTATACTTAACTTCTTTCTTAAATTTCCGATTATGTATAAATTGGTACCATAATTTTTTATCAATTGATGAATTATTGCATAGTTTTGGCATGAACTTTGATTTTAAAACTTATTTTTAAGCCAAATCTATCAATTATAAATATTTTAAAATTAAATTCAGTTTTCTTGGCTACGGGCATTTGGAAAAATGTTTATTAATTTACAATACAGAGCTGACTCTATATCAATGTTATCTTTAACTTCAATGAGCTCATAGTTATAGTTTTTAATAAGTTAATAATTTAGATAAGTACGAATTTAATTTTTGCAACTTCAGATTTTTTTACGAGCTTTTTTTATTTATTGTAATAAATGGGCTTTTGTATGTGTTTATTATTATCAAATATAGAGAAAATTTTGTGTACGTAGAATGTATATTTTTTCCCCTTTTTATTCCTTGCTTAATTTCATATTTTCAATGCAATATAAAACTTGTCTATGAAATTTAAAAATACGTTTCTGTTTTACAGTTAAAAATGATTTACTTCAACGCTGCATTGAAAGCTATTTTAGACACCATTGATTTGATTTTTTTTTATGTGAGAAAATCAATATACTAAAAGATAAGGAAAGTGATGAATTTGAAGCATAAACCTTCCCAAAAAGATGAAAGTTGATTTAAAAGCATTAATACAAGAAAAATTTGGGAAAACAACATAAAGTAATTTTATTTAGAATTGTAAAACAATTCTGATCCTAACACACATACTTAGTTACTAATCCTAACAATTGAAAACGTTTCTCAAAATAAAAGGAAAGTTAAAACATTATTATTTTTTATTTTTTTTAAAAATCAGATATACACATTATTATTTATAGATATATTACATTTCTTTATGTTCATTATTATTGTTAAGAATTATATTTTTTTTTTAAAACAAAGTATCTTGGGAAAGTAAATTTGGCAACAGAAATACTTATAAATTGATTGGCTAGAAAAACGTGATTGCATTTATCAAGTGGCTATGATGTCAGATAAATCAAGACTGTTTTTACATGGTTAAAAGCTTTGTTTTATAAAAAAAAAATAAATCAAGAATAAAAATAAAACTAAAGAAAATTAGAAAAATATTTTTTCAGTAGTTATATCGTTGGTAATAGTTTCAAATTGCATGGACCAAATATAATAATGTAACAGGAAGGAAATAGCAATAAAATAATTTTAAGATTATTTCTTCTGACTTACCAATATATAAGAATGATGTTTCCTTATCCCCCATAATTCAATAAACGACCACACATAAAATCCCAAAAGTCCCATTTTTCACATTGTCTTAAATTCAGAACGCCTCCGATTTCCTATTAATTTAATGGAACCCAACGATGAATCTAAGTAGATAAAACACTGAAGGTGTTTGTGGTGTTTTTATCTCTCCTACATTGTTTCATTGATTTACCTGTTACTTTTTGATATTTTTGCAATCAATCAAAGGAAGTTAAAGTTTTGTAAGGTATGAATATCGAAGATAAAAAATCATCTGCATAAACATAATTATAGACCAGAGCTTCACAAACTTTCAATAATGATGACCCAATTTCCAATCAGTACTTTTACTGCGCTTCTCCCTTCCCCTTACAATGACAAGGAATTGAAAGTATAATGTGTACTTTGACGCTAAAGCTACAACACGAACTTATTTATAAACTGTACAGTTTATCAATATAAGTATTAAGTTTTATAAATGTTACTTTGAAGTAATAAATATTTTGACATGATTTTAAGTTAAGAAGCCCAGTGGCTGAGTGGTAGTGTGTAGTAGTGATATAATTAATTTCTCAAAAAGTTCTTCATAACATTTAATTCTAAGAAAATGATCCCTTAAACTCGAAAAGCTAAAGAAACATGAAAACCACATAACAACTTATATGGCTTATAGAATAAACCAATATAACTGAAATATAAGAAGCTAAATAATGTGTGGGTTTTGTGTGTGTACCTCTCTAAATGTCTCTGTCTGAGTGTATGCATGCAGTCATTTCATTTTTATGTGGTTAAATCTAAACCTAAGAGGTTTTATTTTCGATGATGCAATTAATTGTTATCACGGTTTTAACGAATGTCAACATTTATCGCAAAATTTTGTTTCGTACTGAAGCCATCAAAAAGAGAAATACCTAGATGAATCTGACCATTTATATTTTACTAACACTTTGTGTATTTGAGAACGAAACTTATCTATGAAATGGTTTTGATGTCATTTTGATTGAGGTAATAATTATTTGTTTAAATTTTTGATTGCATAACATTTATATATTAATTAGACATTGATGTTAATCAAGATAACAAGAGAGTCAAGATTGATAATTAATTGATATCAAGATTCTTTATTTTCTTAAATATTTTTTTAACTGTTGGAAGATTTGTTTAGCAATAAGTTTTAGCAAAATATGAAAACTCTAAGGTAATTCTTTGATAAAATTTTTATAAATAATTTACATAAATCAAGCAGCTTAAGATTGTTAAATTGATATACAGATATGTTTCGAAACACATTTGAGATTACTTTTTTGTGTTTGAAGTGGAAAAATAGAACCTAGAGCAATAAGAATATAAAACATTATGCTTAAGTATTACGCACAACGTACTATACTTATTTTAAAACATGCAGTATTGAAATATATTTTGGTGATTACATACTATTGAAACAATACCAAAGTTCAAGATAACTCCCCAGGTTTAAATCCCAAATTTGGCAGGTTTCGTACGCGGTGGATTAGCAATCAACTGCTTCGTTTCATATAATTTTTCAAATAAGGATAATAAATTTCTTATTTGATGCCCTAAATTTCTTATATGATTTAAAAATTACTCGTAATAACATTTAAGAAAAAAATCAAACAATATAAATATTAAGAATAATGAATTTGCCATGTTTGCAGGGGGCCCTTTAATCAGTTACATACTCACATGGATGTTTTTCTTTTAAGTTTGTACTATTGCAAGATTTATTCGGCAGTCAGTTTTAGCAAAAGATTAAAAATATAAGGGTATAAAAATTTCCTTGATAAGAAAACCACGAAAAATTTATATAAACCAAGCAACTTAAGGTTTTTAATTAATTTAGAGATATGCTTCGAAACACTTTTTAGATCATTTTTTAAATTTCAAGTGGAAAAAATAGCACCTAGATAGTTCTTTTAGATTAGGAATTGTATTAAGATGCTTGAAATACAATTATACAAATCATCGCTTTAAGGTATCCGAACCGTGATTTTGCAAAAGCGTGTAAGTGGATAATGTTTATGATATTTAACGCCACTTACATTAGACAATGTGTATAAAATTGGGTTAAGAATAGTATTACAATAAAAAATTATTTAAGTACAATATTTTGACAAAAAATTAACTTAGAATAACCTTTTTTCCAAATGTTCTCCTTTTGTAAAAAATGCTTCTATTGTATTAATAGTTTGCCCGTATATAGCTCAGACCTCTGTACAGAGGCTCAACTAGAATTTTTGAAACTCATAACTTGGAAGTCAGTTTATCCATGTTTTACGAAAAAAGAAGGGAGAAATTTTAAGAGAATACGCCGATAATTATTTCAAATGGTTGCAACTCTGAAAATAATGTGAATTTTTCAAAAATCATAGTTGAGCCTCTGAACAGAGGTCTGAGCTATATGCAGGCAAAATATTAATACAATAGATGCATTTTTTACAAAAGGAGAACATTTTGAAAAAAAATTATTCTAAGTTAATTTTTTGCCAAATTATTATATTTAAATATTTTTTTTGTCATAATGTCCTTAAAACAATTTTATACATGTATTCTAATCTAAATGACACTAAATATCCTGAAAATTATACATTTATGCGCTTTTTTAAAATCATGGTTCCGAACGTAGTCGGATACCTTAATCCGTTTTTTATCGTACACGTTTCTATGACAAAAGAAATAAAAGAACCCTAAAAAATAAAAATAATCTACCCGTCCCTGAGGTAGTAAATTTTTTTGAAGAAATGCTATAAGAATTGATAGGATATGTCCAACCGCTGGTTCTCGAATTTCACATTCCAACTTCGATAGTTGACTTCTAAATCTGAGTAAGCCCTTTTCTTTGCAGAAGATTAAGTGCTCACAACAGATGTGGCTCCATGCAATTTCTTTAGAATCCAATTCTTTATTACATGACTTGGCGTTATCAATAACATTTCCGACAGAAGATTTATTTGCATAGAATTTCAGCTCATGTACTATTCATACTAGGATTTCTGATGATCCGAATTGTCCCATTCCTTGAAATGTTCGGGAATACATCAAATTTTGAAGAAAAAAAAAAAGAAAGTGGTCCAGTGGCATGTTTGAGGATCATTTTTAAATTATTTTGTAATCAATCCTAAATCAACTACTTTTCTAATGTTGTTACTAGGAGATAATTATTAATATAAATACTTGGAAATCTCTTTGTTGCTGGAGTAATAATCATGTACGCTAAAAATATGAACTCTTATATTTAAGAGATTTTTTTTGTGTAATTGATTACTTGTTTATTAAATTGCTATATTTTTGTTACATAAAAATAAATAAATATTTATGTAAGAATCTCACACAAAAATTTGGTTAGGAAAAATTACAAGTAAGAAAAGTTGTGAGATTTTTAAAATATTCTCTCTCAAACAATTTAGGGGCTCATTCCCTTTTTTCAAACTGTTGATTCAATTAAATAGCTTATAATAATGATACGCATCTGAAAATATTTGAAACAAATTAAATGAGTAACAGTTTTAAGTGTAAGCTCTTAAATTATCAGAGTATATCAATATATCATAATTTAATAAGAATAGTCGTACTGGTTGCCTATGAAATGATATGCCTTTAAAAATTAAGTACTTTTAATTTGCGAAGTGATGTTCGGCAGATAGACAGGAATTGATCAGGACAAATAGGACTCTTCTTTACGAAAATCTGCAAAAAGTTGCCCCAGCTCTATGTGTAAGCGTTACTGTTTCTCTTATTACACTCTTATCCACTGTTGTGGGGGTCGATTCTCCTTCCAAGGTATTCGAAGTAAGTAATCGCAAATATCAGCCATGCTGTCAGCTAAATTTAAATCGGATGACGAAATTAACATCCAGTCAAAACTAACTACCTTAGATTATTTGAGCCCGTGTCATTCCCGTGAATACAAAAAGTATAGAAATCTGATAGTTTGCGGAGATCCCAGGTTCATAGAAAATTAACTCTAATATATACATAGATTTATATGCATACAAGCATTCCCATAAAAAATCAACACTGTCGACACATAATTAAACTCAATATCAATATAAATAACACAGACTATTCTTTAAATAGTCTTTAATATCACATAATTGCATGTATTTTTCTTGTTTCTTGTTTTCAAAAATAATTTTAAAGATGGTGGTTAGTTTAAAAATGTTTTGAGTTCAACAAAGATAAATTCCCAGATGTCGAATTCAGTTGCATATTGCACCCTACCTGGCCTTTTATGATTTCCCTTGGAATAATTCAGTTTTTAAATTGGCGCAGAATCGAGTAGGTTATTGTTTATCCAGAAGCAAAGAAATTTGAGCACAGTCTGTAATCAGTAATGTTATCATAAAACTCATCGACGTTAATAATGTAGGTAAATTTAAAACGCATGTCAATAATACAGACTATTTTCTTAGTTATTTGTCAAATTTAATTAAGTGCAATTGCTAAACTTCAGGCTCACCAATTTTGACCCAAATAACTCTGAAAATTCTTTGAAGTATCTGAAAGGTATTTTTTTACATTAATTTAAATCTATCAAAATAGAATTAAATGACTTCTATACGTTTGGTGTGTTATTTTTTTTTAAAATAAATATGTCTCTGTAAATATATTAAATGTTTTGAATAGAAAAATAGATCAATACTTTTACAGTTCACAACTTTTTTCTTTATGTAAAACACTTGTGATTCAATAAAGGAAATAGGTAAGATAAGTAGAAATAATATGGGTATTTTTATGTGCTATGAACTTTTATACGGAAGTTTAAGCAAGTCGATAAAACGTTGCTGTGCATATGTCTGTTCAAAACTTGTTTTGGAACACTTCATCTTTTATTCTAGAGCTCTTTATATATATTCTTTTGAAGTGTCCCATCTGTTCACAAAATTTGAAACCGGATCAATGCTGTGAAATTCCAGGTACATATATTTTGAAATACTCTTAGGAAATAACATTTTTTCTCGAAGATTCAAAATGATTGAGTATGTAAGGGCTTTGAATTTTTATACCATTCATGCATGTTGAAATAAACGCAGGGAACATTTCAAAGCGTATACCACGACACCTCATTCAAAATATTCCGTTTTCAATCAAAAATGTATGGAAACATTTCTTTGGTACGCTTGGTTTTCAAAAATAAGTTGTTTGTCGCGCTTTTCTTGGTAAAAATCGTATCAATAAAACTATCAGTAGTTCGTTAAATGCTTATAATGTACATCCATTCAATAGTTTTTTTTTTAATACTTAAATGAAAACTTATCTAAGAAAGAATTAGGTTCATTAAATATATTTCTTTTTGTTACTTGATTTAGTAAGGGAATTGTTGCCGCTTGCAATTTCATTAATATAAAATAAAAATGTTGTGTATATTAAGTGTAACAGATTAACTTTTACGAAATATTACTCAAATTTCCCATAATATGAACTCTTCAGAATATTTACTATTTCTGTGAGTGCAGAGAAGTAATTTCTTTTAATCAAAGAATGTTGAGAAAAAATATTTTCTACTGGCCAGTGGCAGCGGGTGGTTTTGCTCCGATGAAAAATCCGTAATTTGATTTCGGTAGTTGGAAGCTCTCTCGTTATTTATCTACACTTAATATTGAATCTGAAACCATTTAAAAGTTTTGCTTAACTTTGTAAATTCATTTTGCAAAACACACGTCACCATCTTATTGAATCAGACAGTAAGAAATTGATATTAATTGCTTAATTGCTTATTAATTTTGTTCGGGGAATTAAGTCAGTGATATCTGAAATCCCAATAAAATAACGAGCGTGTGTCTGTATTACAATTTTTGTAGAAAATGAGCAAACATTATGTGAAAAAATATTTTATATACTGAATTTTCTCATTAAAGAGGTTCACGCAAGTAACGACTGTTTTTTAAGCATTTTTAGAAATTTTTTGTTCACCGGTAAAATGATTTATATTTATATGTATCTTAAGAATATGTATATAAATATTTAGCCAAAAAATATCTAATAGAACGTGAGTTATAGCGCACACACCCGCCTCAAAATAAATGACGATCACTTCTTCCACTATTCCGGCTGAATGGCTAATCTTAAATTAAAAAAAAATGTTTTAATCTGTAAGCTTAAATACACCAAATGAACTATACTCAATTGAAACTATCAAAAATTGCATTTTTTGTAGACCTCTGAAGAAAAAGTTTTGAATTTCAAGGGGGTTTTTTGTTACGTTTTTGCTATAAAAATTAGAAATAATTTGTATTTTGGAATGATTCATAATTCATTTGGTGCATATATTTGTGCTGAGTGTACCCTATGAATTTGAAGTCATTCGGCTTAACCGTTTTTGAGATAGGATGGAGGTAAATTTGAAAAATACAGTTTTCAGAAAAACCGACTATCCTTCAAGTTTCAAGTCCGATTAAAACAAGGAAAATCTTAACTTAGCGTTCCGAACAGCTGATCTTCTAACAGCTGCTTGTTTATAACGACTTCAAATTTTAAGTAAAAAAAATCAGTTTACCACCTTATTCTAGACATGTAAAGGAATCAATTTATGGAAAAAAAATGTTTTTGATTTTTTTGAATCCATCACATGGGTGAACCCCCTTAATTAAAGAGTGATATTTTTGGGATCAATGATTGATTTATTGTTCATTAATGTCAGTTTTTGATGCAATACAATGGTTGTAGGTGTCGTTCGTCATTATTCTGAACTTCGGTAAAGGAACAAGAATAACACCTGGACCTGTTCTTCTTCCAACTTCTACACCACGCCGGGATTCTGAGCCTCGACAGATTTAATATATGTCCCCCCCCCCCAAGCGAAAGATCGTTAGTGGTATCAGGGCGGGAACCAATGCAAAAAATTAGTTTCATTTCCACTAGTTGGAGAACTTAACTATAAAGTTATCTCACCTATGCACACAAGGACTAAAATTTTGCCCATGTAAACGAGATAATTTTTAAATTTATATGTATATCGTTGACATATGACAGTACTTATCAAAGAGACTATTCCCAATAGTGAAATATTAATAACCTTACAAATTTCCAGCTTCCACAAATACTGCAAGTATTCCCTGTTTCCCCTCGACATGTTGATTCCCTCAGGATTGCATTGGAAGTGATTATCAAAACGTGTACTGAAATTGACAAGCAATTCAAATGGTGTGTAAATTATTTCAGCGTATTTGATTCCCGGTAAATCACGCCTTCAAATCAACCCCAAGGTGTTGTCATCTAACTCCAGGATAATTGTTTGTTCGAGAATAACTCCTTCAATTCGAATGGAAGACATGGATTATTCCCACATGATAAGGAAGGGAATATTTCTTCCTGAGGAGTTCCTAATTCAGAACGAACAGAATCGCTTAAGAATCGGGAATACTTTAATAACTCATTTTTAAATACAAGCGAAAATTTAAAAAAGTATAGCTGAATAAAAGAAAAAAAAATGTCACTCTAATTTACAAAAAATAGGTGGCGCTTTGTACGTCAGAATATGCAAAAGACATGTACTGCATGTAATAATGCTTGCAATTTGGTTTTAAAACAAATAATGCATAGCATTTATTTTTCTTGTTGCGTTAGATTACTAACTGAAACGTCGTCCTCCAAAGCAATAAGAGTCATCATTTTGAGGTATCCGACTACGTTCAGAGACAACCGTGATTTTAAAAAAGTGCATAAATGGATAAGTTTCATGATATTTAGTGTCACTTAAATTGGAATACATGTATAAAATTGCTTTAAGAACATTTTGACAAAATTTTTTATTTAAATACAATATTTAGGCAAAAAATTAACTTAGAATAACTTTTTTTTTTCAAAATGTTCTCTTTTTGTGAAAAATGCTTCTATTATAATAATATTTTCCCTGTATATAGCTCAGACCTCTCTACAGAGGCTCAACTAGAAATTTTGAAAACTTCACATTATTATCAGTTACCACTCATTGAAATAATTATAGGCGTTTTATTCTTAAAATAGCTCCCCTCTGTTGTCGTAAAATATGGATAAACCCACTTCTAAGTTATATATTTCAAATATTATAGTTGAGCCTCTGTACAGAGGTCTGAGCTATATACAGGCAAAATATTATTATAATAGAAGTATTTTTCACAAAAGGAGAACATTTTGAAAAATGATTATTCTAAGTTAATATTTTACCTAAATATTGTATTTAAATCAATTTCTTTTGTCAAAATGTCCTTAAAACAATTTTATACTTGTATTCTAATCTAAGTGACACTAAATATCATAAAAATTATCCATTTATGTGCTGTTGAAAAATCACGGTTCCTAACGTAGTCGGATACCTTAAGTTTGATAATTTCACATGTTTGAATCTTGTTCAAATAGAGATGATTTTTTTTAATCTCCAAACAGCCCCACTGCACCAACGCGAAGGATTTGATCTTACACAGAATTAAATCGAATCAGCTCATGGCATTCATTCATGGCATCGTGGTTTGAAATCCTGATTCTACTGAAATAACGCTAGCCAATTATATTTCTGAAATAATATTATGGGCCGTCGAATTTTATACCATTTCTTTACATTTCAATAAAGTTGAATTTGTTTTTTTTCTTAGCTTGTTTACTTACAGTTTTAAGAAATGAATATGATAAAGACAAATTAATACCTCACAACACTTACGACTTTACTTTAATACTCAATTTTATGACTTAAGACCTTAAGAAATGTATACGAAAAAGAAAAATTAATACCTCTCAACAGCATTGAAAACATGGTTCAGTCATATATGATTCTCTAGATTATTTTAATAGTTATTTGAAAATTTCATGAAGTTCTTATCAATGATAATATGATTCCAGTTAAACTCATTTCATAATTTTTACTCATATTATTTCTAAATTTATTTTATACATACATTGAAATTTCTAAATTATAAATTAAAACTTAAAAAGATTGATTCGCAAAAAATTCCTTTATGGAATTTGTGTACACACAGATGAAATGTAATATGAATGTACATAAGTGAAGAGAAATTTCCTAGACTAGAAAAGTCTAGACTTCCTAGTTTATCTTAATTCTTTTCTATTCTGACCTCTCTACTTGTGTCTATAATGTGTCGATAATACAAATTTGTTCAACATGTTTACTTAATCCTTGATACGAAGCAAATATTAAAATGGAGACTGCAAAAATTAGTATTAATAACTGATTTATTTGAAAAGAAACTTCCTTGAAAAAAAAATGAACTATACTAATCAATTACTTTATTACTTTCGTCGAAACATAAATTAGTTTCACAAGTATATAATATAACAAATTCAAAAGAAAAAGTAATTCGATATACATAAAAATATATATAATTTAGTGTTTACTTTATATTGAAATAACGTAAAACAAAATTCATACTTCAGAAGTCTCTATAAGTAAAATAACTAATTAGATGTAGACGAAAGTACTTGAGTTAAAACTTCAATAATTAATATAATAAATATTTCGTTGTGCTTTAATTTGATTTATAGTACTAAAAGTACTCAACCAAGTTTGGAAGTATTAAGTTATAATTTTAGCGGTTTCAGGCTATAAGAGATATCCAAGAAATATAATTCATATTACTTATTTTTTTCTTTGCTTGGCAAATGTATTTATCAAACAAAAATATTGAAATAATTGCTAAAACACTGAAACTTATTACACTCACTTCCACAATAGTTAAGCACGGAGAGGAAAATGCTAATTTCCGGAAGCCAATCAGAATTGAAGAGGATACAATTCGCTGCAGAGTCAGATGGAAGTATGCAAATATGTTAGGTATCAGCCAATTGTGCTTTCATGTCAAGAAATATGCAAAAAGGGCAGTCTTATAAGAAGCCAGCTTTATGAAGAGTTACAAAAGTTGATTGTAAGTGCTGATAGAAGGTGTTGAAAACTTTCGCACATTATGTTTTCAAGACATACGTGTTTCTATGACTTCCAGAAAACGAATGGAAGATTCTGAGCGCTGGCGTGCTGTGGGGTGCATTGAAGCAGGACAGTCGATCACAGATGTTGCTCTATTCTTCGGCGTTCATCATTCTGTAATTTCCCGTTTATGGAAACAATTCGAAACCACACAGACAGATGTCCGAAGTCATGTAAGCGGTCGCCCAAGGGCTACATCTCCGCGGAAGATCGATATATTGCTCTTTTAGCCAAGCGGAATCGCAGAGCAACCTCCGTACATGTGACATCTATGGTTAAAGCGTCCATTGGTAAGGTTATATCTGCAGCTACTGTGCGTCGAAGATTACATATGAATGGACTGTATGCCCGGGTACCTCGAGTTTGGGTTCCTCTATCCGTCCAATCAAGATGGGGCACGTTTAAAATGGTGCCGGACACATGACAATTGGACTATGTCTGACTGGGGCAATATCATGTTTACTGATGAGTCAAGATTTGCTCCGGAGCCAGATGACAAGCGTATAAGGATAGGCCGTAAACAAGGAAAATGCAATCAGCCCGAAAACATCACCGAACACCACGCATTCCGAGGCAGAAGCATTAAGGAGGGGGTAAGGATTTCATTAGTATACCGCACCGACCTGCACATCTTTAAACGGGGTTCTGTGACGACTGTGTGGTATCGAGATGAAGTCCTAGAACCAATTGTGAGATTGTACGCTGAAGCAGTTGGCCCTGCTTTTGTTTTAGTGGACGATAACGCACGTCCCTATAGAGCTGGCATCGTCGATGACTACCTGGAGAGTGAAGAGATTGCTCGTATGGCGTGGCCAGCATATTCGCCCGACTTTAATCCCATTGAAAATCTTTGAGATACTCTCGGCCGTGCTGTATCTTCACGTTTCCCACCTCCAGCCACTTTTATTGAGCTGGAAACTGCTCTACGAGAAGAATGGCGATTGCTTAGTTCTGCGGTGGTTGATCACCTAATTGAAAGCATGGTTAGAAGATGTAAACGTTGCATACAGAGGAGGGGGATCAC
>BMAV01014588.1:151522-176218 GCA_019973955.1 Trichonephila inaurata madagascariensis | reverse complement strand
CGACCTTAATCCCATTGAAAATCTTTGGGATGCTCTCGGCCGTGCTGTATCTTCACGTTTCCCACCTCCAGCCACTCTTATTGAGCTGGAAACTGCTCTACGAGAAGAATGGCGATTGCTTAGTTCTGCGGTGGTTGATCACATAATTGAAAGCATGGTTAGAAGATGTAAACGTTGCATACAGATGAGGGGGATCACATACCCTGTTAATGTCTTTTTTTCATTTTATTCTGTTTATTTTCACTTTATATATAATTCTGTTTGTCTCCAGTATGACATTATCTGATGACTTACAAAAAATTAATATTGTTTTCATTTCTATGTCATTATTGATTTTGTTTTATGTAAAACTATATATGCTACATTACTGCCAAATTTTGTGTCAATCAAAGCAATATTTGTTGATTTTTTTTGCATTTTACATACTCGTGCTTAACTTTTGGAAGTGAATGTATGTTTAAAACAAACTGAAACACTATTTGCATTAAATTATAACATAAATAAAATTTTCTGTTGCCCATATAAAAGAATTCACTGTTTTATTTTAAACTAAAGGTTTATGTGTAATGTATTTTACTTTTAATTATTCAAATCCTCATGGAGGTGTTATAATTTCTTTAAAAATGAAATAAGGATATTAAAAAAGTTCAATCAATTAAAATAGTATGCATTGTTTTGCGTTATAAGCAAATGATGCACATATAGAGTGTGTCAGTTCCTATAAAATGCAATTTGAGAGAATAAATGTTTTTCTCATTTCGGGAGGAGAATTAGATGTTCAATAAATAGATCTATTGATTCGATTATCGCTTTATGTGCAATATGTATGCTATCAAAATGATGAATGAGCTTTCTTAGAAAGAAAACCACCCTAAACCCCAAGGGATTACAGCAATATTTTCTTGCATGAGAAAAGAGATGTAGTAATAAAAATATTTTCTAACACACATTACATTCTTATTAAGTCATAACATCACATTGAAGGTAATGGAAAGCAATTTATTTTACTGTTAGATGATTATATGAATATGCCTTATTTCCGGACTAATAAATATAATTTTTATTCAAATATTCACTTTTATTTTATTTATCATTGCTACATCTACGATGACTTTTAATAATTTGATTTATATATAGTCTGACGTTTTCAGAGAGATTTTAATCTGTATTACATGCCTTCATTTTTTAAAGATGTTCATGCAAATCTTCAAAAGGTGGCAATAAATTTCACTGTTCTAATCCGTATATGCACTGAAGCGTCAAAAGTCATAATATATTTCTTTATATTTCCTTATATCTCCCGGTAAAGTCCAACGAACTGAGTAAGTCGAACTGAGGGAATATTCAGCATCGTGCCTCAAATGCCATCCATAATTGCTGAAGTGCTACGCAAACAAGACTTTGTGCACAATTTATCTTTTCGAATGTGATCGATCTGGTAACTGTTTTGTGATATAAGAGGTCATATAATTTGCCTTCCTGACTGTTCATAAAATCAATAGCGAACGCTTTTGCCCAGGGGACCAAGTGCATTGTCATGCTGGAAAATTCTATCCTTGGTTAGTCAGATCTTATGGATGCCAAATATATTTTATGAATAGCAGAAAATTGCCTCGCTGACCATAGTTATTGGTTCACTATAACTCAGCGTTTCTCAAACTGTGGAGAGCACCAACCCTAAGTGGGCGAATTAACTCTAGGTGGAGGGATCGAACATATTGAAATGTCGAAAACAAATGATTTTTTTAAAAAATAAATATTAAGTTACTGAAAGGAAGCAATCAAAAAATGTTCAGACATAATAAATAATGAAATACATATTTACACTGGTATAACAGGGTTTTAAATCCATTAGTACTGTACAATGTATTTGATATTTTTTACAATAATCAGTTAAGAACAAGTTTAAAAAATGCCAGTGTCCATGGGCTTGTAATACATAATGTTATGAAATTTAATACTTATACTGTTAATTTGTACGGTTTATAATTAAAGCCGTATTGTAGCGTTACCTCAAACTATATTATTATTGATTTCAATACATAATAATTGCATGGAGGGAAGATGGCGATGAAAAGTATGATTGAAATTTGGGTCACAAAAGTTGAAGATTGTGAAGCCCTACTTTAACTCATTATATGCCAAGTAAAAACAGTCTACACAATTATGGAGTCACCAACAGACCTTGTTACTTCTGCAATCTGCTGTCTTAAAAGAGGTTGCCCTCTAGGATCCGTTTCCGGACCTATTTTTTGGAATATTATTATCAATGATCTCCTATTTAAACTTAATAATCTTGCCTGCTGTGAAGCCATAGCTTTTGATGAAGACATTTTAGTTTGTTCCCAAGGTAGGGATCTTTGTTCGACTTCCATACACCCACAGTAAACTTTGAACCTCGCTTCTGAATGGGCAAAAGGTTTTATATTGGATTTTTTATCCTGATAAAATCAGAATCATTGATATTGATAAACGAAACGTTTGCTATGATGCATTTCAACTATATTTCGTTGGAACTGCCTTGACTATGGTAAAACAAATAAATTACCTTGTGGTTCTCGATACTAAATTTTCTTGGAAACAGCACTTTAGTGACATATCAGAGAAATGTGACAAATTACAGCGTGATTTAAATTGGATTGCACGCAACACGTTCGGTATAAATTTCAACGTACACTCGCTCATTTATAAGCAAGAAATCGAAACTTTCATTATGTGTGGTTCCAGAGTTTGGGGTGAGACACTTAAAAGAAGGATGAATTCTAAGTATCCGCGACGCATACAAAGAAGGATACTTTCGCGGGTCATATGCGGCTATCGCACCATAACTTACGAGTCAGTTTATGCTATTTCTGGCTCTCCTCCAATCGACATTGCTATTCTTCATAATATTTCTTTTAGGGAAAATCTCTCTGCTTCATCCATCTCTAATTATGATTGCATTCTGCCTCCATTTTTTCTCCCTCATCCTTCAGAGAGGAATACCATCAATATTATTTAACTTAGTGACAAAAGCACAGATGTTTCCCTGTTATTTGCTATACTGATGGAAGTATAATTGATGGAAGAGTTAGTTTAGATTTTGATGTGTTAAGGAGTGGTATTGAATCCGAGCATTTTTTTCAATTTTGAATTCGTGATGAATGCACAGTTTTTGTAACTGCACTTTTACGTTTAAACTTCGCCATGAAATGGATCACTGTACCTCAGAATATCGCACATCTTTACTGATTCTCTTTATTCCTTAGATTCTCTTAATTGTATTTCTTTGTCTAACATAATTGTCGAGATTCAAAAGCAACACATAAAAACCTTAAAGATAGAAACATCTCAATTGATTCTGCATTTGTTCGTGGACACACGGGTGTTCTTGAGAATGAGTGAGCCGCTTGGATTGCAAAGGCTTCAACCAAACGCAAGATTGCCATTGTCGTTAATATTCCTATATCCTTTTTCAAGAAAGTCACGAAAGAAAGAATGGTGAAGTCTTGGAACCAAGAATATCTCATTCATTTCTAGTAAAGGGAACTTAACAAAGAAATTTTTTCCAACCATTAATAAGAGACTATTATAATTTCCCCCATGACCATCATTTTTATACTAAATACAAAATAACACAATTTCTATTTGGTCATGGTAATTTTAAAAGCTACTTGAACACATTTAATTTAGTTTCTTCATATTCCTGTGACTGTAATAATGGTGGTGAGGAAAGTGTAGAACATGTAATCCTTCTGTGCCCCAAGTATGTCAAAGAGAGAAAGATTATAAAACTGACTTTTAAGAGTCTTAATATAAATTGGCCTCCGAATTTTCACCAACTTCTTTCCCCCTGAATGCTTTTAAACATTTCTGTAAATTTGTTGCAAATATTTGCAATTCTTCATAAACTCAATTTTTTTTCCTTTCTTTTCTTTGTAATGTGTGATTAATACTTAATTCCGTGAGCCCTGTGTGATACTTTGGGGTGCACGGTGATTTTATAATTGTTTTCAATAAAGAAAATAATCTTGTTGATTTGTTTACAAGTAAAAGTCTATCACGCATTCGAGGAGTTTACATCACATTCTAATCTATCATCAGCTCAGACCAACTGTAAGTAATGATGATTCAACGGACAAATCAACGTTTACTAGTCTGGCTGAACCCAGTAGAAACGCGTTAACAAATACATTTTAAAATCGTCTTTTTACCTAAACAACTGCAAGTTTTGTTGCACTGTCAAAAATGTTGTGTCTGTCATACTTTACATATAAGTTGTCACATCGTCGTTTGTCTGGTAACATTGTGCACTGTACACCCTCAATCATTAAATAGAAGTTACTGCGTTATCCATGCTGGAAAGTAATACCTAATACCTGGAAAAGTATATTCTCAACACACTTTGGATACTTGTTTTGTGAATGATGAATTGACTCTCTAACAATTTTTGAAAAGGAATTTTCAAGTGTCTGGAAACAAGTACCGACCGCGTGTTCTTCCTATGACTCATATGGCTAATTTAGAAATTTGTCCACACTGGAATCACTGCAGTACAAAGAAAAGTTTTGTAAATGCACTGCCCATTTAAACATTTTAAAGCGATGTTTTTTTTTTATTTGAATATTTGCATATTATTATTTCATAAATTCTGGCACTTCGGATTAATTCTTGACGAAAATAGAGATGGAAGATAAATTATAGTAATTTGAGTACTTTATCATTTTCTTTTAAAATACTGTTCACTTAAAACTAAATTTACTTTGGTCTTTTTCTAGAGTTGGGAAAGTAAATCCCTTGAATAAAAATTATTATATTTACTATTAAACTATTTTTTAGGTTTAGCATGGCATATTGAAAAAGCAGAGAGTTCGTACAAATTTACACAATCATTTATCTTAAAAATGTTAATTTCTCGATGAAGGTAAATTGATAATTTTTTTTTCACATTTTTAGCTATTACTCAAATAAGTTAGTCTGAAATTCATTTAAGTGATAAAAAGGGATCCTACATTGCCTTTGGAATTCATCCTTCATTAATTATTGTCAAAATTTAAACCTTAACTTAAGAGAAAAAAATCTTTAAAATAAATTCAAAAAGTAAGGATATCAGATTAAGAGCAAAAAGTTGTATCTATTTGTAATTCAATATATATCATTTCGATCATCTTAAGTATACAAACACTTCAAAATATTTGCTGTATGGGATCAAGCTGTAAATTTCAACAAATTAAAAATGCATTCAAATTATTAAGTCATTGCGAAGATTTTTTTTTTAAATTGCAGAAAATCTTTAGCAAATTTAACTTGGCATATCAATATGAATAAATGGGTTTCATTTCCCTTACGCTTGACTTAAAAGTGTACTCAAATTTTAATTGCGTAGTTCACCAACGTTTTGCCAAACTTTAAACTTACCTGATACAAATAGTTCATAGTTTCATTGTGAAACATACCCACTAATACGAGACAATAACAACAGCTAAAACATTGCTCAGAAATACGTAAATCACCAATCATACGCAAGTAAAAAGCCTGAACGCTATCTAAGTGTAAACTTCAGCATCGTCACTAAAGACTTTAAACTAAAAATAAATATCAACATATTAGTTCATGTTTTCATTCAAGTACACTGGCTCAAAATCAGTTATTATCTACACACCAAATGTCACACTGTATGATTAACCGTTATTTCGGAACTCATGAACTAAACATAGATTTAATGTAAGTTACACATGCATACAAACATATATATGATAATTGAAGAGGATTAAATTCAGTTACCAGAATGAACTCATCAGGTACGAGCTCTAAACCCATCAAGCTTAGACATTCAAGACTTAATATTTACTCTGAAATATGATTGATTATCAAATCAAATTCTTGACAGTAGACAAATATAGCATTTCCGAAAATTGTCTATTAGTTAAATTTCTGATTATAATTTCAATACGAAGAAATAATTATTAATAAAATAAACTCGATTCTCTTACATTCTAGCGTGCAATATACCAGTTGACCCATAAGTCCGTTAACATTTGAAATACTGTTCATAGATTCAAAAGTTCCAGAAATAAAATAGGTAAAGTGGTAAAAACAGCCACAAACATGTTTTAAACGACATGGAGTTTTATAGAAACCATGCAAAAGTGGTCGAAAGATGACGCTTTATACAAAAAAATCAATAATTAGCATAACTGTCAACTTTTAGTAATAAATGATGTTCATTAACTCTTGAACGTTCATCCGTGTCAATTTGAAACCGGGGCCTATTTGGTTTGTTCTCCTTCCCACATTTTTATAGGGAATTTGAAAAAAAATTTGTTACTTTTTATTCATTTTGCAAAAGAATTACTCAGGAAATGTTTTGGGGATTTTGTGTCTCAGATTTTGCAACAAAATATACTTAAAGCATACACTGGTGTTGTTTCTACATTAAAACGATTTATTATTATAAATAGCTGTCATTCAGGAAAAGGTAGTTCACTAAGTACATTAAGAAGGTACCATTTGTAAAACAAACTTTCGGAAGTAATATATCACACATTTATTTGACCTTGAATGTATTGTTATTGACTTCACAGCAGAATTGAGTCAGTTATACTAAAATCGCTGTGCCTAAGTATTTCGATACATAGTTTATCTGCTCATAAAAAAGAATGTCATTCGAGTTTCGAGTCTTAAGCTAACAGATACCCTGAAATAAAACTCGTAGAAAAAGTTTAAGAACTGATAATATTCCTAATTTATTGAGAGAGCTTTCTGAGAATGAATCGAATGGGGGTGAGCTGTCTTGTTCTAATTTAGATTTCGGTGAAAACATAAGATTGCTTGAAAGTGACTGCGAAGAATCTGAAGAAAGTACAGATATACCGTAAAATCCGGCGTATAAAGCGTACCTATACTTTCAAGCTGATTTTTTTAGTTTTTAGGTATATTCGCCGTATAACCCGCATCCACTTTTTAACGTAGAAATCTGAAATATTAGTATATATTTCTCTTATGTTTTGAAGCCATTTATTCGAGGTATTATCCCAGACTTTTGAAAAAATAGTATACTTTTAGACCTACAACTCTTTTAATGTAAGTCTCTCTCTCTCTCTCTCTCATTTCTTTAAAACAAACGGTATTTCGATACACACAGAAGTAATTTTTTTTATGCTCAATTCTTTTGTTATTTTTAAAGCTATCATTTTTATACCCGGCGCATAACACTCACCCCTAAGTTTCGATCTTATTTTTTGTGTTTAAAGTGCGCGTTATACGCCGGATTTTACGGTAATTGATAATATATTC
Source organism: Trichonephila inaurata madagascariensis (assembly GCA_019973955.1). NCBI lineage: Eukaryota > Metazoa > Arthropoda > Arachnida > Araneae > Nephilidae > Trichonephila > Trichonephila inaurata. Next base: position 168,943 of record BMAV01014588.1, on the reverse strand, counting down.
CAGTAAATCCTGATACATATTTTGCTAGGGATGGCGCAGAATAGATACCGAATAATAATAATGTTCCTGGCAGATTTGCGACTCGAAACATTTTTTGCGTCAAATCAGTGTTCCAACAAGCTTCGCGAAACATAATGTCAACGTCAGTTCTTTATGATATCAAGGGTCATAATATATGATAATTCCATGAAATATAACATTAAAACGTCTTAAAACTAAACCCTACTGAGCAGTAGTCTTGCAATTATTTAGTTGTTACAATTATTATATATTATTATATATATTTTATATCATGATGTGTAGAAACGATACCAATGTATGTTTAAGGGTATTCGAAATCCCGGATGTCCTATTGTTAAAACAAATGTTCAACACATGTCGGTTCTCTCTCTCATTCTGCAGCAAGACCTGTACTCGAAGGAACTATGTTGAAACGAAAACTGTACAGCATATTTGTGGGTATGGTAAGAAATTCTCTTAGCAGCCATAATAAGGTTTGGACGATAACGTAGGACTTGCGACCTCAGGTAACTCCACAAACAATAATCATACTGATTGATATATGGGGACCTGGAAGGAATAACATGAAAGAAGTCGTACCTCAGCACACTGTCCTCTCCAAAGGATATGCTAAGACATCTTCCACGCCCTTCTTAAGGCGATAAGATGGTAAGGCTGCAGTAACAGATTCTACATTCTGATAGTAAAGCTCTGCCAACAACGCCTTTTCTGGTAAAATCAGCATGCTAATTGCATGTGCATATGTTTTCCTCTTAACTACAGTTCATTTTATACACGATTGACATGTGGTTTCCTAAAAGTTTTGTTATCCTTCTGAGTTTTTCTTTTTTGCAATTTTTGTGGTTTTTTAGTTGCCATATCATTGCAAGTATCTGTGTCATTTTGTACCTCTACCTAATTTTTTTCATAAATTATTGAATTTTCAAATGTTAACGGATATTTGAGTACCCTGCTATACAAATGCAAATAAATCTTAAAGTTTTCATCCACTTGTGTATCAAATACAAACAAGATTATTTTCTTCTAATATGTACATAAGTTTCGATGGAACAACTATCTATGATCTTATTACTTTGAGTCATCGTTGTGTAACATTGCATGACCAAGACATCTTAAAAGATATTTAATTAAGGTTTCCTTCGAAGCTAGTAACTTTACAAAATGTTTTTAATCTTCTAATATGGGATTTTCAGAAGATTTCATTTCGATCTTTATGCTAATTAATTATTCATGTTTGCATTTTTCTTTATTCTCTATTTGCTTAAAGCGAAGAGCTTTGGTCTTTCTAATGAATAATGATTACTTAAAATTTAAGCTTTGTCTTTCAGATAACAGATAATTCTAGATAATGTATTATACATGTTGTAATCTATCTATTGTAGTTTAATTATTCCTATGCAAGAACAATATCCTGCTTAGAAACATAAATCTCCACGTAATCTTTTCTTTTCCTGAAATGCGTTTTTGGAAAAGAGATTCCACTTTTTCAATAAAAATAAAGCAATCGTCAACGTGTGCATCGATATATTTCAGTGAAATAACAGTTGAATATGTAATCCAAGAATATGAAACGTGTGACATTTATTTCTACATTTTATTATATAAAAATAATGTTTTAGATATAAATATATCATTTTCCAGTAATAATACATGCTATTTTCTGATAATTTCAAGATTAGACAGGAGTACAAATGAACCAACAATATGAACAATTTTCTTTGGATTTTAATCTCTTTCTCTTACATAATTTGAAGCAGTTATTTTGTAACATTGTTGAGTATTGTTGTCCTGAAATTATTAAGTACTATCATTGAATATATATCAAATATATATTACAATTTATAAGAAAATGAGAAAGCTGCTAATACAATTTTCAAGACTTCTATTGTTCAGAAGAAGATTATTTTAAGTAATCGTGGTCAGGAAAAAATATTCCATCTATCTTCAGCATCAAACACACTTCTTTTTATTTCGGATTCACATTTTTTTTTTTCAAATTTACTGGAATTCTATAGAATTCTGGTTTTCTTCTTATCAGAAACATTTGAGGTAAAATGGCACAGAACCTTGAAGTTTATTTAGAAAAAAACGTACTTTTCTATTTACTTCACATTATATCAGCTCAATGAACATACACTTGTTAATCACAACTTTCTTCTGTTGTGTTGGCTATAAAAACAAGTTAGAAACTATATAAATCTCTAAATCACTTGTATCTTCAGAAATTCTGAACCTTTCGAAAAATGATACTGCAAACGATTTTACACTATTATATTTCATTGGCTTTTTATAAAAATTGAATTTTATAGTTTGTTCGAAATTCTAACAAACCTTGTATTTGCTTAGCCGTGTTTATTTGCTATGTTATATTCTGGTTACTTTATCCAGATTGATCTAACACAATTTCAGGTAAAGTATGGTGATTTTTCCTTCTACACATTGCTCTTTCATTGCATTGTCTCATTTCAATCTCAATTACTCTCTAGTTATCATCGTTCCATCATCACCTGCTGTCTATATCCCTCAAATTATCTTTTGGTTATCACCTATCCGTTAACATCTGGTTACATAGTTGTAAATATTCTATCTGTTAATAATGTGATTGTTGTTATTCCATCACTCTCTGGTTACTAAGATACGATTATTCCTTCATTTGCTCTCTAGTTCTTACATTTCTTATCCTCTGTTCTATACCCTTCCCATACCTTTCGGTTAAAATCCTCTAGTTACTTTCCAGTTATTCTTTCATTCTTACTCTTTAGTTACTTAATCTCTCGCAACTGAATTAGAAATGTATTCATTTTCAGTATGAAATCTTGTTAAGTAAATACACACACGTATATTAAGGTACCCGACTACGTTCGGAACCGTGTTTTGCAAAAGCGCATAAATGGATAATTTTCATGATATTTAGTGTAACTTAGATTAGAATACATGTATAATATTGCTTTAAGGACATTTTGACAAAAAAATATTTAAATACAGTATTTTGGCAAAACATTAACATAAAACAATCTTTTTTCCAAATGTTCTTCTTTTGTGAAAAATGCTTCTATTATAATAATATTTTACCTGTATATAGCTCAGACCTCTCTAAAGAGACTCAATCAGAATTTTCGAAATATATAACTTAGAAGTGGGTTTATCCATATTTTAGGACAACAGAGGGGAGCAAATTTAAGAAAAAAACGCCAATAATTATTTCAATTGGTGGTAACTCTAAAAACAATGTGAATTTTTCAAAATTTCTAGTTGAGCCTCTGAATAGAGGTCTGAGCTATATACAGGCAAAATATTATTATAATAGAAATATTTTTCACAAAAGAAGAGCATTTGGAAAAAAGATTATTCTAAGTATTTTTTTTTTTTTTTTGCCAAAATATTGTATTTAGATAATTTTTTTTGTCAAATTGTCCTTAAAACAATTTTATGAATGTATTCTAATCTGATTGACACTAAATATCATGAAAATTATCCATTTATACGTTTTTTTAAAATCACGGTTCCAAACGTAATCGGATACCTTAAGGAAGTTCACACAAAACAATCATTTTAAATTATTTAGATACATAGATTTATTTGAATTGATAAAACTTGTTTAATCCACACTACACAAGATCTCTTATTTAAAATAAATTTTCATTAATTACTAGACTTTATTATTAAAAAAAAAATCATTTTTTATGAAACAGATTTGAATTTACTACGCACGCATATGAGATTCCATCGGTTATAAAAAACATAATCATCTTAAGAAATAATTGCAACTTGCACTCTTAAGATACATTACTTTATTAATGTTTTTTGTTATCATGCTTGTGTATGATAAATAATAGTATTTAATTAATACAATTTTTAATAAAATCATATTTTTGTTCCAAATTTTACCTTGCAAGTGAATTAATACATACAAACGCTGAACATTCCTAGTTTGTTTGAATATCTGAAATGAATTTATATGAATATAGTTAGGTGATCGTTTCGAGGATTTTGTGCAAATCTGTCGCAAAGTATAAGACCGTTCTTTAAGAGCGATGATAATTTATTGACGAAAATTCAATCCTTGAATTACAGTATTTCTACAGCACTCAAACACATTTATCAATGTTTAAAAATACGCATATGTTAAAGATTATTCACAAGCACAGCCGAGCTAATAGATAGTCAAAACAATGTTCACTATTCGCTGGTTGAAATCAGACTGACCCGTTTCGGCTATCACCGCTCTATTTATAGATCCAGCGGAAACTTCCAGAAAAATCCGCAAGCTTCATAGAGAGTGAAATTTGTAAAGAAAACCACTAATTTCTAGAAGATTCCAGATGGTCCCAAATTCGCCAACATGGTCGCCAAAGTCACCAAAAATGGTGCTAAATTGGCTGTATCGCCAAGATTTCATCAAGTTCTCATTGAATCGCCACTATAGCGTAAGGGACGGCATTTGCTTGTGAATATTAAAATTTTAACATAAAATAAATATAACATAGAGTAATATAAATGCTTTACACATGCAAATACAAATTTTTACACTATTTACGCACAATTCGTAACAATATGTTTTCAATAAGACTAATTTCCTTTTAAATTTTGGTACACGCTAACGAATTAAAAAGTTAATTATGTAAAACTACAATTTTTAGTAATTAACCATTGTTATAAAAATGTTTGATTTACATATTAAAGAGAATGTCACATATAGATATTTTTTTATTATAATTAAATGGATCATGATGGTAGGTTTCAGAAATAAATTACTTTTTTGATTTATTTTAAATATTAAACTAACAGATATAACAGGTAGTTTATATTTCTTTTATGCATAATAACAATTTATCAAAAACTTAATGATTGGTATTTAAATGAGCATCATGCTTGTGATTGATGTTGGTGTTAGAATGAAAAATATATGTAGAAATAAAAAATATGTTTTATTTTTTTAGAATAACACAGACACTGGTATTCATGTTTACTGTAGAATATGTCTATTCCTTTAGTGAAGAAAATCAATATCATCCTGTCTCTCGTATCATCAGCATTATGCGGAACAGTCAAGCTATTTTTGGAAATTTATGAATCAGAATTCCCATTATTCTAATGGGGAACCGCTTATGTTTGAAAACTAAATGTAGCAACTTTTACATAGCCAACATTCAAATTTTTAGCTTAGTAGTGTAATGTTATAGGTAAAATATTACTTTTTAAGCATGAAGTGTGGCTTTTCACTCTGCTTAAAAAATATCATTCTTGAAGAATTATTTGATATTTTTAAGAATTTATTCATGGAAACAGATGCTTATCTTTTCCATCGCAAAAAAAGTCTAATCTCGCTAGAGGTATTGTTGGATTATTTGAATAGGTTTTAATTCGAAGTTTTGAAAGAGGATGATTGAAATAGAGAGATGATTCCTTCTGCCTTCTTTTATCAAAATATCAATGCTAAAAGATCACATTTTTTCAGAAAGAGTAATCGAAGTTTCAAATAAAATTAATATTCTCTAAAAATTCGGGTTTAGCTCAGAGCTTCACAAACTTTCAATGTTGGCGACCCAATTTTCAATCATAATTTTCATGGCGTCCCCCTTCATACAATAATTATGCACTGAATTCAATAATATTTTGACGCTAAAGCTACAATACGACTTTAATTATAAACTGTCAAATTATACAGACAAGTATTAAATTGTACATACAATTTTGCATGTGACAAGCCAATGGGGCATTACTAATTATTCACCTTCTCCTTAACTTAATATTGATGAATTAATAATCAAATACATAATGCAGTACTGATACATTTATAAGTATTCTATATTATTGTATAATTATTATCTCAGAATGTATTTCATTTTCTAATTCCTTTCTGAAAATTAATATTTTTTAATTTTTTATTTATGACTTTTTGATATGCTCGCACCCCCTAGTAGGATTATTATGCCTCTCTAGGGGGGCGCGCCCCACAGTTTGAGAAACACTGGTTTAGCTCAAAAATCAATGACCTCAAACGTCCACCTCAAACGTTCAGTGGTTTCACACCGAAACCACAATTTAAACATTTTAATTATATAAAATTTGAACTTTTTTCTATCCTAATAATCGTTGTTTTTGAATTTCTGTTCTTTTTCTTACCAATAGTTTACACCATTACGGCTATATTTAACGGTTGAGACCTCCTGAAGAAAAAAAATATTTACATCTCTTTAACTTTGGTAAATTCCATCGTCCCTTGACCATGGTTCAAAATTAAGTGGTCCGTCGCCAAACGCTCTCGTGTAGCTGAACAGTGCGACGTTAATATTCAATCAATCAATCATTGGTAAATTCCCTTATTTTTAAAAAAAAAAATTGAAAAAAAAGAGGGTGTGGCTGCATTATATACACGGCCCTGTGTTGTACGTGAATGCGTCCCTTAACGGGCAATACTTTTTATAAAATATGTTATTATTTATATATGTCATTATCAAACTTCAACACTAAGAAGTTATCTGGGTTTATATATGTTTTTTTAGATGGCAAATTTTTCCTTAAGGAAAGAAATCAAGTTAACAAATAATTACTGTATTATAATATAACTTTATTAGTTATAGGTCTGTAGTACGAAAAGCGTGACACAGATTGCATACAAAATACATCGAGATTTGTGGTAAACATTAAATTAAATCAGGTATTACCTAAAGTTGTTGGAAATATAGGATGCAAGACAAATTGAACTCGCTGAGCATAAAGACGGGTACTGAGTGGTCTTGTGAGACATTAACATTAAACTTTCCGACTATCATAATTGGTGTATTAAGATCGGGTGTAATTTAGCGATGTTTTTGGAATATTTTAATAGCACGATAGTAAAATAAATAGTTTAATTTCTGCTAACGCTGTGCCCTCATGGATGTAGACAACCCCGAGAATGGAATTGAAGATGACATTGAACTTTATGTTTACGAGACTGACATCATCAGCATTTGCGTCTTTCATTCTCAAAATTAATTTGTGAAATCTCAATGTTAACTCTATTACAAACAGTGAAGCTCTTGATGTTGCGACGCATAGCGACTCCACCGGTTTTCCAGAGAATTTTTACACATAGCGCACAGTTTAAAGTTAGCCACTAGCTCATCAAGGAAGGTATTATTAAACAGCGGTAAGTGTTTTTTTTAGTTGGCTTCAATGAGCACAGAAACCATAGACGATCACACACATCACATTTTTGTCCGAATGGATTGTTGACAAACTTCGTAACGATATGAGCACTAGCTGCTGCCCAATGTCTCTTCATAAGCAGCGATCGTACACAATTGATGCCTGCACAGTAAAGTGTCAATATAGAATCGATTTCATCATCCACTTGCATAATTTCTACTGCCGTAGTTGCAAAGGTATTGTCACCGTCATTGATGAGCCTGGCCGCATTCATTCTTTAACGTTCCCGACACTGCTTGACTTGGTCAAATGGTACTTTAGTATAGTACCATTCGATTGCTCTTGAGAAGACCTTTCCAACCGTAAGCGATTTCTGTATTTGGACTTGGCTTTTTGACGCGTATCAGTCATTATATATTTTTGATGAAACTTTTTTTTATTTTAACACATTATTATACTCATTATCACTATTTTACACTAATGTTTTATAAACAATCGATAAATTTTGATGAGAGCTGACGATTGAAACCAAAACGAACGTCGTAGCTTCTCCGAGTCAAAAGTTATACTAAATGAAAATTTCGATACACGGCAAAATTACCTCAAAATGGCGGCGCTCCCACTTCCCCCGCGTGGAGTTAGTCACAGTCTTTATATATAATTAGCGTAATAAATTCTTTAATTAATAATTATCCAGAGGTGTAATTGAATTTTGGATATATATGATAGATATGTAGCTACAACACGAAACTAGTATCCCCGATTTCATTATCATTCTTTTTTTTTTACATTGCCTCCCACTATAGAAGCAAATTCAAAGACGTATTTAAGACAAAAAAATAATTTTAATTATAATACGAGGTCTTACTATGCTTCTTTATGATTATTAATAACAATTTTCAGTTATTGTGATATGTAAACAGAAGAGTAGAAAAATGAAATTATAATCTATGGTTTCACTGCGAAACCAATCTACAGAAATAGGCGGTAAACTCCAGGACTGGGTCACTTTTATACCCCTCACCACCTCTCATTGTCAAGGCCACACATTTGCATCCCCCCGACCTCAATCACACTCCACGGGTGCGTGCAAACAATTGTCCTCCACTTCTGCTCTCTTCCTTGACACGGACTTGTATCCAACATCTGGAAGCTATAATTCATCCTGTGAGACTTTCACTGAATTTGCTTCTGCAACTATACATACGTCAATACACTCTATTCAAATTGGCTGCGTCAATAGGATAGGGGAGACCGAACACAAAGGGGCAACAACATGTAGTTTCCTTCATATGGAATATTTAGACTAACAGCTGTCTGTTAGCAAGGCTATCTTCAAGATGGCCTTGCTGTTATATATAGTCGCCAAGAAAGAAAGTAGTAACTAATTTAAAAACATTCTCCAAGACATTTCGTGCCTGTTTTGCCTCAGTCGAAAGGGGCAAACCACGGGTGACTTTTATGCAGACACAATGGCTCATTTGATCATTTGACCCTCCATACGTCTTTCTTGACATGTATAGATGGAGTGAGTTCTGCTAATGTGCCAAATTTACAATATTTTAGGGGTGGGAGTTCAGAGACAGATGTTCCTTAGGCATTTTGTATTTGAGCTGTTCTCGGAGAAGACATAAATATCAATCTAGCGTTTTCCTGTCGCTCTTAATATTGGTGATAATTAATTTTAAGTATTTCTTCGTGTTATTTCTGTCATTTTTTTTTTTTTAAATGCCAAGAAAAGGATTAACAATTCCAGAAGATCTAGAAGTATTTCACAACTTACCCTCTGATACTGCATCCGAAGACTCATTGCTCAGTGAAGCAGAGGATGTTATAACTGAAAATTCATTTTCAAATAAAAATTCACACATACACACATATATAATATATGCAGATATACGCGTGTAAGTGTGAATGTATGTGTACCCAGGCCCGTATTTAGGATGAATGCTACCCTGGGCAGAGATTCATTTTACGCACCCTCTCAAAAGTATTCTTTCAGCAGCTGAGATTCTGAAACACTGTTTGTTTATTGTATGTCTTAGTAAGGTATTTATTTACTTTAAAATTATAGTGAGTATTTTTTATATTTAACTAAAAATTTTGCCACACTTTACAGCCACAAATGCCTAAATGCGACTATGTGTGTACACATAATTTATTTAAATATTCTCTCTTTATAATTATAGATGAAAAATTTATATATACTAGCAATTTTTTTATAAAGGAATGTAAATTATTTTTAGCATGTAATGAAAAATATTTGTAATTTTATGTCCGAATTTGTATCAAAATTATAAAAGTGCAGAAAAATGTTACAAAAATAATTAAAAACTTTTAAAACTAATTTTACTCAATTAATTTCGTTAAAACATAAAAGTTTTATGGCCGTAAAATAATAGATTTTTTATATGAATAATATTATGAATTGGTTAGTTTGATTAAGAAAAATGGACCGTTACTGTTCACTGGTTTCACTATGAAACCGTAAATGTTCGAAATTAAAAAAAAATATATATATTTTTATATTTACGGTCATCAACATGTCTAATAGTCATATTTGAAGTTATTTTGTTAATTTTTCAAAGGGAATATATAGTGAACTTTAAAGTGTTGTGCTTTCTTTATACCGTGAAGTCTATCATAAAGATATGAACGCAAGTCACTTGACCAAACTCTTTTATTTTCAAGTAAACTGGGTGCGGAATTTATTTTTCGAACCACAAATATGCTCTCAGCTTATAGTTATTTTTTGCCACGGTCCGACTACTCACACATGGTACTGTTAATCATTGGAAAAAAAGGTAAAGACGGTAGTGCCAAAATTTATTAACCTGAAGAAAAATTTCATCTAGAAGCTCTTGCCGTTTCTTAAGTTATAGAAGATCGTTCTCTTCGGCAATTCTCACAAAGATTTGAGAGTAAGCTTAAGACACCGTTGGCATATCTGGAAGTATAGACAATTTTTTTTAAAAAAAATGTATCTTGTATAGCTATTATAAAAATATATTTTTGAAATTATTTAGAATTGAAGAAGCAGAAAATTTTTTTTTTTTCTAAAATTCAAAACAAATTGTGATAGAACTTTTATTTTGCTTAAAAAGCAGTTTACATTCATAAAAAGTTTTTCAAATCTTTAGAAAATTAATTCGATAGAAAAGACAGTAAAAAATTATTGTTTTTCTAGAAACTAACTATTATGAAGTCAGGGCAGAGGGAAATAGTTTTATTTTTCCTCACCATATTTAAGCCATTTTCAGGTTAAATTGTTGATGGATTAGTATGTTTTGTCATTTTGTGCATTGAAGAAGTACCACATTTTAAAAATATAGAGTATAGTGTAGTATAATATTTTTATTCAAATTAAATTTGACATTTTTTTTTCTGTTGAAATATATTTTTGATGAAAAATTACAAAATAAAAGAGTAAGAAAAAATCCTATTGCAAAATTCACATAAATTCATTTAATTTCTAATGATAATTATTTATCAATATGAGTAAAACTAAGAAACAAATATAAGATAAAATATATGCTAATAATTTCATGCGATATAATATAATTTTTTAAGATTAATCATTCTCTGGAAAATGAAGAAAAAGCTTAATAATGAATATGAATTTGTAAAATCATAACAAATATAGTAGGTCTTTTGAAAAGGTCATTTTATTTAACTAAGAATGTGAAAAAGGTTAAGTAATAATGAAATAATAATGTTAAGTAAAAATAAATATATATATATAAATGGTCGTTAAAAATAGGTGATAATGATGGTAAATTATAATAAATAGTAGGTAATAATAATGTGATAGGTAATTATAGGTTTTTATTATAAGTAGTAATAGTGTTAAGCAATATCACGCACACGGAAGTGGTCTCATCAATAAATTTCTATTCAAATATCTGCATTAAATATATTTAAGAACTACAATTTTTAAAAAATGCCTTAATTATCTGAAATTTGGATTCGGAATTTTGAATTTCTTAAGGAATGAAAATGTAATTATTTCAGAGAATTTCAAGGAACATTTGTGATACAAATAGGATATTATATTTATTTTACTGTTAAATTGAAATAAATTCAAAATAAATAGATTGAGAACTCTTAACCTTTCACTTTTAATAATTATGGCACTCGTATAAAGTTTATTTCAATGATTTGGGTGAAATGGAAAATAATAAAAATTAATAATTAATTTTTTAATATGTTGCATAGTTTATAAATTTTAATCCTTAACACAATTTTACAATTACTTTTGTACATAAAAATCATACGTATTTCTGATTAAAGACACACAAATTTAACTGAATCAAAGGAATTGCTTCTAGCGGACAAATAAATTTAATATTGCTATCGAAATTAAAATTCACTGCACATTAAAATTTTCTCACCGGTAACAATGTTATAATAGTGCTGAAGATTTTACTTAATATTTATGAGAGTTTTAAATGTGCCTATATTGTTTCTAAGAATTTAAATTATGTATTAACTTTGTAAAAATGAATTACTGATAATTTAATGCAACTTCTCATTCTTATAGTTCAGGAAGGATTCAATAAATTATAAGGAATAAAAAAAATGATTGTATTCAAATTAAATTTTTATTAATAAGTGTCTTTGAAACTAATTATATCTCAAAACTGATTAAACATATGCTTAATTAAAGTCAAAATGCACAGATTTCAAAGAAAAGAAAAATTTATTCCACATTCACTAAACTGCAGCACAAAATTTGCATTTTTTTTAAATGAATAATTTGGATTTGAATAATTAAAAAAAATGCATGAAGTTAACTCTTAAAAAATGAAAAGAATTTAAATCAATTTAATGTTTTAATCTTTTACCATATTTTATGCAATTTAGGGGATGAAATAAATGATAATATGATAAAGAAAATTCAAGATACAACTTATTTGAGCAAAGACTTACCAACTTTACTTATGAATTAGCAATATTATTCTGCGTGTGATTTTAAAGGTTATGTTGTGCAAGTAAATAAATCTATGATTTTAATCCATATTGATTATTTGACCAGGAGAATGAAATGCATATGTTTAAAAAAATATTCCGATTATTTTTGAGATTGCGAACTTAACCTTTTTGTAGGAAATTAGAGTGAAGTAAGCCATCTTTAGTTTCCTTATCAGTAGGTGTGTTTTCTTTTATTGCCTGGGTGATTTAGAAAGTCATTAAAACTCTGAGATCTACTTAACCATTGAGCGTATAATTTCCGGTTTTTATATAATATCATTTTATTTGTGTATTTATTACAATTTACAATTGTGTATTTATTACAATTTACAATTGTGTATTTATTACAATTTTATTGCTATTTTTCTAGACAAGGAAAGTAAGTGTGTAACGATCTAAAGCCTCGCTTTTAAAGGATATTTTTGAATCACAACACATGCTATATATTACTTTACTTGAACTACTTCTGCCGAAAGAAAAATGACGGGAATCTATGGATATATAACTTTGGGGCTATCTCATGACATGTCTTTTCAAGATAAACTTCAATTACCCTTATTCTACATTCAGAACTGGGCCCAATTCCCAGGCACCTGGAGAGAACATAGGATGTTGCCTGCTATCGCCTAACCACCGGACATAACTTTTTGGGAGTATAACTCCACTGTCTTGGCGTGGCTGCTAACGAAGCCTGCCTACTCTACGCCCATGCCAGAATGGATGGCCACCACATGCTCCAATGCATTGGACTCAATGAATACCCGGCTGACGACGTCATCAGTCGGTAATGGGAGGCTCAGCGACAAATAGTCAAGAAACCAAACACGGGCGTTGGAAAAATATAATATATTCAGAACGTACTACTGATCAATAACAATTTAGTTTAATATGCCAGCACATATATTTGTCTTCAGAATTGTTCATCATGCAAGAATAATTATTTATTGTCTACATTTTACTACCAAAGTCTGTGGCCTCGAACTAATGGCAGGTACTATTTCTATCGAGTCAGGCATTCATATCTTGATTCTATTTAAGATCTGGCGAAAAACTGCATAATAAGTCAACGTATAGAGACGATAGAATCGGTTAATAAAATTCTCTCTGTAGAATGGTGTAGAATTTAGGCCAGTGGAGTGCCGGATCAGGTGTCTTCCCCTTTAGTGAAACGAGGCTCAAAAATACGATTTGCCAATTGCCTCATATTGTTTCATTACGTGACGTTAATTAACAATCAATAAATCACTTTATCATGACAAATGAATATTAACAATACAGGATGGAAATTAATCCTGCGGGTTCTGTTTGTGGTTCAATTATATCTTGCAAATGAAGCAACCTTCTTAAGTACGTGTGCATAATTTAGAAAGCAATAATTAATAAATCTATTGTGACCTGTCAATGCAACAATAATAAATAAACAATAGAATTATAACTTGTTTTACACACTTGGTTTTTATTATTTTTCATTCTGTAGCATGATATTTTGAAGGCTCAACAAGGCTCATTTTACTTTTGATAGTCACAGCGCTTAAGATATTTTTCTTTTCCGTTCGATATAATATTCTATGATGTTGATTTAGAGAAAGTTTAAATCGCAATCAATTAATTTTCATTTCTTATTAAAACCAGCAGATATAATTATATTGAAATGAAAAATAAAAAGTGAAGAAACGTAAACAATATTTCGAAACATTTGTTATCGATTGTTTCGCTTTTGCTTTGATACAATTAGGTTTGAGATACAAAATGAAAATATTTCCATATAAATAATTTTTTTAATAATTAATCAAGGTAAAATTACTACTAAACTACCTTACTTGAAAACTACTTTAACAAGGCCCTAAGTTCATATAACCTAAAACTAAACTAGGGTGTAAGTTTTCAAATTAAAATACAATAAGACCTACATTTTGAGAATTTCTCTATTTTACGAACTTCTTCCATGAACCAAAAGAATTGTATGTGATTATTATTTATAATTTCATTTAACAAAATGTCCGTACAGCGAACCTTTTTTCGGGATTTACAGATTTAAATTAAATGGAGGTCAGACTGTATTTATAACTAAAAAACATTTATTTTTTGAACACATGCATTTATATTTATGAAAGTAATGCACGTGTCCTTGAATAAAAAGTTTTGCCATAAAAGTAAATATCTTCATTCATGTAATGGATTTTCAACGCGTAATTTCCAGCATGTTTAAATGATTATACATAAAAAGCGAAGAGAAAAGTTTGAGGAAAATATATTCCAACAACAGCCGAAAATCACACGACTATATTTATTATCTTACGAAAACTACCAGATTTTGCGACTGAAAGCTTGAACATTCTCCTTTACAACCGAAAACATAACCTTGTGTGCGTATAAAGAGTAAAAAAAGGAAAAGAAAGAAAATACTAGCTTCAAACTTCCTACATTGACTCGGAAACCATTACCCATGACACATTTTTAGCGAAACTCCCAAGAGTAAAATTTACGTTCCGAAAGAATGGAAAAAGAGAAAAAAGTTAGACTTACTAAGTCTTGCTGATCACATTTTTATTACGCTATGAGGGAGAAAATAAGAAACAACAATTTTACGACCAAAAGATTGTTTGGTGGTTTAATTCATTATTCTAAAACAAATCGAAATATGAGTTTTCCCCTTTCTTTGAAGGTTAATACATTTATTTTCCTGACTGACAGTTTCAGATAGGCATAAAGTATAACAAAAAGAATTACATGCCTTTAACGAAAATAATATAACAAAATTCAATAAGTAAGAAATTAAATAAATTTCTTACTTATTTTAATTCTTATTATTTTTAAAATTTTCCCAACAATTCTGTGCAGATTGTATGTATATTTATGCATTGAAACTATATATAATGCATGTAATTTAGAAGTAAGTATGGTTAAGTATTGTCCTGAAATCTATTTCCATGGTCACAGTAGTCCTATGCATGTGGCCGCATATTCGTGTTTCTAGATTTTTATTGTAAAATTATGTGCTTAATATATCCGACTACGTTCGAAACCCTAATTTTTCAAAAGCGTGTAAAAGGATAATATTTATGATATTTAGTGTCACTTGGATTATCAAATGTATATAAAATTGTTTTAAGAATAGTATTATAGTAAAAAATTATTTAAGTAAAATATTTTGACAAAAAATAAACATAGAATGAAGTATTTTCAAAACATTCTCCTTTTCTGAAAAATGCTTCCATTACAATAATATTTTGCCTGTATATAGCTCAAATCTCTGTACAGAGGCTCAACTAAAATTTTTGAAATATATAACTTAGAAGTGGGTTCATCCATGTTTTACGAAAACAGAGGGGAGAAATGTTAACAAAAAAAAAACGCTGATAGTTATTTCTCTCAATTGATTGTATCTCTGAAAATAAGGCTAATTTTTCAACAATCATAGTTGAGTCTCTGTACAGAGGTCTGAACTATATACAAGCAAAATATTATTATAATAGAAGCATTTTTCACAAAAGAAGAACATTTTTTGAAAAAAGGTTATTGTAAGTTAATTTTTTGCCGAAATATTGTATGTAAATAACTTTTTTGTCAAAATGTCTTTAAAACAGTTTTATGCATGTATTCTAATCTAAGTGACACTAAATATCACGAAAATTATCCATTTATGCGCTTTTTTAAAATCAGGATTCCGAACGTAGTCCGATACCTTAAAACAGCTATTCTCAAACTGTGGGGCACGCCCCCAATTGCTGTATAATAATACTAACTGGGAGGCACAAGCTTATCAAAAAGTAGAAAATTAAATATTATTAAAAATTATTAATTGACTAAAAGGAATCAAACCAAAATACATTCAAACATTATAAAAATAAAATACGCATTCACACGGATATAATACACTTATAAATGTAGACAGGGAAAGAAAAGTAATGCTTTAAGTAATTTACTTATATATATTACTCAAAAGTAGCAAATACAAAATTTAATATTTATCTTGTTGATTTGTACAGTTTACAATTAAGGTTGTACACTGTGGCTTTATCGTCAAAGAATGTCATTATTGCATTCAATATATTGTTAAAGTATGGGGGACGGAGCGATGAAAATAATGATTAAAAATTGGGTCGCAAATATTGAAAGTGTGAGAATCACTGGCTTAAAACATAGTGATACTTAAGAATAGCTTGGGGTTGATGTATATTAAACCTGGAGAATCTCGAAGTGTAAACATTAGTAGAGTGTTAAAGGTCAGAGAGGGAATGACCAGATAAGTAATCATCCTCGTTAATTAGTTTCGACTCAAAATTATGAGACCTGTCAACGAAAGCCTACGTGTTGCCTCAAAGGCCTGCCTTAATAAAAAATCAAAGAAACAGCTAAATTATTTCCGTCGTGATTAAAGTTCCATATAGCGGAACATTGAACCATACTCGCACATACAAGTGAGAGGTAAAAATTCATCACGTTTGGCATGGGTGTAGAAGTTTGAAGAACAATTACCTCGCTTTTAAATTTCCACACCACAACATGAGAAATTTGAATTAAGGAAAAATGTTATGTACTTCAGCCTCTCTATACGGTGGTGCCAAGAATCATATCTTAATTCCGTCAAATAACATTTGAGTTATGTAAACGTATATTTTTTTTTACTTCATTAGTTCTCAAGAATTTCAAAATTTTATTATTGGGTGTGGTAATTACACAAGAAGATGAAACCGAGTATCGTTCCAATTTGGTGTAAAATCTTGTGTAAAATTGCGAGTGGATTTACAACAGTACTGAATAAAAGAAATATAGATATTACCTACCCCTCTCACACACACAATAACTTTTGCTGACTTCTCTTTTAAAGTAAATTATCGTGAAACGAATCGCCAAATGATGAAATACCAAAAAACAAAAATGTTTAAATGTTTATTAATTAGAATTTATACTGTTATATTTAAGGAACTTTCAAGACTTCGCCATTTGATAACATTGAGTAGTGCCCTAAAAATAATTTTATTCCCGACTCATTTTTTTAAAACAATATAAATGCTTAAAAGTCGGAATTTAAGCACACACAAACACTGCTCCGCTGCATTTGCCTCCCCTATGGATATATTTTGTGACCAATCGCAAACATGTGATAGACGATTTGCAAATGACTAGCCCAGTCTGCATTACCAGCATATCTGCGTGGTTTCCCATACCTCCAGAATTCTGTCTAAACTTCTTTCTTTCAGTACTAAAGTGTGTCCATGCTATTATCATCCGTTTCTGGACCATAAAATAATAAAATCTTCGTATTCTGAAAAGTAGAATGGGCTTCTATTG
>BMAV01014588.1:133428-146522 GCA_019973955.1 Trichonephila inaurata madagascariensis | reverse complement strand
ATTTGTATCACAAATGTTCCTTGAAATTCTCTGAAATAATTACATTTTTATTCCTTAAGAAATTCAAAATTCCGAATCCAAATTTCAAATAATTAAAGCATTTTTTAAAAATTTTAGTTGTTCTTAAATATATTAAATACAGATATTTGAATAGAAATTTATTGATGAGACCACTTCTGTGTGCGTGATTGCTTGATACTATTACTACTTATAATAAAAACCTATAATTATCTACCACATTATTATTACCTACTATTTATTATAACTTACCATCATTATCGCCTATTTTTAACGACCATTTATATATATATTTTTTATTTTTACTTAACATTATTATTTCATTATTACTTAACATTTTTCACATTCTTAGTTAAATAAAATTACCTTTTCAAAAGACCTACTATATTTGTTATGATTTTACAAATTCATATTCATTATTAAGCTTTTTCTTCATTTTCCTGAGAATGAATAATCTTAAAAAATTATATTATATAGCATGAAATTATTAGCATATATTTTATCATTTATTTTTTTCATTAATTTTACTCAGATAGATAAATAATTATCATTAGAAATTAAATGAATTTATGTGAATTTATGTGAATTCCGTAATAAAATTTTTTCTTATTCTTTTATTTTGTTATTCTTCATCAAAAATATATTTAAGCAGAAAAAAATGTCAACTTTAATTTGAATAAAAAAATTATACTACACTATACTGTATATTTTTAAAAAGTGGTACTCCTTCAATGCACAAAATGACAAAACGTATTAATCCATCAACAATTTAACCTTAAAATGGCTTAAATATGGCGAGGAAAAATAAAACTATTTCCCTGCCCTGACTTTATAATAGTTAGTTTCTAGAAAAACAATAATTTTTTACTGTCTTTTCTATCGAATTAATTTTCTAAAGATTTGAAAAACTCTTTATGAATGGAAACTGCTTTTTAAGCAAAATAAACGTTTTATCACAATTTGTTTTGAATTTTAGAAAAAAAAAAAAAAGATTCTGCTTCTTCAATTCTAAATAATTTCAAAAATATATTTTTGTAATAGCTGTACAAGATACATTTTTTTAAAAAAAATTGTCTATACTTCCAGCTATGCCAACGGTGTCTTACAGCTTACTCTCAAATTTTTATGAGAATTGCCGAAGAGAAAGATCTTCTATAACTTAGGAGACGACAAGCTTCTTGATGAAATCGTTCTTCAGGTTAATAAATTTTAGCACTACCGTCTTTACCTTTTGCCAATGATTAACACTACCATGTGTGAGTAGTCGGACCATGGCAAAAAATAACTATAAGCTGTGAGCATATTTGTGGTTCAAAAAATAAATTCCGCACCCAGTTTACTTGAAAATAAGAAAGTTTGGTCAAGTGGCTTGCGTTCATAGCTTTACGATAGACTTCACGGTATAAAGAAAGCACGACACTTTAAAGTTCACTACATATTCCCTTTGAAAAATTAACAAATAATTTCAAATATGACTATTAGGCATGTTGATGACCATAAATATAAAAAAAAAATTATATTTTTTTTTAATTTCGAACAATTACGGTTTCATGGTGAAACCAGCGAACAGTAACGGTCCATTTTTCTTATTCAAACTAACCAATTCATAATATTATTCATATAAAAAATCTATTATCTTACGGCCATAAAACTTTTATATTTTAAAGAAATTAATTGAGAAAAAATAGTTTTAAAAGTTTTAAATTATGTTTGTAACATTTTTCTGCACTTTTATAATTTTAATACAAATTCGGATATAAAATTACAAATATTTTACATTACATGTTAAAAATAATTTTCATTCTTTAATAAAAAATTGCTAGTACATATAAATTTTTCATCTATAAATATAAAGAGAGAATATTTAAATATATTATGTGTACACACATAATCGCATTTAAGCATTTGTAGCTGCAAAGTGAGGCAAAATTTTTAGAGTGCGGACAAATACAGTTATTTTTAAAAAATACTCACTATAATTTTAAAGTAAATAAATATCTTACTAAGACATACAATAAACAAATAGTGCTTCAGAATGTCAGCTGCTGAAAGAATACTTTTGAGGGGGTGCGTAAAATGAATCTCTGCTCAGGGGTAGCATTCATACTAAATACGGGCCTGGGTACACATACATTCACACATACACGCGTGTATATGCATATATTAAATATGCGTGTATGTGTGAATGTTCACTTGAAGATGAATTTTCAGTTATAATATCCTCTGCTTCACTGAGCGATGAGTCATCAGATTCAGTATCAGAGGGTAAGTTGTGAAATACTTCCAGATCTTCTGGAATTATTAATCCTTTTCTTGGCATTTAAAAAAAAATGCCAGAAATAACACGAAGAAATACTTAAAATAAATTATCACCAATATTAAGAGTGACAGGAAAACTCTAGGTTGATATTTATGTCTTCTCTGAGAACAGCTCAAATACAAAATGCCTAAGGAGTATCTGTCTCTGAGCTCTCACCCCTAAAATATTGTAAATTCGGCACATTAGCAAAACTCGCTCCATCTATACATGTCAAGAATGACGTATGGAAGGTCAGATGATCAAATGAGCTATTGTGTCTGCATAAAAGTCACCCGTGGCTTGCCCCTTTCGACTGAGGTAAAACATGCATGAAATGTCTTGGAGAATGTTTTTGAATTAGTAACTACTTTCTTTCTCGCGACTAACAGACAGCTGTTAGTCCAAATATTCCATATGAAGGAAAATACATGTTGTTGCCCCTTTGTGTTCGGTCTCCCCTATAATATTGAAACAGCCAATTTAAATAGAGTGTATTGACGCATGTATAGTCGCAGAAGCAAATTCAGTGAAAGTCTCACAGGACGAATTATAGCTTCTACATGTTGGATACAAGTCCGTGTCAAGGAAGAGAGCATAAGTGGAGGACAATTGTTTTCACCCACCCATGGAGTGTGATTGAGGTCGGGGGGGGGAGCGAATGTGTGGCCTTGACAATGAGAGGTGGCGAGGGGTGTAAAAGTGACCCACTCCTGGAGTTTACCGCCTATTTCTGTAGATTGGTTTCGCAGTGATACCAGAAATTATAATTTCATTTTTCTACTCTTCTGTTTACATATCACAATTACTGAAAATTGTTATTAATAATCAAAAAGAAGCGTAGTAAGACCTCGTACTATAATTAAAATTACTTTTTTTGGACTTGAATACGTCTTTCAATTTGCTTCCATAGTGGGATACAATGTAAAAAACACGAATGATAATGAAATCGGGGATACAAGTTTTGTGTTGTAGCTACATATCTATCATATATATCCAAAATTCAATTACACCGCTGGATAGTTAAATAATCAAAGAACTTATTACGCTAAGTAAAGACTGTGACTCATCCCACGTGGGGGAGGTGGGAGCACCGCCATTTTGAGGTAATTTTGCCGTGTTTCGAGATTTTCATTTAGATTTTCATAACTTTTGACGAAGAGAAGCTACGACGTTCGTTTTGGTTTCAATCGCCAGCTCTCGTCAAAATTTATCGACTGTATGTAAAACATCAGTATAAAATAGTGACAATGAGTATAATAATGTGTTAAAATAAAAAAAAAGTTTCATAAAAAATATATAAAGATGACTGATACGCGTCAAAATGCCAAGTCCAAATACAGAAATCGCTTACGGTTGGAAAGGGCATCTCAAGAGCAATCGAATGGTACTATTAATGCACCATTTGACCAAGTCAAGTAGTGCCGGGAACATAAAAGAATAAATGCGGCCAAGCTCATCAATGACAGTGCCAGTACATTTGCAACTGCGTCAGTTGAAATTATGCAAGGGGATGATGAAATCGATTCTATATTGACACTTTACTGTGCAACATCAATTGTGTACGATCGCTGCTTATGAAGAGACATTGAGCAGCAGCTAGTGCTCCTATGATTACGAAGTTTGTCAACAATCCATTCGGACAAAAATGTGATGTGTGTGATCGTCTATAGTTTCTGTGCTCATTGAAGCCAACTAAAGTAAAACACTTACCCCTGTTTAATAATATCTTCCTTGATGAGCTAATGGCTAACTTTAAACTGTGCACTACGTGTAAAAATTCACTGGAAAGCCGGTGGAGTCGCTATGTATCGCAACATCAAGAGCTTCACTGATTATAATAGAGTTAACATTGAGATTTTACAAATTAATTTTGAGAATGGAAGACGCAAATGCTGGTGATGTCAGTCTCGTAAACGTAAAAGTCAATGTCAATGTCATCTTCAACTCCATACTCGGGGTATGTGTACATCCATGCGAGCACAGCATTAGCAGAAATTAAACTATTTATGTTACGATCGTGCTATTAAAATATTCCAAAAAACATCGCTAAATTACACCCGATCTTATTACACCAATTATGATAGTCAGAAATTTTAATGTTAATGCCTCACAAGACCACTCAATACCCGTCTTCATGCTCAGCGAGTTCAATTTGTCTTGCATCCAAACTTTTCCAACAGCTTTAAGTAAAACCCGATTTAATTTAATGTTTACCAGAAATCTCGATGTATCCTGTATGCAATCTGTGTCATACTTTTCGTACTACAGACCTATAATTAATAAATTTATATTATAATACAGTAATTATTTGTTAACTTGATTTCTTTCCTTAAGCCGTTGAAAGAAAATAGTTGCCATCTAAAAAAACATATATACCGGGAGAACTTCTCAGTGTTCAAGTTTGATTATGATATACATAAATAATATTTTTTTATAAAAAGTATTTCAAGTTACGCGACGCATTCACGTAAAACACAGGGCCGTGTCTATGACACAGAAACACACTGTTTTTTTTAAATATTTTTAAAGCTAATGGAATTTACCAAAGTTAAAGATATGTCAATATTTTTTTCATGAGGAGGTCTCAGTCGTTAAATATAGCGGTAATGTTGCCATCTAATGATAGGAAAAAGAGCAAAAATTCAAAAACAACCCTTATTGGGATAAAAAAAAATGTTCAAAATTTATTTTTTAAAAAAGTTTAAATTGTGGTTTCGGTGTGAAACCGCTGAACGTTAAAGGGTTATGAGGTGAAAGCATTACTTCATTGATTTCTGAACCAGCGTTTCTCAAACTATGGGGCTCGCCCCCCTAAAGGGACCTGATAATCATACTGGGTGGGGCGTGCATATCAAAAAGTCGAAAATAAAAAATTAAAAAAATATTAATTTAATGAAAGGAATTAGAATGAAATACATTCTGAGATAATAAACAATACACATTTATACAATGATATAGTATACTTATAAATGTATCAGTATTGCACTATGTATTTGATTATTATTTCATCAATATTAAGTTAAAGAGAAGGTGAATAATTAGTAATGCCCCTTTGACTTGTCACATGCAAAATTGTATGCACAATTTTATACTTGTCTGTATAATTTGTATAGTTTATAATTAAAGTCGTATTGTAGCTTTAGCGTCAAAATATTATTGAATTCTGTACATAATTCTTGTATGAAGGGGGGCGCCATGAAAATTATGACGGAAAATTGGGTCGCCAACATTGAAAGCTTACGAAGCACAGAACTAAACCCGAATTTTTAGAGAATATTAATTGTATTTGAAACTTCGATTACCCTTTCTGAAAAATGTGATCTTTTAGCATTGATATTTTGAAGGCGCAGAAGGGAGATCTCTCTATTTCAATCATCCCCTTTCAAAACTTTGAATTAAAACCTATTCAAATAATCCAACAATTCCACTAGCGGATTAGATTTTTTTTGCGATGGGAAATATAACCATCTGTTTCCGTGAATAATTTCTTAAAAATATCAAATAATTCTTAAAGAATGATATTTTTAAGCACAGTGAAAAGCCACACTTCATGCTCGGAAAGTAATATTTTCCCTAACATTACACTACTAAGCTAAAAATTAGAATGTTGGCTATATAAAAGTTGCTACATTTAGTTTACAAACATAAGCTGTTCCCCATTAGAATAATGGTAATCCAGATTCATATATTTCCAAAAATAGCTTGACTGTTCCGCATAATGCTGATGATACGAGAGATACGATGATATTGATTTTCTTCACTAATGGAATAGACATATTCTACGGTAAATATGAATACCAGTGTCTGTGTTATTCTAAAAAAATAAGACATATTTTTTGTTTCTACATATAGTTTTCATTCTAACACCAACATCAATCACAAGCATGTTGCTCATTTAAATACCAATCATTAAGTTTTTGATACATTATTTTTATGTATAAAAGAAATATAAACTACCTATTATATGTTAGTTTAATATCTAAAATAAATCAAAAAAGTAATTTATTTCTGAAACCTACCATCATGATCCATTTACTTATAATAAAAAAATATCTGCAAGTGACATTCTCTTTAATAGGTAAATCAAACATTTTTAAAACAATGGTTAATTATTAAAAATTATAGTTTTACATATTAATTAACCTTTTAATCCGTTAAAGTGTACCAAAAGTTAAAAGAAAACTAGTTTTATTGAAAACATATTGTTACGAATTGTGTGTAAATAGTGTAAATAATTTGAATTTGGATGTGTAAAGCATTTATATTACTCTATGTTGTATTTATTTTATGTTAAAATTGTATTATTCACAAGCAAATGTCATATCTTACGCTATAGTGGTGATTCAATGAGAACTTGTTGAAATTTTGGCGATATAGCCAATTTGGCACCAATTTTGGCGACTTTGGTGACCATGTTGGCGAATTTGGGACCATCTGGATTCATCTAGAAATTAGTGGGTTTCTTTACAAATTTCACTCTCTATGAAGCTTGCGGATTTTTCTTGAATTTTCCGCTGGATCTATAAATAGAGCGGTGCTAGCCGAAACGGGTCAGTCTGATTTCAACCAGCGAATAGTGAACATTGTTTTGACTATCTATTAGCTCGGCTGTGCTTGTGAATAATCTTTTACATATGTGTATTTTTAAACATTGATAAATGTGTTTGAGTGCTGTAGAAAGTGTGAAGACCTTCTGAGATTTATTCTATGATTATTGCTGCTGAATACTGCAATTCAAGGATTGAATTTTCGTCAATAAATTAACATCACTCTTAAAGAACTGTCTTATACTTTGTGACAGATTTGCACAAAATCCTCGAAACGATCACCTAACTATATTCATATAAATTCATTTTAGATATTCAAACAAACTAGGAATGTTCAGAGTTTGTGTGTATGAATTCACATGCAAGGTAAAATTTGGAACAAAAATATGATTTTATTAAAAATTGTATTAATTAAATACTATTATTTATCATACACAAGCATGATAACAAAAAACATTAATAAAGTAATGTATCTTAAGAGTGCAAGTTGCAATTATTTCTTAAGATGATTATGTTTTTTATAACCGATGGAATCTCATATGCGTGCGTAGTAAATTCAAATCTGTTTCATAAAAAATGATTTTTTTTTTAATAATAAAGTCTAGTAATTAATGAAAATTTATTTTAAATAAGAGATCTTGTGTAGTGTGGATTAAACAAGTTTTATCAATTCAAATAAATCTATGTATCTAAATAATTTAAAATGATTGTTTTGTGTGAACTTCCTTAAGGTATCCGATTACGTTTGGAACCGTGATTTTAAAAAAACGTATAAATGGATAATTTTCATGATATTTAGTGTCAATCAGATTAGAATACATTCATAAAATTGTTTTAAGGACAATTTGACAAAAAAAATTATCTAAATACAATATTTTGGCAAAAAAAAAAAAAAAATACTTAGAATAATCTTTTTTCCAAATGCTCTTCTTTTGTGAAAAATATTTCTATTATAATAATATTTTGCCTGTATATAGCTCAGACCTCTATTCAGAGGCTCAACTAGAAATTTTGAAAAATTCACATTGTTTTTAGAGTTACCACCAATTGAAATAATTATTGGCGTTTTTTTCTTAAATTTGCTCCCCTCTGTTGTCCTAAAATATGGATAAACCCACTTCTAAGTTATATATTTCGAAAATTCTGATTGAGTCTCTTTAGAGAGGTCTGAGCTATATACAGGTAAAATATTATTATAATAGAAGCATTTTTCACAAAAGAAGAACATTTGGAAAAAAGATTGTTTTATGTTAATGTTTTGCCAAAATACTGTATTTAAATATTTTTTTGTCAAAATGTCCTTAAAGCAATATTATACATGTATTCTAATCTAAGTTACACTAAATATCATGAAAATTATCCATTTATGCGCTTTTGCAAAACACGGTTCCGAACGTAGTCGGGTACCTTAATATACGTGTGTGTATTTACTTAACAAGATTTCATACTGAAAATGAATACATTTCTAATTCAGTTGCGAGAGATTAAGTAACTAAAGAGTAAGAATGAAAGAATAACTGGAAAGTAACTAGAGGATTTTAACCGAAAGGTATGGGAAGGGTATAGAACAGAGGATAAGAAATGTAAGAACTAGAGAGCAAATGAAGGAATAATCGTATCTTAGTAACCAGAGAGTGATGGAATAACAACAATCACATTATTAACAGATAGAATATTTACAACTATGTAACCAGATGTTAACGGATAGGTGATAACCAAAAGATAATTTGAGGGATATAGACAGCAGGTGATGATGGAACGATGATAACTAGAGAGTAATTGAGATTGAAATGAGACAATGCAATGAAAGAGCAATGTGTAGAAGGAAAAATCACCATACTTTACCTGAAATTGTGTTAGATCAATCTGGATAAAGTAACCAGAATATAACATAGCAAATAAACACGGCTAAGCAAATACAAGGTTTGTTAGAATTTCGAACAAACTATAAAATTCAATTTTTATAAAAAGCCAATGAAATATAATAGTGTAAAATCGTTTGCAGTATCATTTTTCGAAAGGTTCAGAATTTCTGAAGATACAAGTGATTTAGAGATTTATATAGTTTCTAACTTGTTTTTATAGCCAACACAACAGAAGAAAGTTGTGATTAACAAGTGTATGTTCATTGAGCTGATATAATGTGAAGTAAATAGAAAAGTACGTTTTTTTCTAAATAAACTTCAAGGTTCTGTGCCATTTTACCTCAAATGTTTCTGATAAGAAGAAAACCAGAATTCTATAGAATTCCAGTAAATTTGAAAAAAAAAAATGTGAATCCGAAATAAAAAGAAGTGTGTTTGATGCTGAAGATAGATGGAATATTTTTTCCTGACCACGATTACTTAAAATAATCTTCTTCTGAACAATAGAAGTCTTGAAAATTGTATTAGCAGCTTTCTCATTTTCTTATAAATTGTAATATATATTTGATATATATTCAATGATAGTACTTAATAATTTCAGGACAACAATACTCAACAATGTTACAAAATAACTGCTTCAAATTATGTAAGAGAAAGAGATTAAAATCCAAAGAAAATTGTTCATATTGTTGGTTCATTTG
The DNA here is from genome assembly GCA_019973955.1 of Trichonephila inaurata madagascariensis. NCBI lineage: Eukaryota > Metazoa > Arthropoda > Arachnida > Araneae > Nephilidae > Trichonephila > Trichonephila inaurata. The sequence goes on along the minus strand of BMAV01014588.1, from coordinate 137,092 downwards.
TACTCCTGTCTAATCTTGAAATTATCAGAAAATAGCATGTATTATTACTGGAAAATGATATATTTATATCTAAAACATTATTTTTATATAATAAAATGTAGAAATAAATGTCACACGTTTCATATTCTTGGATTACATATTCAACTGTTATTTCACTGAAATATATCGATGCACACGTTGACGATTGCTTTATTTTTATTGAAAAAGTGGAATCTCTTTTCCAAAAACGCATTTCAGGAAAAGAAAAGATTACGTGGAGATTTATGTTTCTAAGCAGGATATTGTTCTTGCATAGGAATAATTAAACTACAATAGATAGATTACAACATGTATAATACATTATCTAGAATTATCTGTTATCTGAAAGACAAAGCTTAAATTTTAAGTAATCATTATTCATTAGAAAGACCAAAGCTCTTCGCTTTAAGCAAATAGAGAATAAAGAAAAATGCAAACATGAATAATTAATTAGCATAAAGATCGAAATGAAATCTTCTGAAAATCCCATATTAGAAGATTAAAAACATTTTGTAAAGTTACTAGCTTCGAAGGAAACCTTAATTAAATATCTTTTAAGATGTCTTGGTCATGCAATGTTACACAACGATGACTCAAAGTAATAAGATCATAGATAGTTGTTCCATCGAAACTTATGTACATATTAGAAGAAAATAATCTTGTTTGTATTTGATACACAAGTGGATGAAAACTTTAAGATTTATTTGCATTTGTATAGCAGGGTACTCAAATATCCGTTAACATTTGAAAATTCAATAATTTATGAAAAAAATTAGGTAGAGGTACAAAATGACACAGATACTTGCAATGATATGGCAACTAAAAAACCACAAAAATTGCAAAAAAGAAAAACTCAGAAGGATAACAAAACTTTTAGGAAACCACATGTCAATCGTGTATAAAATGAACTGTAGTTAAGAGGAAAACATATGCACATGCAATTAGCATGCTGATTTTACCAGAAAAGGCGTTGTTGGCAGAGCTTTACTATCAGAATGTAGAATCTGTTACTGCAGCCTTACCATCTTATCGCCTTAAGAAGGGCGTGGAAGATGTCTTAGCATATCCTTTGGAGAGGACAGTGTGCTGAGGTACGACTTCTTTCATGTTATTCCTTCCAGGTCCCCATATATCAATCAGTATGATTATTGTTTGTGGAGTTACCTGAGGTCGCAAGTCCTACGTTATCGTCCAAACCTTATTATGGCTGCTAAGAGAATTTCTTACCATACCCACAAATATGCTGTACAGTTTTCGTTTCAACATAGTTCCTTCGAGTACAGGTCTTGCTGCAGAATGAGAGAGAGAACCGACATGTGTTGAACATTTGTTTTAACAATAGGACATCCGGGATTTCGAATACCCTTAAACATACATTGGTATCGTTTCTACACATCATGATATAAAATATATATAATAATATATAATAATTGTAACAACTAAATAATTGCAAGACTACTGCTCAGTAGGGTTTAGTTTTAAGACGTTTTAATGTTATATTTCATGGAATTATCATATATTATGACCCTTGATATCATAAAGAACTGACGTTGACATTATGTTTCGCGAAGCTTGTTGGAACACTGATTTGACGCAAAAAATGTTTCGAGTCGCAAATCTGCCAGGAACATTATTATTATTCGGTATCTATTCTGCGCCATCCCTAGCAAAATATGTATCAGGATTTACTGGAATATATTATCAATTACCGTAAAATCCGGCGTATAACGCGCACTTTAAACACAAAAAATAAGATCGAAACTTAGGGGTGAGTGTTATGCGCCGGGTATAAAAATGATAGCTTTAAAAATAACAAAAGAATTGAGCATAAAAAAAATTACTTCTGTGTGTATCGAAATACCGTTTGTTTTAAAGAAATGAGAGAGAGAGAGAGAGAGACTTACATTAAAAGAGTTGTAGGTCTAAAAGTATACTATTTTTTCAAAAGTCTGGGATAATACCTCGAATAAATGGCTTCAAAACATAAGAGAAATATATACTAATATTTCAGATTTCTACGTTAAAAAGTGGATGCGGGTTATACGGCGAATATACCTAAAAACTAAAAAAATCAGCTTGAAAGTATAGGTACGCTTTATACGCCGGATTTTACGGTATATCTGTACTTTCTTCAGATTCTTCGCAGTCACTTTCAAGCAATCTTATGTTTTCACCGAAATCTAAATTAGAACAAGACAGCTCACCCCCATTCGATTCATTCTCAGAAAGCTCTCTCAATAAATTAGGAATATTATCAGTTCTTAAACTTTTTCTACGAGTTTTATTTCAGGGTATCTGTTAGCTTAAGACTCGAAACTCGAATGACATTCTTTTTTATGAGCAGATAAACTATGTATCGAAATACTTAGGCACAGCGATTTTAGTATAACTGACTCAATTCTGCTGTGAAGTCAATAACAATACATTCAAGGTCAAATAAATGTGTGATATATTACTTCCGAAAGTTTGTTTTACAAATGGTACCTTCTTAATGTACTTAGTGAACTACCTTTTCCTGAATGACAGCTATTTATAATAATAAATCGTTTTAATGTAGAAACAACACCAGTGTATGCTTTAAGTATATTTTGTTGCAAAATCTGAGACACAAAATCCCCAAAACATTTCCTGAGTAATTCTTTTGCAAAATGAATAAAAAGTAACAAATTTTTTTTCAAATTCCCTATAAAAATGTGGGAAGGAGAACAAACCAAATAGGCCCCGGTTTCAAATTGACACGGATGAACGTTCAAGAGTTAATGAACATCATTTATTACTAAAAGTTGACAGTTATGCTAATTATTGATTTTTTTGTATAAAGCGTCATCTTTCGACCACTTTTGCATGGTTTCTATAAAACTCCATGTCGTTTAAAACATGTTTGTGGCTGTTTTTACCACTTTACCTATTTTATTTCTGGAACTTTTGAATCTATGAACAGTATTTCAAATGTTAACGGACTTATGGGTCAACTGGTATATTGCACGCTAGAATGTAAGAGAATCGAGTTTATTTTATTAATAATTATTTCTTCGTATTGAAATTATAATCAGAAATTTAACTAATAGACAATTTTCGGAAATGCTATATTTGTCTACTGTCAAGAATTTGATTTGATAATCAATCATATTTCAGAGTAAATATTAAGTCTTGAATGTCTAAGCTTGATGGGTTTAGAGCTCGTACCTGATGAGTTCATTCTGGTAACTGAATTTAATCCTCTTCAATTATCATATATATGTTTGTATGCATGTGTAACTTACATTAAATCTATGTTTAGTTCATGAGTTCCGAAATAACGGTTAATCATACAGTGTGACATTTGGTGTGTAGATAATAACTGATTTTGAGCCAGTGTACTTGAATGAAAACATGAACTAATATGTTGATATTTATTTTTAGTTTAAAGTCTTTAGTGACGATGCTGAAGTTTACACTTAGATAGCGTTCAGGCTTTTTACTTGCGTATGATTGGTGATTTACGTATTTCTGAGCAATGTTTTAGCTGTTGTTATTGTCTCGTATTAGTGGGTATGTTTCACAATGAAACTATGAACTATTTGTATCAGGTAAGTTTAAAGTTTGGCAAAACGTTGGTGAACTACGCAATTAAAATTTGAGTACACTTTTAAGTCAAGCGTAAGGG
>BMAV01014588.1:76273-107352 GCA_019973955.1 Trichonephila inaurata madagascariensis | reverse complement strand
TATATATCACATTTTATTACTAATATTTTTTTCAAAGTCTCTCTGCCTCATGAAAAATCAAAAATAGTTATAAAATTTTTTAACTAACTTTTCATTATTCAATTTTTATTCTTAAAAATAATTAATCATACATTTCTTCCTTTTAAGCAAAGAAAGCTTCTCAATTATTTTTATGTAAATTTTGACACAGCGAATTATTTTACGCATGTAATTCAAACGGTTTTTCTAACACTTCAAAATTTTTGGAAAAATTGGAAAAATGTTCAAAATTTGTTTTTGGTTAGTAGTTAATTATAACGCCATAATTTTAATTGAATAGGCAGATATTGCATTTTTAAGTATAATAATAATTATAACTACTGTACTGTATTTTTTGGAGTGAGTGAATATTAACGTCGCACTGTTCAGCTACACGAGGGCTTTTGGCAACGGACCACGTAATTTTGAGTCATGGTCAAGTGGCGTGGACGACACCTGAACTGGAACACCCTTCTCCTAACTAACACAGCACACCAACTAGAAGGAATATCCTACCAATACTTAGCAGGAACATTCTTTGAAATCCACTCTTCCAAGAATTATGGCAGCACGCGTTCTATGATGAGTATTTTAGCGGGGAAGGCGAATAGTTTTGTAGCATATATATAGAGTTTTCAGCGCATTGCAAATATTATTATTTTTGTCCCGAATAAATAGTTTATGTCAAAATTTAAGTGTCTTATGTTTTTGTATGTTAATGAAGACCTTAGAAAATGATTTGACTATTTATTTTAAGTGAATTGTGTACATAATTAGTTTTACAGTGGAATATCTTTAATTAATTTATTAGCTCAAACGAATTAAATTTCCCAAAATGGAGTATTTTGCTTATGTATATCCCTTAATTTTCAATATAGTCATCCAAAAAAATTATTGTATGAAAAAATTGCAGTAAATCATTATGTGGTATATAAAGTATTAACATGCATCGCTCCTCTATACGGAGGCTCTTACAAAGCTCTAATAAAACTCGATCTATGAAAGTAGCTAGACATTTTCCAAATTGACTCTATCGTTAACATTTCGCTATGTTTCTCATTGAATCGCCATTATAATTTAAGAAACGACGTTGCTTGCGAATATTATAATTTTAACATAAAATAAATACAACAGAAAGTAATATTAATGTATTACACTTTTTTCAGATATAAATGATTTACACTATTTTAAACGTTCATTACACAAAACTTTTAACAATGTGTTACTTTTGCTGAGCAGAGATCAGCTTAGGAAGGTATTTTCAAAAATCGACCCTCAAGAGTGTTACGGGGAGTTATAAATAAATAAAAAAAAAATCTTTTTATCTGCCATTAGATCTATATACTTAAAATTTAACAAAGGTGATTTTCTTTCTTTCTTTTTTTTGTTCAGCTGAGATATGCAAAAAGCTTTGTTTGTATAATTTGCAATTTACGTAAAATTAACTCATTAAAAACTTCTTTATCCTTCAATCTGTGTTGTTGAATTTGTCAGTTCACTCATGTGAAGAACGGGTATACCAGCTAGTAAAATTTAAATAATAAGTTGAATTGCCATTTCCTTGAAAGTTGGCTTTTCCCTAATTATTTCTTATTTGCTTAAATATCCTAAAGTTGCATGGAGAAAAGGTCAATGAATTTAACAAGTCGCCATAATGCCCAGGCAGCTAGGCTTCAAAATTTAGAACTGAATATTCCTTGGATAAATTACCTAGCTTGTCATTTTGACAGCTTTATTGTTCTTCATGGCGCTGAGTAATTGCCCAAGAACAAGATATGACATGTAGCATATTTGACAAGTGTGCCTGTACTCATAAAGGCATATATCATCTAACCGGTCACTTGCGTCAAATGAGGAATGATAATAAAATAAACTAGAAACAGCGTCTGGTATATGACAACATTTTCTCACGTTAACTGTAACAATCTAAATAACGTTTTCACAATCATAGCGTAGTGATAAGGAGTTCAACAACTTACTGCATTTTCAATAAGTGTAGTAGTTATAAAATAATTTTATTATTAAAGAGAGAAAAAAAAACACTTATTGATCGCATTTGTTTCCTTTCATTATCAAAGCTATTTTCTATTTTGCATTCTAAAATGTTGTCGACTTTGCATAATTTATTTGAATTTATACTAAGTTAAAGACAGTATTTCACTGAGGAATATTTAGAGTCAAATTCATCTTAACATTACCGTAAAGCATACAAGATATTGATATATTGTGTTAAAGATACTGACAAAATGTTTATGTTTACGTCATTACTTATAACAATACGACAAATATATATATATATATATATATATATATATATATATATATATATTAGCGTACAATAATCAGATTAATGAATCCTATTTAGACGTAATCCGATTAAATTTGCAAAGTCATTTCATTAATTAAAAAAAATGTTTTTGGAAGATTAAAAATATTTTTTCATGCTAAAATCTTAAAAAGAACAATATTTTTTCAAGGAAAATTAGCACTTTAAATATTTAAACATGGACAAAAAGATTTTAATGGGATTCAGAAAGTAATTTTTCCGCATGTTTTATTTCTGTTTTCAAGCCATTAAATATAAATCATTCGATACATTAAGAAAACATGCAAATAAGAACCGAATTCAAAATAAATATTAAAACATATATTCACAACTGTTTAGCGATTTTTTTCAGTTTAAATGATTCTTCAAATTTTTTTAGTTCAATCCAATTTTTTATCGCAATTAAGATACTAAACAATAAGGTGTTTTTTTCTCAAGGAGTATTGAATTCACAAAACACCATTAACACGTTTTGTAATTATTATCGAGTTAATTACATTAATTTTTCTAGAATACTTATCACAAAAAATTATGATTTTTTTTTACTGCAAATAAACTCGATTGAGAGGTATGCAATTACCGTTATGTATACTTTTGGAAATTTTGCTGGAATAGTTGGATATATAAAAGACGAAAAACACATCCAATTACAATTTTAAATAGTGGTTGCCTAAATATTTTGAAAACAATAAATATATTTTGAAATATGTTTTGTGTGTTTTTGATGTTGAATTTATACTCAGGGTTTTTTTTAATGGAATTTACTCAAGGGGAAAAATGACATTAAAATTACTAAATTTTCATTTTTTATCAATTTTTTCTTATTGCGTTACTTTTTTAAAGTTGTGTACAAAATTTCGTATTTCTAGCTGCAGTATTTAGAGAGTTATTTAACTTTTATTACAGTATATTGAAGAGAAAACCGAAATATCTAAACTAAAACATGAGGCGTCTTGTGCAGATATAATCATCGCAGCATGAATCGTTTCAAACTACCGTAAAATCCGGGGTATAGCGCGCACCGGTGTATAACGCGCACCCATACTTTCAAGCTGAATTTTTTAATTTCTAGGTATATTCGCTGTATAATGCACAACCCTTATTATACGAAATAACAAAAAGTGTACGTGTACAATGCTGGTATACTTTTAAGCCATATATTCGAGGTATTATCCCACGATTTTGAAATAATAGTATACTTTTAGAATCATAATCTTTTTTTTTTATTTCATTAGGTATATCATTTCTTTCAAATAAAAAGTACTCCATCTATAAAGAAGACTAATTTTCCCTTATCCTCATCTCTTTTTTTTATTATTTTTGAAACCATCATTAAAGAAGGAGATGCTATATGTGCGATGTGTAATGCAATCTTTCAGACTATTATAGGCTCTTATTTATCAGTGTAAACAATTGCAGTTTCCTATGACAATTCAGTATTTCTCAAAATATGGGGCATAGTGGGTTTGGTAATCTTAAGTGAAGGGCGTAAAGCCTATCAAAAAGTCGAAAACAAAAAAATATTTTTAAAAAATATTAACTAATTGAAATGAAGTAAAACAACATTCTATCTAACCATCAAACATAATTTTCCTATTACTAAAAAGTAACTTAAAAGTATTATGTACACAATTTAATGCTTATCTTGATAACTTGTACTTTTTATAAATAAGGTCGTGCTGTAGATTTAGCGGGGAAGTACATTATTATTGAATTAAATACATTGTTATTGTATTGGGGAAGGGGGACTCGATGGAAATTTTTATTGAAAATTGGGTCACCAGTATTGAAAGTTTGAGAATCACTGCTTATAATTCATGATAGAAGCAGCTCTTAATTCACTTAATTATTAGTGGATGTCATAATATTTAACTAAATATGTTCTTTTGATATACTACGAAGGGACATTTATGAAACACAATCCAAAACGAAAACGTTCTGATCTTGTTAGTAAGAAAAAATAAAACTTTTAGTAATGGCGTGAGGGAAAGTGTAGTAATGAAACATTTTTTCTTCATCTATTTCATCACAGTCGTAAGATGCAACTAAGAAAGAAAAAAAAAGAGTTCATTTATTGCAAAAATTCAAAATATGATTGTGTGTGAGATTATGAAGTTTATCTTTGTCTGATAATGGATATGAAGTTTATAAACTGATATTTGAAAAATTTACTGCGCGACACTTGCAGAATTATAATAAATGCTTAACTTGATGAAAAACAAGGATTTGCTACAAGAAAAAAAAAAGATATTTTATTGTGTTTATTGAAAAATATCATTTTTAACACATTAAAACAAAAGAATCTTCCTAGCAGTATTTAGAATAATAATAATAATAATAATAAAAACATCTGGTAACAACATGTAGTTACTACGACACTTAGCGATGCAATTTCTAAATTCAATACTGGAACTACAAAAATGATAATAGCAGTTAAGGAAATTTTCAAAAGTAAAAATAGTTTTTTTTTCTTCAAATAAGAAATAAAAGTATTACCGGTTCGATGCGCGCATTTGGCATTTCTATAAGATATATCAAAGAGAAAGAGATTGTATTTGCTAAAAAAGCATTAAGAAAAATCAGTAAAAAGCCTTGCTAATTGCAATAGAAACTATAACTTTTCAACCAAGTGGGTATTTTTAATAAATTTTCCCCTAAAAACATTGAAAAATTTAATACATACAAATTATTTAAATTTAATACTTGGAATGGGTTCATTAAAAAATTTTATTTAATTTTTGTTAAATTTCTTTTTGAAAAATCTAAATAACTCTCTCTATTGCTCATTACTTTTAATTTGTTTTCCATTCCATGATAAACAAAAATTTTTAACCTTTAACTTTTAGAATCGATTCAAGTCCACTACATGATAATTGCATTGGTCAGTTCAAAGTTCTTCAAGGAAATTCTTACAGATCAAAATTTTTCAAACATTGCTCGCTTTAAGGAACTAATACCTTCATTTGGAATCTTATTTTAGTTATATTTTGAAAGCCTTTATAAAACATAATCCAATTACAATTGAAACATTAGCAAGAAAAAAATCTATTTTTGATAGAACATATATTTTAAAAAACTCAAGAAGGCTGAAAGCTGCACTTTGATTTCATTTTAAATAATTTTACCAAAAGAATACATAATAGAAAGCATAAATAAAACCATTTTCTGCGTGAGGGAATAGAAATGAACGTTAAAGTTATAGTTTGAAACATTCTATGGGTTGTTTTAATTTTTTGTAGAGTTAATTTAATATTTTGATAATTTGCTTGTATTCATTAAATTATCAAAAGTATTATTTTCTTATTCAAGGTATCCGACTACGTTCGGAACTGTGATTTTGCAAAAATGTATAAATGGATAATATTTACGATATTTAGTGTCACTTAAATTAGAAAATGTATATAAAATTGTTTTAAGATGATTATTACAGTAAAAATTTATTTAAGTACAATATTTTGACAAAAAATGAAAATAGAATTAACCATTTTCAAAATATTTTTCTTTTGTGAAAAATACTTCTATTATAATAATATTTTTTCTGTATGTAGCTCAGACCTCTATACAGAGGCTCAACTAGAATTTTTGAAATATATAACTTAGAAGTGGGTTTATCCATGTTATACGACAACAGAGGGGAGAAATTTTAAGAAAAAAAAACACCGATAATTATTTCAATTGGTCGTAACTCTGAAAATAATGTGAAGTTTTCAAAAATAAATACTTCAGACTCTCTGGAGAAGTCTTTACTTTATATAAGCAAAATATTATTGTCTTAGAAGCATTTTTTATAAAAGGAGACCATTTTGAAAAAAAGGTTACTCTAAGTTAACTTTATGCCAAAATATTGTATTTAAATAATTTTTTTGTCAAAATGTCCTTAAAACAATTTTATACATGCATTATAATCTAAGTGATACTAAATATCATGACAATTATCCATTTATGCGCTTTTTTAAAATCACGGTTCCGAACGTTGTCGGATACCTTAAATACGCTACTGAAATCGCTGAAGTACAGTATTGAAAGTTAATTTCGACAACCTTGGTTACTTTTTAGTTTTTATAGAATTTCCCTTAGAAGCTCATGAAAAGATATTTATAGTACTCTTACAAATAAAATTTGCTAAAAGGAAAAGCGAGATTTATATATATTGATTTATGATGGCAAATTTATAATATATATTCTGCAATTAAATTTAAACTTTGGAACCAAAAACTGTATTTTAAAAATATAAAGAAGTATTACGAATAGTAATACATGATTATCACAAATACCTTATTTAAAAAAATATTCAGAATTATTGTGTTAAATAATTGTAACTATAGCTATTAATTTATTACTAAAGGCAAAATTATGAATTATTTTAAATAAAATTTCTGTAAGATTTTGAAATAATAAGCTGAGAAAGAGATAGAAACCGAATATTTCTGAAGCAATGCATTACATATTTCATTTTCTGTTATAAGTAATTCAATCATAATTATGTTCTCAATTAAATAAATCTCTTTCATTTGAAGGTTATTACGTGGAATTTAAATAAAACTGTTAGTTTTGGTGGCGAAGACATTTAAGGATTGTTATAACTTGGTAATTTTTTTTTTCCTTTTAAGGATAAATATACGGTAATTTTTTTCGTATTGTAAGGATTTTTTTTATGCATGTATAGCATAAGGTATCCGACTACGTTCGAAACCGTGATTTTGCAAAAGCTTGTAAATAGATAATTTTTATGATATTTAGCATAACTTATATTAGACAATATATATAAAATTGGGTTAAGAATAGTATTACAATAAAAAGTTATTTAAGTACAATATTTTGACAAAAAATTAACTTAGAATAACCTTTTTTCCAAATGTTCTCCTTTTGTAAAAAATGCTTCTATTGTATTAATACTTTGCCTGTATATAGCTCAGATCCATCAGAATTTTTTGAAACGCATAACTAAGAAGTCGGTTTATCCATGTTTTACGAAAACAGAAGCGATAAGTTTTAAGAAAATACGCCGATAATTATTTCAATTGGTTGTAACTCTGAAAATAATGTGAATTTTTCAAATAACATAGTGGAGCCTCTGTACAGAGGTCTGAGCTATATACAGGCAAAATATACATACAATAGAAGCATTTTTTTACAAAAGGAGAACATTTAGAAAAAAGGTTATTCTAAGTTAATTTTTTGCCAAAATATTGTATTTAAATAATTTTTTTTGTCATAATGTGTCCTTAAGCCAATTGTATATATGTATTCTAATCTAAGTGACACTAAATATCATGAAAATTATCCATTTATGCGCTTTTTTAAAATCATGGTTCCGAACGTAGTCGGATATCTTAAAATGCGTATATGGTTATATAGTTAAAAATGAAATTTGTACATACGTTTATTTAGTTTAGTTTTCATAAATAAATATGATGTACAAAATTTAATAAGTAAATAAAATTATATTACATGAATTCAAAGTAAAAATTTATGTTAACTGCATAAATACAACTAACGTCTAAAAAAAATAAAAACTTCTAATTTAATTCATTGAATTTTGGCACATACACGTTAAGATACAAAATAATTTCTGAAATTAAAAAAAAAAAATACTGTAGAAAAAATTAAGATAATGTAATTTAACATATTGTTAAAATGATTGTGAAATGTCTCTGAGTGAACTTTGAAACTTAACGTCACTTTTAATCTTTGACTCGTATTTATTAAAAAGTAGAACTATCTTTTGAAACATGTAATTAAAATTTTTAATTGTGTGGTTCTGGAATTATTTGTGATGGTGGAGGCGTATTTATTTATTAATTTTGAGCAGTGGTAAAGTCATACACAAAATATTATTCGAATGATAATAATTTTTTTCTTCCGCATGATTACTTATGTAGCGTAAAATATCGTGCTTGCTAACGGGTTAACATCATGGGAAATTAATGTCATAGAGAAGGAAGAATTTAACTGAAATCACTCTGAATGTTCAAACTGACCAATATGGGCCTCACGAAGTAATTTTGACTGATGAGAAATACCGGAAGATAACCTTTCTCATCATGCACTAGTTGTATAGGGGAAGAATTCTTCATTTATTGCGGAATAATGTTTGATAATTCTCTGCCTCACCGAAGTAAGCATTTTGATGAATGTCTTGAAGTTTAAGAATTTGTATACATTGCATGGACTACTCTAGATTTTCGTATCTTAATATAATACGTAATCCTTGGTTTCTTTCTTTAGTCGACATCGCAAGTTGTATGAAAGGAACCAAGGGGTATTTCGTGAATGGACATTGCTCTTCGGTTCAGTGAGTTATTAATAGTATGGAAAATCACAACCAACAACGCACAATAGGCGTATTAATAAATATATAAGTTAATAAAATCCATAAACTTTTTTCATAAAAATCTGATTCTTTTTAGTATTTTAGGAATGCTTTCATAAAATGTAGTTTCTTATTTGAAAAACATGTTAAAAATGTTAATGTTAAATCCAATAACATTCATTAAGTAATTGCTCAAAGCACATTTTTTTTCCAAATTTTTCTTAAAAATTAGACTAAAAAGCTCTGGTTGTAGAGAGAGAGTAACTTTTACAATCTTAGTTACATAGGTTATTCAGGTTTGGAATGCTGGAGTAGGCTGAAGTATTTGCTTAACAGTATTGTAGTGCTTTCTTTCTTGATCTTCAGCATATTTTATTAGCGCACTGAGTTAAGTAAGGCAACTATTATGTTTTCATAAAGCACCATTATCTTAGGTGATGTATTTCTTCAAGCAAAATAACTCGACGCTTAAGTTTTCTATTTTATTTTATCTTGAACAAATCAACATTTTTATTTTGTTTGTTTGTTTGTTTTTTTTTTTTTCCTTTTTCAAAACATTTAATACATACTTTTAATGATGATGGATATGCTATTGCAAAAAAACCCTAATGACCTTATTTCACATTTCTATGTAATACGGGGAACACACTCGACATTGACAGCACACATGTATTTATGTTTGTATAAAACAAAGCTATTTATCCCGAAGGACATAATTAAATACTTAAGGTTCTACCATAATTCATCACCAGGAAAAATCTCTCGAGATCCTTTATCTTCCGAGAATTATGAAATACTTTAGTGCCGAGTGTCTTAGACACCAGAATTAATCATTTTACACCAACACTCATAGCGACCCTCGGAACATTTGAAGAAGTTAATTTGTTCATCTCTAAAGAAGACAAAACACCTTCGAGTAATGAAATATTCTTAATGAACTTGAAGGAACTATTCTCAAAATGCTAGTAAGAACATAACATAATTTGCAAAATGCATCAATTAGTAATTATATGTAGCCAATAAGTTGGTTATGTAACACTGCTAATGAATAAGAATTTGAAATATATCATTAAATTAAGTGTTATACTGGAGCTGATTTTTATTACTTTTGAGTGGATGAATCGTTATGCAATGTAAATAACTAAATAATCTGGTTAGAATATAGAGGAACCGTGGGTGTTATTTGTAGTTCTGTGAAAATGTCAAGAGCTCTTATGAGAGTTCTTCTGAAATTTACTTAATAAATTATGCGAAATAGGGACAGGTGGAAAAAGCTAATTTTACAAAATTATACATGATTTGAAAGAGTGGGCAAAATTGATTTTCACTCATCGCGTCGTTTATTAACTAAATTAATAATTTTATTGCATTCTTTTTTGTTTTATTTTTGTGATAGTAATGTTATACTTTTAAAATTGTTCGATACGTATATATATATATATATATATATATTTTAAATCTAAAAGAAGATATTGCATATAACGGTAGACAACATAAATGAATATGATAGAGTAATCAGTCAGATTTTGTAGGAATCTTTGAGAATAAACTTTGAATTTTTAGGTTTCAGTAGAAATTTTCTGTTGTTTCAAAACTATAAATATACATATATGTCAATTAATCATTCATATTTTTCGTTCTAAAACTGAAATGTGTTTTAGTTTATTAGTCAATGTTTGACTAAATTTGATTTTTTTTTTCTTATCTTAGCCATTTTGTGTCGGAAAAATATCTGTCAGAAAGTAACAGTCAGAAAGATAAAAAAATTAATAAGATAGAGAACGGGAAAGGTCTGTATGATATAAAAGGGATGAATTTTAAAAATTCGAAATTACGCATTATTTTAGTAAAAAAATAATCTAAACTCTAAAAGACTTTTATGCAGATTACAATTTTTTTTGTTAAAGTTTTGTTACTTAAAACGTGATATCTCTAAAAGTTATGAATGTATTTCTTTCAACTTTTGTATACATGCTACTTAAAGTGTGATACAGAATTAAAACTCTAACATAAATAGTCTTTTTAATGTTACTTATTTTGAACAGTTTATTATTACGAACACCATACATTTTATAAAACTTTTTTTTTAATGAAATGTTCAATTAGCAAACACTTTTTGCTAAATGTAAATATATTTTAAATTTCAATTCATTCCCTTTATAACTATTTTAGTTATGATGTGTAGGAATATAATTTAAATATATGGCTTTGATTTTTTTTAAAGTAGAGAGTTTTAAATTTCGGTATGATTTTCCATCAATTTTTTTTCTTAAATACCTCATTTCAATAAATTTAAATTGTCCTACATTCATTAGTTTAAGTCATGAGCATGAACAAAATAACATAAAATTGCCAATCGCGTGTCATTTTAGAAAACGTGTCTTCATACGTCTACAGATACCTTGAACTTTAATCTAAGTGTGAAAGAAGAAAAAAAACTTACATGTTTAAGTAAATTATAGAGAGACCTACATTCGTTTTCGATTTACATTTTGAATTACAGAACCCACTATTGGAGTCAGGTGATATCTTTGTATTTCTCTCTCTAATTTCGAAAATAGAATATTAAACACCTTATATTATTATATATATATATATCAAAATAATAATAATAATAATAATATTTCAAATTAAATTAATAATTCTTTAAAATTTCAAAGTATTTATTCATCGGAAAAGTTTTAAAAAATATACTTTAATAAGACCAATTATTTTGAGTAGTGAAAGACACTTAAGCCTCTAGACATTTTCAGTCAGTGAATTAGAAAGAAAGAAATAGTGGAAATGAGGGATGATATGATAAATGCCATAAGACTTTTTTGCCATCCATTCCAATGGGATCTGTTATTATTTCTACAAATAAGGTTTCAGAAGTCGAAGAGTACTTTTGTGAACTTGTAGAAAATAGCAATGTATTTTTAATTTGGTATGGATATAGATATATTTAATTTGTCTGCAAATAACTCTACTGCACACACACACACACGCTCGCACGTATGTGTGTTTGAATTATTTCTTTTGATTACCTATAATTTAAGTTTAATGATAAATGCGTGTATAAAACATTTCTATTAAAGTTAGTTTTAATGCCAATATATTTATAAGAATAAAGAATATAGCTTTCCAGCAATAAATATTTTGCTATGTCTTTACTAAATATTTTTCAATAATGCCAATCATTTAATGAGCATTTCTTCAGCAATACTTATTGCCATCGTATTTCCTGAAACATCTTTGTTTAGCATTGCCTTTTAAAGAATAAGATTGAACTTTGTAATTTATAGCAATGCGAATATTTTATGTGATTGCGTCTTTTACAATAAGAATGTATATTTTCCCATACGAAATAATTATAGTAAAATGAAGATGAATTTGGTTCCGCACCAAACACAGAAACAGACCATTTCAACAAGCGTTACACTCAATTAATCCTCATATCATATACGTGGAGAAACATAACGACTTACACAGCTGTGAGTTCCGATTGCGTAAATTGTGACCTTAAACTTGAACTAAGGCTTAAGGCGCTTGCAGAGTCAGCATCCGTTAATGACGAATATTTGTAAGCGTAACGGTTGGCAATAATTATCCTTAGATTTCCCTATTTGCATTCAAGCATAATTGTTCAAATGGCTATTCTCTAGTTAATATTACAGTTAATATATGTTGAAAGAATTTTCCTACCGTACTATTTGTCACTGAACATTAAAGGTAGATTACAAGTAGTACCTATTTCATTTTAGATCTACCTACAGATTTCAAAGTAGCGTCTGTAAACTTTAAGTTAAAACTAAATGAAATACTTTGAAGTGAAATGGTTACTGTTGAAATTTTGAATAATTTAGAGTTCTTCATGTAGAATAAGCAATTATTTAAGACGAAATCATGATAATTATAATTAAAGCTAAGAGTTCATTGAAAAATATTTAGTCAAGTCATAATAAGATATTTATTGCTGGAAAGCTATATTCTTTATTCTTACTAGAAGTTTATTTACTCGATTCTCAGCAATAACAATTGAAATTTGTATTCGTATACTAACAGTTCCTGGTGAATGTTTTGATTAAGAAATCATTAACAATCACTGAAAAGTTAAATTTTTTAAAAAAATCTGTGCTTAATTTCTGAATAAAATATTCTACGTGCACAACATTAAGATATATTGCTTCAACGCTTCAAATTCCACGTTGTTGTATTTTTATGAAACATCATGGACACATCCACACCCACACGCACTCAGAAATGTACAAGCTCTTGTTTTTATGAGTATAGAAGATCAACGATGAAATTATTTATTTTCATTATATTTTCATTGCCGATCTCTTGATGTGGTAATTATCATTTGGAACAATTATACAAATTTTAAAATATATTTACGTAGAAATGATTTATATTTTTCTAATCTGAGAGATGTGAATGAGAGAATAAAATTTATCCTTGAGTTCATATTCAAATAATATGCACTTTCAATATTCTGTACATGCATGTTAGATTCCTTTAAAATAATATAGCAGTAGTTATTTTACAAGAGATTAACTATCAAGTAAACTATTCTGTTATCATATAACTTCCATATCGAATTCACTCATAAAGTACATTAGAGACGTATACATGTGCGAAAATGAATTATTCGAAATCTAATTCTACATGGAAGTAAAATCCTGTCAGCATTCCCAACTGATAATCCTTTCATGTTATGCGGAAACATAATCTTTAAGCGCATATACTGCAAGCACCTTTTCATTACTTTTATAAAATTTAACTTAATGTACGTCAAAATTAACTTGTCAAGTTAATCCTCTTTTAAAATGTACTTAAATATGAAATATGAAATTCTGAATACAATATAGAATTCCAAGGCTTTTCGCGTAGGAAAACTTTCAAAATCATTAGTTTTTGAGAATTTTCATGTATATTTTATCTGAAGATTAAATTTTAAAATAGTAATACATACTTTTTTTCCTTCAAAATCGAGCAACAAAACAAAGAATTTAGGATTTCATGTTCAAATTCATAAAAATGTAAAGGCTTCTTTTTTTAATCTCCTCTTCTTAATCGCATAAAATGTTGTAAAACTAACTTCTGAGATATTTATAAGAAATCTTATAAAAATAGATATTTACTTCTAGATACGATTCAAATAGCATTTAGTAAAGCTTAAGTTTAGAGTAAAGACACTCTCTTATACTAAAACAAATTCTTTAGAAGATTATTTGAAAAAAATAATCTGCAACTGAAAGTAAATATTGAAAAGTAAGAAAACTGTTACGTGTGTATTTATCTTCTTTGTTGCTCGAAAAAGTTAGATGGGATAAATTGTAGAAATTATTTTTATATATATTAAAAGTATGTGACATAATTTGGACTACAGAACCATTATTTATTTGATGGCAGTTGATGACAGTCTATTTTTGGGCATTTGAACTGATACACAGTCCTCAATCCCATATCTTATAGTCTGTGATGTGGGGCTTGACCTTTCGTGGAGTTACTCAGTCAGCGATGTAGGATGCAGGCTATTGGCTGCGACGATGGAATCCGGGAGGAGGGGCTTAAGGTGGTCTTCATGTCGTGGAAAGTCTTTACATTGCTGAGAGCTATGTGGGTACTCTTTCATTGATTGGAGGTGGAAGGGAATATAGTCTCTGGCTGGCTGCCCATAGGGGATAGGTAAAATTTAAAAAGTATAAAGCAAAATACGCTTGTACAGTGGGGTAAAAAATAAGAAAAAATAATTAAAGAAGAAAAAGAATTAAAAAATTTAGTAGGGTGCAATAATTACAGAATTATTGCGAGAACACATTAATTAAGGCGGGTTATATGAATCCACTGATTCTTCTCGGCCTTTTAGTATTGTCATTACAATTACAAGCATCTAAATTGATCATATTTGCGTTGTTTGTATTCGTTAAATTATTGAAAAAATTAATGGCTATTTTTTGAATGCGAGCTTTAAAACTATTGATTTTGAGAGAGCTTTAATAATATAATCATTTCGCATATAGCGACAGGCATTTACAATCATCCGAATATAAGAATTTTACCATTATTTAGAACAGAATTGGGCAAATTATAGCTGTGGTTGGCCAAACCAATATACGAATATGATTCTGGAAGGATAAGTAAAAAATATTTGAAACAATTTGATTCTAGTTAAGGAACAGAGGTTTAAAATTTCATCACATGTTAATTATGCCTCATTTAAATATATCCAGTATGACGTAAAGTATAATTATTCCTTCAACATAAAGTTATTTTTCTTCATGTGGTGCAGTTATGAGAAATACTTCATCGTACAGTTTTATGCAATAATTTTCATATGTATTCAAAATTTTAACAATAAGAGTAAATCACATTTGAAAACATGGTTTATATATGAATATTACGTTAAAGTGTAAAATCCGTTATTTCATTAAAAAAAAAACTAGATATTTTATTAAATAACTAAACAAGTTAGTGAAAATATATAACACTATTGAATTCTACGATTTAACTAGGGATTCTATAGAATAACGATTACTTAATCATTGAAGTATAAAATATGGCACTCGAAAGTTCTTTGAACTGGTTCTACTTGCTTTTAGACAGAGAAGGCCAAATAAAACAATTGCACTCTTGATCTTAAATCAGTATATGTGAGCGAGATTTAATTTCTATTGAAGAAATGCCGACTATTGACACAACGCTTCGATCTGTTGCAACAGTTCAAATTTGTGGTACTGGAATTTATTTTAAAAAACACTCGAGTAAAAAAATGTGTACTAGTAAAAAGTTAACTTGTTTCAAAAATAATATGCGATATAATTCAAAGTTTCATCACAACAATACTTACTCTAATAAATAATGCTAAGTAAAATAAAGGGATTTCATATAATTGAAATTAATATTCTCTTATATTTTCGCTTGAAAACGTTTACACTATGTTTTTAAGAAGCAACAGATTTTCTTCTGAGCATGTATTTTTTAGATAATACTTAAATATAACTATTTCTGCAACATATTATTATTATTTCTTTTTTTTTAATTATTATTAGCAACAGAACAGAAATCAATTATATCATCTACTTATTATTATTATTCAGCAACTAATCATCCACAATAAGGATAAAATGTATTTTTTGAGAGATTGTAGCTATTTATAATCTATTAATATATAAAATAACTTTGAGATTTTGTTTATTTTTCACTTTAATGGTCTATCATTAGTTTTTTCTTTATAGAATAACTATGTACAGAAAGAAATGTTTCATTTATTATGCACTTAAGCTAATTTGTCTCATTCTTTCATAAAATACCTAGTTATTCAATGAAATATATAACTAAATTATACACTTTAATGATAACATATACATAAAATGCACAAACTATACGAAAGTAGAGCAGAATCGTTTTATTAGTAGAATTTAAAGTAGAAATAATAGTCTAAATTAAAACGTGCGAGGCGTAGAAAGGAGAGCCAGCGATTTATCACTTAACTTTGTAGAATGGTGTGGGGTGTCACTGAGATTTGCTCCACTCGACATCAGGCACGCATGCCATAGGTTGCGTTTGATCTAATTTATCATTCTGATGAAGCCGAAATATGAGTTTCGTTTTGTAGATATAGAACTTAATTTCACTAATCGTGTAGCACACACTTAAATCATTAATAATGATATTTTGGAATACATTTTCCTTTTAAAAATTGTAAAAGATTTAAAAAAGGGTTCTTCTGATAAGGGAAGAGTGACACATCATTCGACCATTCGATGTTAAACAATTCGGAGACAAGGCTTTTTTGAATAATTACTTAAGAATATTATTCAAAATTATATATTTTATCTATTTTGTCCTAGCCATCTCTGTTGATCATTTTGATGTTCTTACTTGGTACACGAATGGGGATGGCTTTTTATGACCAAGTCTAAGGAGTGCATCAAAAATGTAGGGAATTTAAAATTGCAGATACTGAAGTTGTTCTACATATAAAAATACATATTGTGACCAATGAAGTAGAGAGTGGATTCGTTTACCTGAATAATTTGAAGGCTCCTATTTTATGATTCAACTGATGTCATAGCATATTACTTACTGATATAAACTCTACCATGTCCATTAGTTTGATGACTACTCTACACAAATCGCAATAGATTACCTTCTTGTTTCCGAGTCTGAAATATTTAACTCGAGTTAGAATCTAACAAAGTGGTAGCGTATCGCGCTTCCACACTACAGGTCGGGTTCTATCCTCCGGCTGGGCAACACCTCAGAAAAGTATTGACTGGGCAAGTTTGACGCAGCCTTCTATCTTTTCAGTGGGTCGATACATGAGTACCAAGCTTGCTTGGGGACTAAACAAAGAGTGTTTCGCTTCAGACTGACCCCCTGATCAGGACATTCGCTCATGCACCTCAGCGCCCAACGGCTTCGTTTACTGAGATGGGAACAATAGGCCATGACCCTCATGAGCTGTTGCGCCACGTAGTTTATTTTGAATCCAACAAACAGTATCTTTCTAGACCAGCGGTTTTTAAACTTTTGATCAACACGACCCTCCTTTACGTATCAGGGTGACATCGCGGAACCCCCAAGAATTTGCATATCTCTCCCCGATTTAATATTCTTGATCAAAACACAGGTTCTAGTAGTTTTTCATTAGGGATTATTAAGTTATCTAGTGTAAGATTGCACTACTTCTTTTTTTCCCCACAAGGCCGTTCAGAGTTTGTAAAAGAGGACAATTTCAACGTTACATGAGAGACCACACGGACCTCTAGAAAAGCGCTCTGGACCATAGTTTAAGAACCGATGTTCTAGAATATTATTGTCCTGAATGAGAATATTATCTTCATACAAAGGTAAACATCCTACATGCTGAGACATTACAGTAATATCGTATGATACAGGAATTGTTCATATAAGCTAACAAGGTCAAACATTTAAACATTCAGAAAAATAAGTTTAAACCCCTTCAATTTTATTGTGGTCTAGAACAAGTGTTTGGTATTTAGATATAATAAGATAATTTTCTGTAATTTGAATGTTTTTTCGGCTACTTTCATTAAATTTTTATGGAATTTAATATCACTGTTTATTTTTATTAGCCGGGAGATAACACTGTTTTGAAAAAAAAAATACTTACAGAGTACTTAAGTTTTACTTTATATTATATCTCGATTGAAAACTATTAAAAGATGTTTCTTTCATTTAAATCACCATAAATGCATCTCACAACAATGAAAATTAGTATAAATATGGCAAGAATTAAACAATAAAAAAGTAAACTCTGACGATTAAGTTTAGCATTTGAGATTGTAATTAATGAATACAAGGTTAATATTAAGGTGAAAATTATAAGATTCAGTTTCAGTATGTAAAACTATCGAAAAATCATGCATGATGACGCACATTAAACTTGCCATTTACCTTAGCTCGTTGAGCTTAAGATGTCCTTCATAGTGTGAAATGAATTACTGTTAAACGGAACATATATATAAGCTATATCAGCTTAGAATTAAAATAATAATCAATCCGAGGTAAGTTACTTTTAAGCTGGGTTAAAAGGTATAGGCAAATAAATAGATAAATAAATAATTGCATCTAACGTTAAAAAATATTTAACTCACGTAGAAAATGTAATGGGTTTAATTTAAGATATTCATCTGTGAAGCTACGCTACTTCTTTCTACTTCGAACAAGTTTTAAAATGAATTTTTTTATTGTGCATATAAGTTCATACTTAGCTTACTTTAAATAGCTTAACTTTAAAAAGTAATAACTAAGAGATGGAAAATAAATAAAATAAAAAATAGAATTATAGAATAAAATATTTTAAATTCGTCGAAAGAAGCCCAAACATAAAAAAAGTGTTACTTTGTAATAATATGAGTTCACATTGTTTCAAAATGCTTTTTAGGTGAAAAATTCAGGAAACTCAATATTATAAGATATTTTAGAAATAAAAAAAAAAGTGCGTAGAAAAATAAGTACTCATGGACTCCTGATTCACATAAAGTACAAGTTGGAAAAAAAAATAGCTAATTAATGGAGGTTATATTATCGATGTAGAAGTTTTATTTTTATTTTTATTTTTATTTCGAAGCAAATTCTTCGATGTCTAATATATTAGAGTTCCTAAAGAAGAATAAAAATGTGTTCCGATGTCAGCATAGCAAAAGGTCTATAATGACGTAACTATTTTTATGAGCTGACCAAATAAGGGAGGTATCTTATTATATGAACAAAAAATGACGATGAAGGGGAAACTAAAAAGCAAGAAATCTTTCCTGTGAGGAAAAAATAATGTCCGCAAAAATTTTCTCCTGTTAATAGAAATACCATATATTAAAAAATTCATAAAGTTGGATACATTGTAGTTTTATGTACAATGAAACCTTTTCCCCTATATGAAGCAGAAATATGAAATAAAATCTTAAAGAACTAATGATAAATGATTCAAGCCAAAGACTGCTGCCATAAATATCCAAACTGTGATGGATAAATATTATTTTAGATGAAATGATATTCACAAGTGGCATAATAAAACATGTCGGAATATATGTAGTTTTATTAAAGTCTTGAAGAATTCATGAATGTAGAAGGTTGAGAATAATTTTATCTTTTTAACGATATTTAGATCATAAATGTTAAAAAGTATTCCTTCTCAGGACGAAGAAATTTGGACAAATAAAAATAATAGTAATTTTTAAAGAAGTAATATATACATAGTTAACATACTTTTAAGGTATTAACATTTCTTCAAAGCATAAGTTTTTATTATAATATTAGAAGCTTAAACTGTACGCGTACCGTACAATGGTGAATAGGTCTAGCCACGTATTAATTTTTTTCTCTAACCGGGCAGTGGATATTTATTCTACCCACATGCATTGATTGGTGCTAAAATGCATAAAAATCAATACAAATAACACCACGATTTTTTTTGTTTGTTTGTTTTGCATTTTATATCCTCTGATGATTAGTTGGAAATAGTTTTTCTCGGTTTAATTCTACAAATTGTATTTTGTTTACTATAAATATAAAATTTCTGAAATATGAAAAAAAAAAAAAATCAACAAGTCTCACGTATACTATTCAAACACCTGAGTGAATAAAGTAAATGTGTAATTAAAAAAACAAAAGTTTTATTTAGGGTTTTGGAGAACTTTTGTGTGGGTAACTATGTCACAGCCGACATAGAACAGAACAATGATCTTGAGATTGTCGCTCTTCCTCTATTCTAGAGAACACTTAGAAACACGTGAGAATGTTGGGGGAGGGAAATTAAACTAACTTTGTTTACAATTTGTGGTAAGAGAGGTTTGGGTTCAATTGTCTTTCAATATAGCTTTTCTGCTTGGTGAAAATATTTGCATTTTATTGGGACACGCACTATACTTTGAATACGTATAGATGTACCAAAATTTTTAATTAGTATTTCTGTTTTATAAGATTATTGTAAATTGAATTTATTATTTCTTATTTTCAATGTAAAGTAGAATTTGAAAGCATCTGTTGAACAATGTATTGAAAAATTTATCAGTTCAAGAGGCTCTTGCTATATTAGAATTGCCATCACATAATGATTCAGCAGCATCTAACAACAGTGATCCTGATGATGAAGATTAAGCTGAAACTTTAATTCAAGTGGAAAATATTTCAATTTCAGATAATGAAGAAATTGATGAGATACATCATCCATCTACTTTCAGTAATCCTGTCAAACAGAAGGTGGTCCGTACAGGAGATGCGCGAATTGAAGTACCAGAAAAGACATTCATTGCTCTCGATGGCTGTGTCAGTCTAATAAGGTACCACTGGGTCTTCAAGCAAATGGTCCTACTTGCTTAGTAAAGTTACACAGTGAATAGATAATCAAAATTTATTAAATAACTAATTTAACTTCACAAAAATGTTACTTTATTTCTAACTTTTTACATTAAAATTAACAACATCTGAGAATAAATGATTAATTGCATCCTCCCATTTTTTCAAAAGATCTTTAATAGCAGATGCCGGCATCGATCCTTTTTCGTTTTCCTCTTGCTCAGAAGGAGACACATTTCGCTGTGTTTCTTGGTGTTCTTTATTCAAAATTTCTTGGAGTTCTTCTGTCTTCAATTCATCTTCATGTCTCATTATGAGCTCTTCTATGTCATCCTCGTTTACCTCCAATTTCAGATCTCTATCAGTTGCTAAAATTTTATCCATACTTTCAGGGGTGTCTCCCTGATCACCTCTGTCTCCTTGAACGAAGGATGGACACAGATTCCGCCAAGAAGAGATCAACTGTCGCTATGTAACTTCTCACCACGCCTTTTGAATGATACCAATAGCTTCAATAATGTCAAATTTTTCTTTCCAAAACTTTTTTAAAGTCATTCATGAGGAGAATTGGTATGCTTCAAAACACCGACAGCGCGCGAGTGTACAATTTCTTAAAAGCCGTAATAACCTCCTGATCCATCGGCTGAATCAGCGAAGTCGTATTCGGAGGTAAAAACTGAACTGTCAGCCAGGGAAAGTCTGTCAACAAATCATCTTTAAGATCCTTTGGGTGTCCTGGTGCATTGTCCAATAGCAGCAGTGCTTTCAACGGCAAGTCATTGGTATCCAGTATGTCCTTCATGTTCATGGCCCAAGCTTTAAATAGCCATTCTTTGAAAAGATCCTGCGTGACCCATGCCCTCTGATTCGATCTCCACATTTCTGGCAGTTTGCTCTTAATTACGGAATATTTTTTGATTGCTCTGGGATTCCCAGAGTTGTAAACGAGAAGTGGTTTAAGCTTCATATCACCACTAGCGTTAGCTCCCAAAAGTAACGTCAATCGATCTTTCATAGGTTTATGCCCAGGAACACTTTTCTCATATTTCGTGATGTAGGTACGGTTCGGCATGCGTTTCCAAAACAAACCAGTTTCTTCACAATTAAATATTTGTTGTGGACGATACCCTTCTGTTTCAATGAATTCTTGAAATTTGAGACAATACTTAGCTGCTTCTTTATCTGCACTAGCAGATTCACCATGCATTAATACATGTTTAATTCTAGACCTTCTTTTAAACATTGTAAGCCAGCCAGTGGTAGCCTTGAATTCTAACTCCTCGGATAACGAACTGGAGTTTGTTCTTTCAATTTCTCAAAAATTTCTCTATCCTTCTCTTGAATGATAGGCATACCAGTTACATCTCGTTTCATTTCCCGTTCATTTATCCAAACTAAAAGCAGCCTCTCCATTTTATCATGGATGGCACACCTTTGCTTAGTAGATGTGATTTTCATTACTCCTTCAGCTGCTTGAGTCTTCTTGATGATATCTTTCTTCGCTAATATTGTGCATACTGTAGACCTGTTCAAGCCATACTGTCTCTCAACATCAGACATTTTCTGTCCACTCTCAACGTTGGCTATCATTTCTCGCTTGGTGTTTATAGTGAGCACACTCCTTGGCACTCCAAGCTTTTTGAGACCCATAATATTGTCAAATTTTCAGTTCTTTTTTTTTTTTTTTTTCATAAGGGATTCAGAAAAGCGAAAAGCACACATGAAAATTTTAGAGGAACAGGAACCAACTAGCGTACACAGTTGACAAAGTCTTGGTGCACACTAGCTACACCTGCGGTACGCGACAATGCAAAAATGAGTCGAGCCTCACTGCTACGTGATGTGGTTCACGTTGACACCACACGTGTGTTATTTCCACATTCAGAGTTTCCAGTGGCGACTAAAAGGTGATTGACTTTTCGGAAAGGAGTCTGCCGTCTGAAATACGTCATTCAAGACAATGGATGGGACGGGGAATGAACGAGGGAGAGGGAAGCGCTCAAAATGAAAAAAATTTCTGTTTTGAATGAAATCAAAACCGAAACTAATGGTCTAATTTGTATGAATATTCTATTGGAATTTTTTTTTTCAATAGAACTTTGAAGTTTAATAGGTAAGCAACATAATTCAGGAGAGACGAAAAAGGATTTTTAGTCCGTTTCTCATATTTCACGTATTTTTACGGTGGTAGCGCGTCATCGGAACCTTTATATTTTACAGTCTGCACTGTTTGAAAAAATTAAGAATTCACTTAATTTATTTGCCATGTCAGCAAATCCACTCGCTCATAACTTATCAGCGGTCAGAAAATATTGATATTCATATTGAAATTTAAGTATTCAAGTGTGTATTGATTTTAGTCATAATAATAATTATTGAAGGACCTTTAAATTCATTGTTAATTCCAGTTTCATTTAGTAATTATCAATACTAAGCATGCTGTCAACATTTCACCTTTCAGTGATCTTATTTTGTATGAAAAAGGATAATAAATGTTTAATATGAATTTTTTTTCAGAGCCGAGAAGTGTTCTTTAGAATTCGTTTTGTTCATTATCCGAATATGTGTTCGTTTTCCAAACACAAACAATCTTTCTTCAAAGTGTTCGTTATCCGAACACAAAAATCTTTCGTGAAGGTGTGCATTAACCGATTTGTTCGGTAACCAATCACCCATTGTACATCATTTTTATTTTGGGGGGGGGGGAAAGAAGAATAATATAACTATCCCCTAAAAACAAAGAATAAAGAATTCTAACATTATTTTATTAAAAGATAGAAAATAAACATAATCCACAAACATATAAACATTTTATGGAGTATTATTTTATACAAAGGCAAGAGAGTTTTTGACTGATGTATATAACTGAAAAATCCATTACTCTAAGGAAAATAAATAAAATTGTCAGCATCACATTTATGCAGTGACACATAAAAGGAATACAAATAAATTTAAAACCCCATGAAAATGTTTTCTTCTGACTTACAACAACCGAGAAGATGATGGAGAATGGAGAAGCTCCTTCTTCCCTATATAACTTAATAAGTGTCAGTACATAAGATCCCGATGATCCCATTTTTCAATCTTAATTTTAAATTCAGAGAACCCGATTTTCCATTAAGGTAATGAAGCCAAACGTTGAGTCTACATGACAAAATGTTGAAGGTGTTGATGTTATTTTTGCTGCTCATCCTCTTGCATTTTACTTTTGGTCTTTCAGCTGCATTTTACTTGTTTTATTAGGGGCAATTTTGATCAATTTGTGATCCACTAAGGCAATTTAGATTAGGATATTATGCCATGACCCAGCAAGATGAAAATTGATGTAGAAGTAAACAGAACTATTCGAATTAAGTTTATTGGAGATGCGCATGTCTTTGCATATATTAAGAAGAATCTTTCCACGTAAGATCTTTCTTGTGTTTCAATAAATTGCGGTACAATAAAAGGGATTCAGTGTATCCGTTGGACAATTTTAAGAGCAAAATTCAATTTCTTTATATCTAAAATGTTTACTACAATGAAGCTTTGAAAAACTGTAAAGGAAAGGTGAATATAACTACAAATTACAATTGTTTTCAGGTACTTTTTAAGTATTTTACCATTAATTTTTTTTCAGTATGCGAGCAAAAATTTTTATATTATTTTGAGAAATTCTACTGTATAAAATAGTCAGTATCTTCTTAAAAAGTGGTTTTTTTTGTTTAAATACTTTATCTTAAATTATTTGAAGCTCTATTATTAATTCCAACTATATTTAATAGACATTATTATTTCAGATATATTTAAAAGACATTATTATTTCAGATATATTTAACAGCAAAGTTTGTCGTAACAAAATGTATATGAAGATGAATGTTGAAAGAGGAAACGAATCAGTACTAAAAATTTGCTACTTTTGTTTAGAGGAAACAAATGTTTCTCCAGTGGATACCGTCGCATGTGGGAACGAGATCGTTGATGAGCGGGTTGGTAGAGGTTGTGATTCCCTGATCCCAGATTCTATGTCTTGGACCATTCTGAAATTCCATCCCTGTAAAGAGTGAAAATTAATCCGACTTGGAAAAACCCTCCTGCTTACCACTGGTACGAAGCTAAGAGTCCAGGTCTATATATACAGTGCATTTGATTCAGGTCTCTTCAGAAAGCCTTGATGCGCTTTAGAAGCGTATCCTGCTTAGTATGACGTTTATACGCTGGGGAGGGGAGGGTCACTGGGAAACTGGGGTTTATAAAAACCCTCCGTCCCATATCGAATGTGTGTGTTTGTACAAGGGGTACAGTCTTTTATACCTGCCCCTGCTCTCTCATTGCTTCTAATGTTCATCTTTTGTACTGCTGAGGAATTATATTGGGACAGTTTCTTAATGAGCACGATCTGGTATTTGACATTTTTTGCGAAAATATCAAGGCCAGTATCAATAGATTTGATACAGGCTTTCCTGCTCCAAGGGTATTTGAAACAACAACGGTCATTACTAAGGATAATTAAACTCACTCTAATAATATGCAGGTGCGTAGAAAATCTGTTTTACCTAACAATCATAGTACTGGCCTAAGGGATTGTTATTGTATTTATGTGACTATTCTACTGTCTTTTGCTGTCATCCGACACATTTTGCAAAATTAGAATTATAGCAATTTAGTATATTATTAAGGGTTATATATATATATATATGCACGTTGTGTGACGAGACTGGTCCAATAAATCATTAAACTTACAGAATTAATTCTCCATGAAAATTATCAACTTCAAAGCAGTCCCCTTCATCATTCTTACACCTCTGTATTCAGTGCTGCCATTGCTGGTAACAGTTCTGGATCGAGATTTTTGCAAGGTCCTTCAGGAATTTCTCCATTTTTCCTGAACCTCTCCAACAGATGTAAAATTAGTTATATTTAAGAATGATTTAACTGTAGGAAATAAAAAAAATCACATGATGCCAAAACAGGTGAATAAGGAGTATTCCCCATCACAGTAATATTTTTGCTGGTCAGAAACTACTTGAAAGATACGGCCGTGTGAGCGTATGTTTTCTTCTGGTGTAACAGCCATTCATCACTCCATAACTGTGGTTTCCTTTTTCCTAATTTTTGTGCTGAACAGCTTCCGTATTTAAGTGAATCAACTCCCGCACTGCATGAACACTTATGCTTAGGCCGCACCAGATCACTGCATGAAATATGGCAATTTTTTGGTTTGTAATCACTGACCTCAGGATCCCAGCAGGTTCATAATCTTCCCCACTGTCCCTTCTCCTTGAAAACATCTTATGCCATTCAAACACACGTAAACGAAGCAAATTTTCATCTCCGCAAGCCTTGGTTAACATTTGAAATTTTTCTTTGACTCATGTTTCACAAGAACCTTGATGTGGATTCACTGTTCAATTTTTACATTAGATATTTTTTCCGGCAGAATGCTATGACACGTGTTAATTCAACGATGCAGTACTCCCAACTTGTGTGATCGGATAAATCGAAGCTGACTGCATAGGCAGAGGAGGTGTGTACTATGACGTCACCGAAACAGATGTTGCCAGCTTCGCAATTTTTTTTCAAGCTACACCACTTAGTATCTTTTTTCTTTTTTTTTTTTGGTGTCATACTTCGTATTTTTTGGACGTATGTTTGTGTAAGATCATACCTTTTCGAAAAGTCTGAAAATTACTTTTCTGCTTAAAAGCAAAGGCAATAAATATTACGTTTTTCAAATATTTAATAAGTTAACCGCAAACGTCTACCTAAAATATTCGTAATTTATTTCATGAAATAAAATCTCAGTAAGTTCAAACTTTCGATCACAATTAATAAACTCGTATAAGTGTAAGTTGATGTGTCGTGAATTTGGCATCTGCTCGAATCTTTAATGATTAAGAAATCGTGTGGGGAAATCATCACTTCTGCGACTTTTCTCAACTATCAGATTCCCATTCTGATTCAGTTGATTGCTTCAATTTAAATATAAACTTTTCATTCTGTGAAATGGTAATTTTAGAATAAAACAGCTTTCACTTTTAATATTGGTGACAGCTTGAGCTGTATTACATATATGTCTTTAAATACAGATATTCAACCATATAAGATAAATGTTTACTAAGAATGAGAAATTTTTTGGCATTACGATACTAGTGAGTAACATAAGATGTGAGATACCTGAGCATTTTCTCAGATATGTAGGTGGTTATGATCGCGAACATGTGAACTTGTATTAGTTGAGTCATGAATTCGCCTTAGTATTACTAAGGATCATTTGTGTAGATAAACTGTTGCGCTTTAATTGTTTCTTAACTCTAAGTCCTCAAAGTGGTGTGGTGGGAAGTTGTAAGGAATGGAGTTCCAGCTAGGGTTTCTGATTTCCCGGGTTTTTCCATTCCCGGGAATGTCCGGGAAATCTCGAGAATGTAATTTCCGCTCCCGGGATTCCCGGGAATTCATCAAAATTTCAAAACATTTAAAAACAAGTTATTTTTTAAATAAAATCAATAATAATTATATGAAATAAGGATACATTCAGATTCCAAAATTAATACTTATTTATATAATGAGCTAAAAATACAAAAAATATATAATAAATTGATTATTCATTTTAAAATAGGATTTCAGACAGCATAAGCAATTTATACTTTTATCAATCGGCCTAGTTATAAGCATTGTGACGAACAATCTGCAGCAGAAAAGGCTCTCAGCTTCAGCTGACGTTGGACAAATTGTTTTTAAAGCTTCACATAGTTTTATAACGTTTGGTGAAGGATCTTTCAGTTGAGTCGAACAACTACATCTCTTGTTTCATGATTTTGTTGAAACTAGTACTTTTCTTGGATGAACAATATAAAAATTTGTTTTTGTGTAAATTGCTTTCTTAAATTTTTCGTCCAACGTCAGAGGTTTTTCTTTCAAAATCATGATGCTCTCATCTGAGTTCAAATAGTTGGATATTAATTCCTCACCTTCGCGGAAATGTCTTGTCCCTATCATTTGGGATTGTTTAACCAAACAATTTTTACTAGGCAATCTCGAAATTAGGCAAAAGCTGCTTCGTATTTTCTCCCAAAATTCAGGTATAGCATTAATCCTATTAAATAAACATTGCGTTTTTCATTAATTCTTTGGATTAAAGAATATTTCATATTTTTCGCAAATTCTGTATTTTGTCCTTTCAATTTTCTAATAACGAAAAGAAATATACCTTCTGCAGTTAGCAAAGTTGCATTTCGACTGCATAATTTTTCTAAGCCAATTTTTACTGACTTACTCCTACTACAATTTAGCCATGGTTTCAAACTCTACATTGACCCTCATTCTTTCTTCTTGAATGTCAATGAATGATTTTAAAGTTGCTGACTTTATTTCTAAAAATCTTTCAAGAATTGTCAACAAACTATGCCAGCGTGTTTTGGTCCCGGCGTTTCTCGGGAAATAGCTGGAACGAAGTATAATTCCCGGGAATAGAAAAAGTACAGAAATCTTATGATTTTTCTGGGAAAGAAAACCTAGTGTAAGCTCATGCTGGTATCTTCCTCGTGATCAGATACTTTATTATGATTCAAAAATATTGTGGTTTTCCTAAAGTAGCTCTCTTGTTTTACTTCCTAGAGCAACCTACGTAACCAATTAGTTACACCTATGTAAAATACAAGACATTGATCGGAATAATATGATTATTGTAATTGATTGTTTATAATATTTACGACACTAATTTGAGTTTTCCTCATAAGCACGAGTTTCCTACTTTACTATAGATACATGGCAGGAAGTTTCTTATTAAAAAAAAAGTATTCTTTTCATAAAAAAAATCAGAATATTTTTCACACCAATGAAAAATAAAAAATCTACGAATTTGGTTAATTTTAAAAATGTATTGATATTGGGAAACATAGTTAAATGTATTATTTTAATTTTTGTAAATACTCATGTCAAAATCACTTTAAAGTGGAAAAAATATCACAACAAAATTATTATTTGTAATTATTATCAACATAATTTCAATACAGGTATGTAATATAACTACACAAACTGGGATAATGTAGAGTGAATTCAATGAAGAAAAGAAATCCCGAATTAATAAGAATTTGTACACTTTCATAACTAAAGACTATTTTCCAAATTTCATATCAAATTTGAAAATAAGTTGATAAATTAAATAAATTTAAATTTTACGGTTTAAAAAATTTGTAATGTTTTATTCACTTATAAAATAACCATTATAAGGTTCAAATATAACTAATAAATTACAATGATTAATCTATTTTTAATAAGTTATATTTTGTTTTAAATATAAATTTCAATACTTCCATCTTTATTTTGTGATTTTATTGAAATTTTGTGATTTTTACAAAATTATTCGACACCAACAAATATAGTATTTATAAATTATTTAGTAATTCATTTTTGTCTCATATATCAACTAGAACTTAACTAGAACTTAAGTTAACTCTTGTATTATTTAAAACACTTCAACTTTTCACAATGTCGATTTATAAACTCATTAAAACAAAATAATGGTACATGCAATAATGCATTACATTTAGATAATCATATAATCAGATTAAATTAGATGCAAGGACAAAATTAAACTCTGAAACAATGAATTCATGTATTTTATTTTATAAGTTATATGAAGACAAGTAATTCATTAGTAACTCTTCTCTTAACTATTCCTGAATGTGTGTGTTAACTTCTTATCAAACTTAATTTTCATTCTCTTTTTATTGTTATCCATTTTCTTATTCACAAGTTTATCGAAATCCCCCAAAATTCTATTGCAGTTTGGAAGTTCATTTCTTAGTCACCGCGTATTAAATACAAGTCTTAAAAGAAGGTAATAAATTGAGTATGAAGTTCAAACATCTTTTGGCCAATATGTTATATTTAATAGATGTTAATGATTCTTTCTTGATAAATTGCACAGCGCTGCCATCTAAATCCAGAAAGTCAGTCCGTTTCAGGTTACCTATTCTAAATGGTCTCAATTTCAAATGAAATCCTTACTATAACTTATTCTCAGACAAGGTTCACTCATGGGATTAAGAAAGGTATTATCCTTCCAGGAAAGAAATTCGATTTCGGAAGCGGTGGAATTGGAAAGGTTTGAGAAATCTAATAAAATCTCCTCAATCGGAGTGTGTTTACCTACCTGTGGATTTCATATTCTTTTCGTCCTCTTTTTTAGTTGTATTATTCAATAGTATGGCTGACTAACACAATCGCATACTATTTCTAAGAAAATCTTGATTGAAGATAGTGGAGCTGATAGGTGCCTCGCACGTAATTGTCTAGATTACCACATGTATTTTGTTTCATGTCGGCTTTCTTGAATGTTATTGATCTGTAAATAGAGTTGCAGAATTTTTTGTTTCACAATTCATCTGGATAGGTTTTTCAACTTGATTACATTTCCTTTACGAGTGAAGGGATAATTTTACTTCCTTTTAAATGTTTCTCTTATAATATATTATGAATATATTATGAATAACCCATTACGCTTCTTTTTGAATTTTTTTCTCAAATACAAATGATGTGAAAGAAAAATCTTAGTACAAAGAGTTCACTTGTCTTTCTGAATGTAAAATATTAGTTTTATGCTTATTATTTGTGCTACACTCATATTCTACAGTATTGTAAGTAACTATAATTAGCATAAATTGAATGCTTA
The DNA here is from genome assembly GCA_019973955.1 of Trichonephila inaurata madagascariensis. NCBI lineage: Eukaryota > Metazoa > Arthropoda > Arachnida > Araneae > Nephilidae > Trichonephila > Trichonephila inaurata. Next base: position 77,235 of record BMAV01014588.1, on the reverse strand, counting down.
GAAAATATTTAGCAATATCATAAGTAAAAAATTATATACGATTTTTTTGTAATGCTTCAAAAGCTGTTTTTTCTTTTTGTAGTGCATTAAAGTTTATTTTAATAAAGATCCTTAAATTATGTGACATAAACTGACCCAAATAAAAAGGTCCCTATGGTAAAATTTATTTTCTAATTTATTAATTTTCTTAAAATAACGTGTTACATTTATTTGTTGTTTTTTTTTTTCAGAAAAAAATGTTGCAGTAAAAGGATTATTAGAAATATATAACAGAAGAAGCATTATACTCTGGTGAAAATAATTAAAGGAGGGGGGATATTTTTTTTAAACGAACAGAATAAGTAAAGCCTTCGTACACACTTCTACTACGCTGAGGCTTGTGACGTCGTAAGGCAGTGGCACTGTGATCACGTTTGTGTAGAGGTACAAAATTTTGTAGCGTATAAGCAATTTGAAACAACATAGCTTAGTCCGATCCTTGTTTCTTGAATTTTCTTGCTTACACATCGTTAATTTGGCTAGTCCTTATCGTTGCCACACGATGGCGGATAGTTAAAATACACGAGGTGGGCCAAACACAGTCTACCTGCGGTTGGGACCTCAGGGTTTCGAAAAATATGGTGCCCACTCTATAGCAACTATTTCTAGAGATAAGAACCGTGCTCCGCCAACCCGGCCAAGATCATAGAATCGGAAAAATGCCGTCTCAAGAGGATTATTTGAGCCGTGCAGCTAAAATGGATGGGTCACCGCTGTATAAAGGTTGTGATACAGCAACAAAGTTGTATCACAACATGTATAATGTAACATGAATACTCTTTTCACGGACGATAGTCACCAAGAGATTTAATGCAGGTATCCTGTGGTCCAGGCGCCCTGTAGTATACATCCCTTTCTCTGCGATTAACTTTGAACCATAAGAAGGATCATTTAGCATGAAAATACCAGTCTTGGATAGAGGA
>BMAV01014588.1:39392-56759 GCA_019973955.1 Trichonephila inaurata madagascariensis | reverse complement strand
ACAGGCAAAATATTAATACAATAGAAGCATTTTTTACAAAAGGAGAACATTTGGAAAAAAGGTTATTCTAAGTTAATTTTTTGCAGAAATATTGTATTTAAATCATTTTTTTTGTCACAATGTCCTTAAAACAATTTTATGCATGTATTCTAATCAAAGTGACACTAAATATTATAAAAATTATACATTTATGTTCTTTTTTAAAATCATGGTTCCAAACGTAGTCGGATACCTTAACATGGAGTTAGATAATATTTACATGCTGGGGAGAGATAATAATTATTGTATCAGTTTGACGATAGTAATTCCTTGTTTAGACTTAAGCACTTATCTACTATTAAATTAAATCACATAGTGAGATTGCCCGACAAACTTACAATTGTTTCGAATCCAATGCGACCATTACGGTGGGAAGCATCAGCAATTCAAGGGAGAATCAGCGTTAGGAACGGGGCTTTTGAAAGTTGAAATTTTTTATTCTTAATACTTTTTCTGCTCTTACGAATTGTTTTAGATGGAATGGAACATAAAAAATATGACTTTTTATGCATTATTTTACAATATTCCACTTTGTTCCTTTTCAAGAGCAATATGTCGATGCTTCTCAGTTTGATATAAACCTCAAAAATATTTAATACTTCTATAAATAATAAAGTATATCAATAAACATTTTGAGAATAAAATAATCAAAAATAATAGTAATAATTTTTTAAAAAATATGTAGTTGGTACTGAACACTTATGTATTATACTAAAAAAATAAGCAGTGAAAAAAGAAAGACAAATTTATAAATTTAGCGCTTATATTGTAAATACAAGTATTTTGTTGGATTTTATAGTACATATTTTATGGTAAAAAAGTTTAAAAAATTATCAATCTTATTTTAGTGTTTAGTTGTCGAAATAACTGTAACTGATACTTTACAGCAGCAGAAGCGACATCTAGAGACCATTTATTCTTAGTATACAGGCCAGGCGAGGAATGATTGTGGTCGTGGTCACTATAGATCTGTCCATTTTTTTACCGTTATTTTTGCTAATAATATGCCCCATATGTTCAAGTAATTTAATTTAAATTAATAAATAATTGTTGGACTGAAGACAGACTCTTCGAATCTAACACAGAATTTATCACTTTTTGTTTAATCTTTAATATGTTCACAGCTATATAAGTTTAAATTTCACAAATTATTTTTTATTTCTTTCAATGCGTTTCAGCCATAACCGTTTTATTTTGAGAAAAATTCTTAAGATTATTTTATAAGTACTCATGTGAAAAATACAAAGCATTATAACTATTGATTGTTAAACTTTTTAATTAGCTGAAGTTTCTATTTGCTGAAAATTTAATTATTTCCTTTTTAGTTTTCTTAGGAGAAAAAAACTACAGAATATTTGGTTACATTAATAAATAATCATGCATACCTATTAATTAATTATAAAAGTTATTACTCTTGACATACTTTATATATATATAAATTTTATTGTTGTATATGTCTCAGTGATCAAAGCTTCGTGTGTGTGACAAAAATAGCACTTTTAAGTGGCTTCTTTTAAAACAATTTTCCAGTGTAATGGCGATGAATGCAAAAGAGAATGCATTATTGTAAGCAGCAAACAATCAGCAAATCTGTTCCGTATTAAGCTAACTATTATTTAAACTAATAAAGATAATAGAGAATAGATAAAATAGAATGTATTTCTCTTTAACTACATTATAATAGTTAAATCACAATTAGTCGCGGACCACAAATGCAGTTTCTTATTTACCACACACACAGAAATCTTTAATTTAATTTAAACTATTCTTCAAAACCACTTAGTGAATAATTTTTTAATGCAATTATCAGCTTCAAGATGCTCACGTAATAGTTGAGGAGTTTTATTTGATAAATGAAGTAGGATTTGTTCCTTTTTTCTAATTTGATTTCATTTTGTTGATTTAAATTGAAATTTAGTAATTTTAAATAATTTTGCAGTTTATATAAAACATCTAAGTTTGTTTTAATAATTTTAATTTAAAAAAAGCAACTCGTAACCAATGGTTTTCTTAATACTCAAGACTCGAAAGGGGTAATATTTGTACACATAATATCTTGCAATAATTCTCATTATTGTATTAGCTTGATAAAATTAGAATAATTACGATAAAAATGATTTTTGGACAGAGCATTTTGATTTGTGGGGGAGATTCATATTTTATGCTGGTACAGTAACCAATTGCTCAAATCTTTTTCGAATCGATATATTGTGGAGCTTTTCTACAACACAGGAAACTTACTTTAAAAAGGAGACTTAATTCATTTCGATTTTTAGTACTATGCTATATTTTAATTACATATTTTTATTTAAAAAATATGTTTATTTATAATATATTTAAAGGAAAAAACACGAAATAATTTTTTTCTGAGATAATTATAAATAAATTTACTTCGTTTCTTACTTTCTTTTAAACTATTTAAGATATCTATAATTTTTAGAACCTTTTGTCTTCTGTTTCATTTATTGTATACGTATAAATTATTCTACAATGCTGGCCACCCAAAATGCGATACTATGAAGAAATATACAAACCACGTCAACTTACGTATAAAATTATGGGATATATTTTAATGATTAGCATTTCGGTGTAGACACGCGTCATAGATAAATGTGGAAACTCTAGAAAATGAAACTCTTGAAAGAAACATTACCAACTAGAAACCTAGAAACTCTACATAAATGAAAAAAATCATTCCTATAACATCACAATCACGACCAAATTAAAATCTGAAGACACAGTGTAAAAAGGGTTGCTTCTGTTGCCTTATACAACGTCGTACTAGACCCGCATCTGATAATGTATGGTTTGGGATGATACTGAATTTCCACTCCACCATTCTGCAGTAAGGTACAATTACCATGAAGTACTATTGTATAATCCGGGGTAGAACCTGCATTTTTAACACAAAAAATAAGATTGAGATTTAAAGGTGCGTGGTAACTTTATGAATAAAAAAAGAGATGAGAAAAAAAAAATAAACATCTACATATATCTTAATACAGTTTGCTTAAAAGAGAAGAGAAATGACATACCTTAAATACTTAAAGGTTCTAGAAATATACTATTTTCTCATAAATCTGGGATAATACCTCGAATAAATGACTTCAGTACATACGAGAACTGCACGCATACATTTCAGGTTTCTTCATATAAAAGGGGAGGGGCTATACTGTGAATATATCTAAAAATTAAATGCAGCTTAAAAGTATACGCCGGATTTTTCGGTACATCTCCAAGAATTTGAATCCTGTTGTCTTCCCGTTCCTTAAGAGCTTGTCTGCGAAGAATGCCTATGAAAGGAAACACTGTACGTAGCATACAATGTTCAAGAGTTTTACTCACCAGATTCTGATGCTGCCTTGACATATTTATTTTCCCGATCTATCGCCTATCAAGCAAGTTTGGTTGATGATTAAAGAACTTTCGATCCGACATACACTCCTCTCTGCTGTACCAGATCAACTCCGTCAATATGTGGAGACAGCACCGATTGCCATACCCAAAAAAGATATTCAATGTGTCAAGGCACGTAGCTGCTGTTATTGTCAGTTGTAACGGGAAATATTCAATACTGATTTCATCCTGTTCATCTCGCAAAAACTACATTTTCGATCATTATACCTTTGCTTTGTGAACTACCTTTCAAATAAGAGAGTTCTGTTTTAATATCTTAGTGTTGAATTTGGGATAGCGTGTAGTGCATGTACAAGGTGTGACACAAAGAAAAAACGAGACTAAGCGTGTAGTTTGAAAAAAGAGTGGAGTTGGCAATAATTATTTCAGTGACGTCATCCTACAATCCTCCTCTATCCATCTAGACAGCTACGCCTTAATCGACCACAATAGTTGGGAAAACTGCGTTATTGAGTGAACACGTGCAACTGCATTTCTCCGGGAAAAATGTCAAATCAACATCAAATTTCTTTTGCAGAAATCAGCCACGAAAACATTTCAGGTATTAACTGAGGCTAATAAAGATGAAACTTTGTCTCGTGCACATGTTTGAATGATATCAGATGTATTCAGGGAGAATCGACAGTGTGGAAGATGAAGAGCCTTCTGGACGCCCAAGGTCAGCTATTACATACCAAAATATAGCCAGAATCGTGATATGAGTGGGTTTCCACTCACATCAGTGGTCAGACTATTAGTCAACACTACTACATCGAAGTATTATAAAGGCTTCGTGAACAAATTAGGGGAAAAAAGCCAGAATTGGGGAGTGATGGGTGGCTGTTGCAACAAGACAATGCATCCGCTCACACGGCAGAATCTGTGAAGCAGTTTATGACTAGCAAAAACATGACTGGGACGGCGTATCCTCCTTATTCCCTTGATTTGGTCCCATGTGGCTTTTTTTCATTTAGCACAGTTAAATCTTGCTGAAAGGAAGATATTTTACCTCAGTTGAAGAGGTTCAAGCAAAAATGGAAATATCCCAAAGGGACTTCAAAGAAGACCTTCATTCCAGAACTGTTACCAGCAATGACAGCTCCGAATGCAGAAAATTATCCATTTATACGCTTTTTTAAAATCACGGTTCCTAATGTATTCGGATACCTTAACATGCAGGGAACGATATGTTGACACACCCTAAGCATATATAAGATCCTTAGTCAGTATAAGTTGATATATGGTGGAGGATATCTCAACTGATTCTGCTATTGTTTGAAATTAACATTCATTTAAAAATCAATATCTATTATCTGCTCATCAAACGTAATTTCTTTCAATCGCCGGCAAATAAATACATCGGTCTACAAAATACGACGCCATGGCACCCCATCGGTCATGCGATTTGGAGCAAACTTTTTTTAGAAAAGGGGAGAAATGCAATAACACAGAAATGTTACTGTAGTCACTCTACTGCAGCGTTTCTCAAACTGTGGGGCGCACCCCCTTGAGGGGCGGGATAACTCTATAAGGAGGCGCGAGCTTGTTGAAAAATCGAAAACTAAAGATTATTTAAGAAAATTATTAATTTACCGAAATAAACAAACAAAATATATTTTGACATATTGAAAAATAAAAGACAAATTTACAATGATATAATGCACTTATAAATGTATCAGTACTGCACAATATATTTTATAATTAACTTAGCAATACTAAATTAAAATCTAATACTAAATACTAAATTAAAATCTAATACTAAATATTAAATAAATAAATAATAAAAAATATATAAATAATAACATATAAATAATAATATATAAATAATAATAAATAAATAATAATAATAAATAAATAAATAAATAAATAAATAAATAATAATAATAATAAAAAATAATAAATAAATAATAAATAAATAAATAAAAAATACTAAATTAAATTAAGCTTAATAATTACCAGTAACCCCATGGGCTTGTCATATACAAAATTATTTAAAAAACTAACACTTATTTCAATAAATTGCACTGTTTATGATTAATCCCTTAAATGCCGACTAAAAGTTACGCAATTCGCTCCCCAATGCCACCGTTTTGCAGGTAGGGGTGCGTATGTGATGTATTGGGGGGGGGGATGGAAAAAAGAATAAACAAGCAAATCCTCTGAAAAAAGTAAATTCTTCGTAAACAAGTCCCTTTTATTACATTCCATTGCCTTCGGAATAATTTTATGAATAGCAGTGCATAGAAAAAATCGTATTACGGAAAGACGTATATATACGTCCGGGGGAGTAACGCTTTGGCTGAATGAGACGTTTATTTACGCCCTTAGGTTTAAGTCTAATTGTTGCTTTAGCATCAAAGTACTGTATTATTGCATTCAATACATCAGTGTTTCTCAAACTGTGGGTCGCGCCCCCCTTGGGGGGCGTGATAACTCTACAAGGGGGGGAGCATATTGAAATTCGAAAACAAACCATTATTTAAAAAAAATTAAATTACTGAAAGTAAACAAACAAAATACACTCTGGCATAATAAAAATAAAATACACATTTACACTGATATATTACACTTATATAAATGTATCAATGCTACACAATGTATTTTATAATTAATTTAACAATAATAAGTTAAGAAAAAATTTATTAATTACCAGTAACTGTCATACGTATATATAATTAAAAACAAAAATTAACACTTATCTTGATAATTTTTATACGGTTTATAATTAATCCCTTAGCTGCCGATTAAAAGTTAACACGATTCGCTTCCCAATGCCACCGTTTTCCACGTAAGCGCGCGTATGTGATGTATAGCGAGGGGAAAGAATAAAGATGCAAAAAAATCTGAAATAAGTAAATCCATCGTAAACATTGTCAAGGTCCTTTAATTGCATTCCAACGAATTCGGAATAATTTTATGGTTAGCAGTGCACAGAAAAGATTCTACTTCGGAAAGATGTATATATACGTCTGGGAAAATAAACGTTTTGACTTAGTGCTACGTTTATATACGTCTGGGACAATTGATATTAAAGTCGTATCTCGTAGTTTTAGTGTCAAATTATAGTATTATTGAGTTCAATACATTGTTATCGTATGAGGGGGGCGCGATGAAAATTATGATTGAATATTGGGTCGCAAATATTGGAAGTTTGAGAAGTACTGCTCTACTGCAAAAATTTTCCCGTTATAGGTTCAGTTCGGGAACTTTTGAATACTACTAGTATGTAGCTTCAGTATAATTATTTGTGTATTTCTAAAGCAAAGTATGTGAATAGTTTTAGTTTTCGCTTCCCATCATTTAATTAAACGCTTCGTTCTTTAAACTTCCGCATGAATTACGAACCCCTTTTGAGATTTGCTTCCGAAAATGGTTCTGGGCTTTGTTCTCCTTCTTTTGCGATCATTTACACATATTAATCACTAAATAGAAACGAATAGAATATGCGAAACTCGAAGTCTTGAATCTCAACATGGAATTTTGGGGAAGGGTATTTACGTAACAGGAATGTTGTTTCCATTGAATAAAGGGGACGGAAACACTCTTTTCAATACTTCCGATTCAATAACTTTGAAAATCTCATTAGAATTTACTGATTGCTCTAGATATTTAATTGTTTGAGCTGTTAACGAATTGGGAATATTCAAGCATTAATGTTAGATAAATGACTTGCAGAGAGAAAATGCGATTCTAGTAGTGTGTTTGAAATGATTTATTTACTGTAATATAAATTGTAGAAGCTGCTATCGTGAACCTTTTAAAATAGCAAGTTTAATTTATGTAACATAATAAATATGTAACAATTTGCGACAAATGGAATATAAATTTAATACTTCCACAAGTTTTGACTTCATTTCGAAGTAAAAAAGTACACATTTTTACAGTTTTCAAATTAATAACATGATTTTTAATACGATATTTTAACAAAATAAGAAGACTCGCATATAAAAAAGTGTAATAAAATATATAAGAATTTTAATCCTCTATTAATTTAAAACGATCCTCTGTTAATTAAAAAAGAAATTTTTTTTTTAAAATGCAGGAATAAAAATTAAGTAATGAGAATAGATGGAGTTTTTAATTACCTTTTACGTATAAGTTTTTATTACTTTTTTTATACAGGTTACTGACCCGATGCCTGTATAAGCATATTTTTTAAATTTTTTTTATCAATTTTTAACTGAGATAAAAATTGTTATTTTTATGTCAAAAAACTGAATATACAAAATTAAAAGCAAATCACAAATCAGATGATGATAAAAAAAAATTGATCCTTAACCTGTACTAACCAATATCTTCAAATTCATATATTTTTCTTTGAATAGATTTTAATTATGGCTTTTGTTCCTATCGGTATAAAATGCTTGAAATAAAAAAAAAACAATGAAGACAATATTTCATTTCTTTCTCATAAATTATTTTTTTTCTTTTGTTTTCTTTAAAAAAAGGCAAAATGATCTTGGAAAATGGAAAAAGGAATTTTTTATAGAGAAAATCATTTAATTAGTTTCCAATATTTTCCAGGATATTAAATCCCATAAATTAAAACAAATAAAGTTTAAGCTTTTTTTTTTTTTTTTTTAACATTTTTGAAACTTAAAGTAAAATTTTCTCAGAAAAAAATTATTTCGAGTTCAACGTAATTCTTTATTATTTGATCTGATAGTTTCTTATTAAGTATTGGCTATACGTCCTTATTTTCAGTAGCTGTTTTGTCAAGTTTAAAATCGCAACTGATGCAGTGTTATAAAAGTTGTTATTAATTAATATTTTCTGCGATTACATGTGTGTGGGCGTGATATTTCTTATTGTAACAAATACAATAAAGATTTGGGTGTATGAGTCTTTTGAGTTTAAATTCATTTAAAAAATTTAGCCCTATTAAAACTTCTCAAAAATACTATATTTCATCTTTTGAAATAGTAAGTGATATTACATTTAATAGAAGTAAATCTAAAAACTCTCTCAACTTGTGGCGTAGATGCAAGAAGTGATAGATATTATCTATGTGTCATCTTCATTTGATTTTAATTTGGAAAAATAGAAATATTGAATGATAGTTCCTTTGAATCTCGAAGCACGACGTTGATTCAAAATTAATTGCATATAAACTAAATGTTCTATACATATATCAAAAAAAGATTTCCATAGCTTATGATAATATTTTATCATCGCCTTTATAATTATGTTTAATTGATTATAATTTTGTTTGTTATTCAAAGTTATTTAACAGGAAGATCGTAACCTGAAGACAATGTCTGGAATGTTGATCTACCATGTCCTCATTCCTAACTCCGTACCACCCAACATTTCATCAGATAGATTTTCCTAATTCCAAGATTATTTGTTCCACTGATTGGCATCTGGACTGGAGATGGATTAAATATCAAGGAAATCGTCGGTTTTGGTAGATATCCTAAACATTCCTTTGGAATTCAGGAGAAATTTAATATGAAAATCGTGTTTATTGAATAATTATTCTACATGAGCCTAGTTCCTCCAGATAACGAGACTAGGGAATGAGAGACCAATAAGATTGTACCATTAAATTGAAGTTCATTCTATCAAAAGGGGGTGGTTATTATTCTTCTCTTGATATCTAATGCCCTTGAATATAGCTATGCATCAATTTTTAAGGATCGTGGTAAATGTAAAAAAGTTAAGTATTAGAGAGGTATAATAAAGGAACGGCATCCTAAGGAGGAACTGTTTCGTGTGCATGTATGTAGATGTTTGGTATTATGTGTCAGCAACAATAAAATGTGAAACCTTCACTGTATATTTATGAGGTATATAAAAATAAAACACATATAATCTTGATAATGAGCCTAGTTCCTCCAGATAACGAGACTAAGGAATGAGAGACCAGTAGGATTGTACCATTTAATTGAAGTTCATTCTATCAAAAAGTGGTGGTTATTATTCTTCTCTTGATATCTAATACAAATGAGTTATGAGTTTTATGTTAAAATTAAAATGTTAGCAAGCAACGCCGTTCCTTACATTATAATGACGATTCAATGGAAACTTGGCAAAATCTTGAAGATCGAGCTAAGTTGGCATCATTTTTGGCGAATCTACTAATATCACGATGTATGACGCAAGCGGAGTTTTCGAGAAAAATCCGTGAGGCCTATAAGCAGGGAGTAGCTCGCCGAAACTGAGTTAGTATTGCTTTGACCGTTGAAGAGTAGTATTGATTTGACCGTGAAGAGTCGATCATCGATTACTTCGGGTGCTGTGTATGACGAGCGAATGCTTGTGAATAATCTTTTACATACTCGTATTTTAGACACTGATAGTTGTATCTGTACATGGTAGAAGGGAGTAAAGTCCTTCTGAGATTTATTTTGCGAATGTAGCTACTCTGTTTCAAGGATTGCTTTTCAACAATAAATTTCCATTGCTCCCGAAGAATTGTGTTGCCCTTTGAGACGGATTGCAGAAAATTCTCGAACCCTGATCTACGTAATAATATTTATAACACTATTAAAGTATTATATTATAAATATTTCGAAGATAGAATTTATTATAAGAATTAAAGTTTCACATGGGAGTAATAGTTAAGGCTAAACCACGTTAAACTTATTTAATACAAATTTATAAAAGAAAGCTATTTTTATGAACCATTTTTTACGCGTTTGTTACGCTAACGAGAAAAATATAAGTTTTGCTGCATTTATGTTGAATAATTTGCAAGTACGTTACGAGAAATCCTTTATGGTGAATAATTTGCAATTTACGTTATAGGAAATCCTTTGTAAAGGCTATAAACTCAATATGCGATAAATATATCGTTAGCGCATTGAGCTATGATGGGCTTACTTTTATCTTCGGTTTATGGGAAGTTTTCCAGAATATATATTTCATTTTTAAAAATTATCTGCAGAAATATATGGTTATTACTCCTTTAATTTCTTATTATTTTATTTTGTTTAAAAAAAAAAATGTATTACATAAAATTTGTTTCTCCGATTACTTAATTAAGTAATCTTAGAAATCTCGTGGTATCGTCTAGTTTGCAGAGATATGCATTGTCTGATTATTTGCACCTTACATACAAGTATATAAATTAAACTGTAGTTTAAGAATCGTAATTCTGTAATAGTTAGACAAAACGTCAATTTCTTTCTCATTATTAATAAATCCTTCGCAACAAATTTACCTTTAATTCTAAAATTGAAAGTTATTTATTCTTTATAAGACTGATAGAGAAATAATGAATAATTTAGAAAAAAATATAGAGCGATTGACAAATTGAAGCTCAAATAATTACAGTAATCTTAATGACAATAATTTTTTTTTATTATTTTATAAATAATAGAAATTTGATACTCAACTCAGGAAGTAAAAGTTTCAAAAGCTAGTTTGGAATTACTACTTCTACATAAAAAATGCAATCCAACATTTCTTATAATATATCGTTTTTCTCCTATTTTTATCTTTTATTAAGTGAGTTTGAATAATTACGATGTATGGAAAATTCTGAAGAATATTAAAATTTGACCTTTCTAAAGTTTCAGTTTAATACGTAAAGAAGAGAGAAAAAGAGATTCAAAGCGTTTTTTGTTATACTTCAAATAAAGATCTTTGTGATTTAAAAAACAATCAAAGATCGTGGAAATATAACTAACATTTTATTTCCAGGCTTTTAAAAGGGACTTAATTTTTCATTACCCACCTACACAAGAATTGATAATTATTTAAAAATGCATGGTTCATTACAGCAATTAGTGATTACGAGTTCATTTTTTAAAGAAGAATTACGATAATTAATTTTTAAACACTTAAGTATGTTTTTAATTATTAACTAAAATATAGATGTACAATATATCTAAAAGTTATGCTAATAGTAAATGTCAAAAACAATTTTGCACAAAAATGATTGTTTTTCAATTTTTCCCATATATTTTCCAGCTTTATGGCGTAATCTTTCAAAATATTTTATCATACACGTCTATAAAGTGCTCTATATTTAATTTTTCCTTCTATTTATTTTAATAATTTACTAATGACCCCTGTGAAATGTGAATTCTATTGAAAACAATTTATATTTTATCTTTTTTTATTATTAAATATGATTTAAAATAAAACTTAGATTAATAGCGAAATTGCCGATATAAAATAATGAATTTCAGATTCGTTATAAAGCAGGAAAGAATATTTAAATAAATAATTTACTTTTTAAACATATAATGATAATTTTCTCTTGAATGTATTTGAGTGTGTAACTATGACAAATAATTATTAATCGACGTTTAATACTTAAAACGAGTAATTTTTGATAAAAAGTATTCTATTTTAAATTATAACATGATTCATTCATGTTATTTTATTTTCTTGTTTATATTTGAATTTTAAAACAAATTTTTATTTAATATTACTTTCTAATTTTGTCTTTGAAAATGCACTTGCATTTCATACAATCTTTATTTATTTATTATATCTTAAATAATTCAGAAATGCTATAAAACTTAATTCATCATTTAAACACAAATATTACTATAATTTTATTCTTGTTGGCAAAATCAACCGAGTTCGATAGTAATACATATAAGTACAAAAATCTTATATATATATATATAAACCATAGAATAAAAATTTCTTCTTTATATTTGAGAATATATGCATGATGCGATTCTTACAATTCTAAAGCTATTCTTGTGGCCCAATCTGACTACTATATTTCTTAGGATAGTATGAAGTCGAAAAAGTAAAAAGTAAAGAAAGTTTTTCAGTTTTGCTAATTACATTTCAAAAGAAACTTAATTAGATATTTTGATACATACGTATTATACCATTGACAACTTTCTTCTAATTTAAAGACGTCGCCAAATGGGGAGATATGCAATCAATAGTGGAAAACTCTTCCCGCGCATGCCTGTAAACAATATTAACCATGACAGCATTTGGCGACATCTTTTAAATTGGTAACGTCTTTTTATTTGGTAAAATTGGTTGACGGTATAATACGTAAGTACCCATATTTTTACTTTTATTAATTTATTGTTTCTGCAAATTAAAGTAACTATGAGTCCCGAAATTCCAATACCATATATCAGATATCTTCTAAATTATTTACTCGGTAATCAGAATTATTTGAACTATATTCAAAAGTTTTCAATGTAAAGTTTCCAAATTTCATTAAATTATAAATAATGTTTCTCAGAACTCACTCTCAATTAATACAAAAAAGGTTAATTTAGACAAATCCGGATTTGACTATAAGAACGGTATTGCTGATTAGGTATAATTCGTTCAATGCTTCTTTTAAAATAACCAAAAATACGTACGAAGAATTTCTAACATTATTTTGAACTTTGCTTCTTCAAAGATTGGCAGATGCTTAGAAGAAAATATATCTCACACTGATATTCTAAAATTTACATTATTTTTATTACCTTATTACTAGCCGTCTGGGTCGCGTAGCTGGTTTAAGGCTGGCCTTGTATGCCTACGGTTGCGGGTTCGACTCGGCCTAAGTCGGTGGATTTTCATGATGCAGGAAATCGACAGTGGCCATGTCTCATGATTATGTAGCATGTAAAAGGACCTTGAGGGAATACTCTCGGCAATAGTAAAACCCTAAGTATGGTTTCGCATCACCCGAGGTCAGGTGCCATCCTCTGGGGAGGAAACTGGGCGTCAAAATTACCTGCGCCGATTGGTATCCACCTATATGGTGCCGCACTAAAAAGAGATACCAGCTTCCGGAGAATGTACTAGATCTGGAATGGTAAAACACCCATCCGCAGCCCATTAGAAATTAAGAACATTATTTTTCTTATTTCCCCTTAATAAATTTTATAAACGTGTAGTATTGTAAAACCATATTTTACATAATTATATAGATATGGGTTTCTTTATTAATATGGCAATTACTGCTTTAAGAGGTTGTTGGTGAAGGAACTCAGAATTTTGGACTACAATCAAGTGACGTCATCAGAGCGCGCAGTACACTCATTAAACTTCCATTCCCCACCAACGTCAGGACTTTTATCCTCGACAAATTTCGCGGGCATCAATCTCTCAATATAGTATCAGGACTTGAACTTATGACTTGACAACACCAGCTACGATTCGTGTCTATAACTAATCTACAATTGTCACTGTAAAAATATAGCAAAGTTTTTTTAAATACATACGTAATCATAAATTTTAAAAATATTGTATATGAATTTATCACATAAGTTTAGATGTTTTCTGCATTACATTTAAACTTTAATTTGGGAAGTCAACATCTTCTTTCAAATAACTAATTCAATGAATCAACACGAAACTGGAGGATTTAAAAGAAGCAACAAAAAGTAAAATGGGAAATATACAAAAAATCATTAAAAGATTCAAGAAATAAAATGAAAATCCTTTGAGTTGCGGCCCTCTGGATAGAGAAGAGAATAATAATAAAAAAAGATACAACCAACCACACATTTAAAAGCTTTCTACTAAATTGAGGAAAGTATTTGAAAGCTTGAAAATGCACTTTTCGATTTCTTACACCTGAGGCTACCTGTAAATAATGGAAAGATTGTATCTTTGAAAATCCTCATAATTTACATATAAATAGAAGCTTAACAACGAAAAGTAGCAAAACTTCTTTTGTAAAAGGAAAAATCCATTCAATGTATTTAGTTCTTGTTGATGGCAACAATAAATTTGATATAAAAGGACTTATAACGCATTTTAAATTTCCTTTTTCATGTGGTACGTACATTAGGTGATAAACACTGTGATGCAATTTCTTAATACAATCCTTCAGTATTTATTTTCAAATTAACCTTGGAGCAGAGGTGCACTCAACACTAACGTTAATGGTCGCGCGGGGTGACTGAGACAGTCCAGTCCTTTCTTTATAGCAGTGTTTCTCAAACTGTGGGGCGTGCCCCCTATGGGGGCGAGATAACTCTACTAGGGGGGAGCAAGCTTATGAAAAAGTCGAAAATAAAGGATTATTGTTTAAAAAAAATATTAATTTACTAAAAAGAAGCAAAAAAAAAAAGGAAGAAATACATTTTGACATAATAAAAAATAAAATACACATTTATATTGATATAGTACACTTATACATGTATCAGTACTGCACAATGTGTTTCATAATTAATTTAACAGTACTAAATTAAGAACAAGTTTAATAATTACGAGTGATTTCTACGGGCATGTCATAAAATTATATACAAAATTTAGCATTTATCTTGATTATTTGAATGGTTTATAATTCAAGTAGCCTTGTACCTTTACGTCAAAGTATATTAATTTTGAATTCAATACATTGATATTATATGGAGGGGGGCGAGAGGAAAATTATAATTGAAAACTGGGTCGTAAGTATAGAAAGTTTGAGAAGCACTGCTTTATAGTTATTTTTGTTGTACACGATAAAAATCGTAATTAGAGTGAATAATTTAATTAAGAGAAAGTATACTTCCCTACTTTTAAGGACTGCTAATACGGTACCAAATACTCGTTCAAACAATAACCCGAAACAAATAAAAGTGTATGACTTACAAATCACACAATCCGCTCGATTGACCTCCACATTTTGACTGAAGGAGTAATGATGATGATGATGGTAGGCCTAGGCCTATACATGGAAGACCGTCATCACATGTAGCCAGTTGACATATCATTCGAAACCCTGTTTTTAGCAGAATACAATCGGAAAAAACTTTTGATCATTGAAGTTATTCGAATCATGATCTTATTCAGGATGAGAATGGAACGAGGCCTCTATTGTAGCTGAGGCCCTGAATCCGGGCCCAGTTAGCCCCTACCTTAAGACGAGGTAAGGCTTGGAGGTAAGTAAGTTATTTCAAAAAAGAAAACTGGTGTTTAGAATTAATATGCAGTGATGCGAGGCCATAGTAATAAATTATTAGTTTAAGTAACCCAGGTTCGGTATCTGTACATCACATCATGACCAATGTTAATAAAAGAAAAACTAAATTAAACTAAAACTAAATCAAGAAAAACCATTTCTAAGAAGTGGAATTAAATTAGTTTTTTCACATTTAAAATTTACGTTTACAAAAAGAATAAATGAGAAAAAAAAACTTAGCTTTGAGAGAAGGGGGTCATGGCAAAGCGGTCGGTGGTCACCGTTTGGGGTAGCGAACACTCAGTTCTTTATTCGTCTGCCTAAAATTATTCAGAAAGATTCAAAATCGAGTGCGCTGCCTTATAAAGTGAACCCAATCACTGTTTAATCCTTGAGCCAAACTCTTTACTGTTCTTTGAATTACGTATCTAATTGGACAATCCCCATCGCGCAATGCTACAATCCATGAAATTTATGCGTTCGATGAACCTAAGAAAAGGTGGGAATCTCCTGACTCAACCCACCGAGGGAATTCCACCACATCCGGTCAAGGGGGTCTCGTATAGAAATTGCTAGAAAGTAAGGGACCCTTTCCAGCCTCCCATCAGCAGCTTTTTAAATGATTCAAAACAGATGAGATTCGTGTTCATTAATTTCCTAAGAGTCACGCACAAACATCTAAAGTCTTACTCTTTCTGACAAAGTAACATAAGACATCTAAAAGACAGTTTTCTCTACAAAAGTCAGATCAACTTATTAAATATTTTTAGCACAGTGAGTTAAGAATATA
Organism: Trichonephila inaurata madagascariensis; assembly: GCA_019973955.1. Lineage (NCBI taxonomy): Eukaryota > Metazoa > Arthropoda > Arachnida > Araneae > Nephilidae > Trichonephila > Trichonephila inaurata. Next base: position 40,719 of record BMAV01014588.1, on the reverse strand, counting down.
TATAGTCAGCAATAATTAGATGTAAACTTTTAAAGACTTATTTCTCACGAGTCACAATTCAAATTACGCTTAACAGATTATCTTCAGAGGATATAAGTGTGTGATGGCTCTTTTTTGTTAAGAGATCCAGGTTATCATAAACATTAAAAAACCAATTTTTCAATTTAAGTTTTAAAAAATACTGCATATTTGTCAGAATCTAAAAATGTATAACACTTATATGCTTGTAGATAAAACAACCTTACATAAAATATGAATAAGTAATTGATAAAAATGTAAGAAAACGCTTACAAATGTTTAGTTTTTTCACTTTTTCTTCAAAGTATAATTTTATACTTTTAGGTATACTTTTTTTTAAAAAAAGCTATTGCATTATATGGTTCCAAATTTTTCATACCTTTATACGGGATACCTGTGCATATAGTGAACCTATTTTTTTGTCGAAGTAGTGCACAGTTTTTAAAAAACTGTTTTATGTGTAAAAAAGGAGAAAGAATAAAATTTTTCAAAATTACAAAGTTTCATTTTTTTAAAGAAACTATCTTACTGATTTACTGAAAAATATGTTCGTTATGTTTTGTGTATTGTTTTATATATGTGCAAAATATTTTACATATTTAAGAGATAAATTTTTAAAAAACGGTACCGAAACATAAGCATGTATTATGAGATCTCAAAAATCATGTCTAACTTAAATTAAACAGAATTTTTTTTTCAAATAAAAAATTGTTTTTGTATTTCTACAGAATGATTATAGTATGTTTAATAAGATCACAAAAAATATAAGCTCTATTGAAAATTTTTAGAAATATATGTCCCATAAACAAAAAGTCTTATTTTTTGGCATTTTATTCTTTTGAGTATATGTCATGGTAAATTTAATTTCTAGAGTTTGAAAAAATATAGAAATTGACTATCAAGACTTACATCTACACATTTGTATCAAAAATCAGTAGCAGTAAGCCGAACTGATCAAAAGCTAATTTCTTTTCAAACGTAGCAACAACTTGTAATTCAAAATGTAGATCATAAAATCAGGAGTAAAATGTGCTTAATTTGTGATATTTTTTAAGGAATGAATAGTCTGCTAAGCTTTTTTTCCCGTGAATATTCACTATTCTGACCAATGAAGTCAATTTTAATGTCACCTTTATGTTTAATTCGATATATTTAATCATTTTACTATATCATATGCTGCTTTATATATATATTTCTTAACCTTTTCTTAAATTATCTAATTTAAAATTTATATTTTGTTGAAATTTTTACCAATATTCTAATTTAATTCATTTTTTTCTGATAATTATTTTTCAATATTTAATTTTTA
>BMAV01014588.1:0-21759 GCA_019973955.1 Trichonephila inaurata madagascariensis | reverse complement strand
GGTCTGTAACCGGGGATCGCTATTGTGAGGAGGTACTTCTTCCCCATGTGCGTCTTTTCCGAGGTGCCATTGGCCCAGACTTCATTTTTATGGATGACAATGCACGGCCACATCGCACTCTTGCTGTTGAGGAGCTGCTGGAAAGTGAAGATATCACTCGAATGGATTGGCCAGCGTGCTCCCCAGATTTAAATCCCATCGAACATGTGTGGGATGCTTTGGGGAGACGTATTGCCACACGCTTACATCATCCGGAGAACAACCAACAACTCAAACAGATGTTGAGTGAGGAATGGGCACTCCTACCTCAAGAGATGTTGCACCAGCTGGTTCTGAGTATGCGGAGACGGTGCGAAGCAACCATTGTAGAAAGAGGAGGGCATATACCATATTAAGGAACATCTGCTTGTTGTTCTTCCTGTTGGATAGACAATCATGAGTCACGATACTATGCGTTCAATAAAGCTTGTTTTTTTTTATTCCATACCGTATGCGTTGTATTCCTTTTTCAGCGCCGATGCTTTTGTCATCCTTTACGTACATAATACTCTCCCTCATTTCAGAATTTCACGTCTCTCAGATGATTTTTCGTGAAGTTATGGCAATAAACCCACCTGTTGCTTAAGTTTTGCACACCAGTGTAAATAGCCATTGCTTCGGATTACTGATAATTACATTTCATCTTCGATTCATACAGACAGTAAGCATCTTGTAATAATGGGATGATTATGCAATCAATCATACAGAGGCATTCATTAGTTTCGTTGACAAGGAACGTGTGGAAGAAAGAAAGCTTAAGTCATTTAGAGCATTGCAACTAATCCTACTGGATTATTCAAAGACAATGGAATGACTAATTTTTTCACTTATGCAAAATGCAACAGCACGTAAGGAAAAAAATATTTTAACTAATAATTTGCTAAGCCGAAATTTACCTGAATTTCCCTTCCGAAAATAAGTTAATTTTTGTAGTATATATATAAATGATGTTTGAAATTTTATTCTATGTAACTTGAATAATAGTGATGCAAAATAAACCAACTTGAATTATAAAATAACTTCCCGAAGATAAAATTTTATGAAATTCGAAAGATTAAAATAAAAGATTATAGAAAAATCTCGTTTTTCCACAAAACGAGAAGAAAAATATTGGGATTTGCAGTAATTACTTCTCATTTCTGAAATAAATTATATAGTAAAATTGGTTTTCTTTAAGCATGTAATGCGCTTGTATTTTATACTTCTGAAGTATAAAAATAGGAATAATATCTCTTAATATCTTATTAATTAATCCTTAACTTTGACATACGATTGTATTTGGTTAAATAATTTCTTTAGACCAGATGTTTGCTTTGCTATGTATTTTAAGAATGTTATATTTTAGTTTCTTAAGATATCCGAAGAGGACAAAATTCGGTCGAGACAGAATTTTTTGTTTTTTAATTTATTGATTAGAGCTATCTTTTAGCGTTACAAAACATGCTTTATTTTGTTTCTACGCTACCTAGATGCCACGTTACAATCAATTTTATAAAGTTAGAAAAACTGAAAGAGTGGGCATTTAAACTGAGCAAAATCTATCATTGAGAGTCTGATAACTCCAAATATGTTACAAATGTATTTCTATAAAACGTTTTGTACATAATATTTATGTTATTTACCATAAAACGTTCTAAAATATTTCCCATTGTATGAATAATTTTTGAGTTATGGCTTGTTATTTAAATAATGGCCTCATAAAAAATGCAACTTTTCTTATAATGTTTACTCAATAAGCTCTAAAATTTTCAAATTTTAATATAACATTAAAATTTTAGTTCATTATCTAGATAAATGCATCTAATTTGTTTTAGTAATACTTTTATTAATATAAGTTTATTGCCTTTTTCTCTAATTGTTTTGAAGTTTTTCAAAAATATTGCTAAAATTTCACCTATAATTGTAATTTTTGTAAAATTAGGTAATTTATTTTAAATATTGGTAATTAAATAATAGTATCTATTGGTTATGAGTCCTAAGAACTTTTATAATGTTTAAAAATGCTATTTAGTTAAAAAGAACTCCGAACGCGTTCAGATACTTTAAGCAAGCTTCCATTGTTTTAAAATAATATATTATAAATTATTTGAGACTCAATTTCTTTTAAAAATATTTTACTTTTATGTTTTTTGAGTATTTGGTAGAATGTAGTAAAAATATTGATTAAAAAGGAGAGAATGAAACGCTAAAAATAAAAAGCAAATTTTAAATCTCTTTAAAGTTTTTAGCACATACTATCATTACATAAGATCAAATTATATGTTTTATTATTGGAATGCACTATATGTTTTCTAGAGTGGTATTCAAAGAGATAATATTAGTTTTTGCTTATAGTTATTTTTTAAATCTAATTGATGTAGTTTTTAACATTGATAAAAGGCAATCCTTTTTAACATTTAGCAATTTCATTGCACGATCAAAATGGATCAGTATTAGCTGGTAAATAACTTTAAACATTCAGGCAGTCGTCGAACTATTTAAGCAAATATAATACTACGAATAAATAGTATACATATCTTCGTTAAGTTTCAATTTTTCAACGTATTAGTTTAATAAAGCTCCCAGAATCAGATTTTAAGGATTGATGGAGCATCTTTTCATTTAAATTAACCACGAAAGGTATGCCATCAGACTTTTTTAAAATATAAACGACATTTATAATCATAATAAGCTCCTATTCATTTTTCGGTACGCTATTTTAATGCATTCTACGTGTATTACTTTAAAATTAAATTCTTCAAAACATCACAGCTACGTCTTAAAATACAGTCTCATGTTTAAAAATCATATTCAAAATCTTTCTTGAAAGATTATCAAATATTATTTCGTGTCCATATCAAATGAGTCTTAATTAAAATTGATCCAACAATATGCCTGATTAAATTTACCCCAGTTGCAAAATAAGAACAGTGTCGGTAACTATCATATATAATCTTGAATTTAAATCAGAATTTTTTAAGAAATTTCATTTTATCGAAATTATAAAAATTTCCTTACCTTGAGGTACTCTTAGTTATAAATGTTCTATTTAGTTCGTATTGGGTTCTGTACCGAACCTCTAATTGTTGTGTTGATGTTGGTTCGTTAGCTATCAATGACTAACAGCTAACAAACAAAATTGTTTATTCTAACAGTAACAAAGAAAGTGGAACTACACATTACACAAATACTATTCTACTCGTAAGTTAAATATTTAAACGCGTGCCTTTTCCAAGTGGCTAAAGTTCGTATTTTACGCCGTCCGTTCTGTCTCTCGTTGTTTCCGTGTCCGTTCTGTCACTTCTGCATCGTCGCTCGTCTCCCTTTGAAGCTCTCTCACACAGTCACGTCCAAGACGCGACAAGTGCTGCCATCACATGAGGGATCTACATAAATATTTATAGTTTGACAATGATTCTTACTTATCTTTCTAAAGTGGGGAGTAGATATTTCAGCAGAAAGGATGAAACTCATAAAGATTGGTCTTACTTCAAACATCAACCAGGAAGCTCCTTTTTTTCTAATTATGGTTTCTGGTTCCATTTGGCATTTCAGAATCCAAAAATATTAATCAATTAATTAAACTTTATTGCCTTCAAGAGAAAGTAAGGATGGGTTTAAAGAATTATTATCATTTTCATTATATTACTAATCAAGAAAAAACATCGTTGTTCCCAAAGCTATAAGAGAGTAAATTCTTTCTCTTATTTATGCTGTCAGACAGCACCTAGGCTATTTATACAAATATTATGGGAAATACACCAGAGCCAAAATCCCAGTCCTAAAGAGCAATGGCTTTTCAAAACTAATGTGGTTTCCTTCTCCTGGGAGGAGGAGATTATTTGAGAGGGTATTTGTGAGGTCTATCCTCTCTATATAAGATTTATTCCATTCAGACAAATTGGTATTTTGAGCTAGAACAGCTCCACTCCTCAAACGAAAGTCACTGCTGGGCTCCGTTGGGCCTTTTGCCAATATATAGCTTTCTCTTTGTTTTATATTTCAAGGTTAATAAAACTCTAAGTCACTCAAAAAACAAACAAGCAGTCCTTAATCTTTTACCTGATTTCTGGAAACCATATTATTTGTCAAAACCTATAAGCAGCACTCAATTGATTAAGCTTCCTTGTATTCAGACGAGTGCGCTAGGAAATTCATCTTTCTACCAATTTTTTTAATCTCAAAAATTCTCTTTGCTCGGAAGATGAGTTAGAACGTCATCTCGTCGCAATTGTACATTGTAATGTTAACACGGGAGTTGTCGTGAGGGGCACAGAGTCACCCCAACCTTACGAAATCTTTAATTCTGGAAAACTGTTTGTTTGTTACCAATGACCTCGATAGTATTCTCCTATATGAGTGTTCATGGAAACTAAAATATATTTGTTGGATCTTTCTCTCTTTTTTGGGAGTGAAAAACGTTTTTTTTTTTACAATCTCAAGGCACTTGGGGTGACTAAGTTTTCCACGCGACCACTGTAGTTCCAAAATATTTTCTATGGATAGGATAAATATTTCCCCATGACTTTTATCGTGCACAAAATGAAAATTATTATAAAAATAGTTTGGAGCAGCGATACTCAACCTGCGGCCCACCGAGCCTTTTTAAGTGGCCTGGTCAGTGTCCATTGCTCTGAAAAATTCACTTATTTAAGAGAAATATTTTACAAGTTTGGTGTCAAGAAATTAAATATATCAGTTTTACTTTTTGTTTTCGATGTCGTACGAGTGCGAATTGATAGACTTTTTTTTAAAATTTGTAACGGTTACGGTTACTGATAACAGACAACAATGGAGTAGTGACAGTTTCATCGGTAGAACTAATTTCTAACTTCCTTTCATATCTTGCAAGCGAAAAATATTTGAAGAAATTATATCGCTTCATGACGATTGAGAAGTTGAGTTTTTGGTGGTGAAAAAGAAACATGAATCAGCAATTGTTTGATTTGTCACGAAAGTGCTGTATTTAAAAATTACCAATAAACAGGAATCCTTCACAGACACTTTTCCTCGAAGATCTCTTTCAAGAGGTGATAAACAGGCTTTCTTGAATAATCTTTGCAACAGCAACAAAGTGTTTTGTCAATGGTAATATCACAGCGGCAAAAACATCTAACAAAGACATTATATGAAGTTTGTTATATTATTGGTAATCACATGAAACCATTTACAGAGAGATGAAAAAATGTGAAGGAGTGTTTCTTAAATGCTTTTAATTCAGTATTAGGGACGAAAATAAAAAAAATAGTAATTAAAAAAGCAAGACAAGAGTTAAAATATTTTGTTCAACTTTCCATATTTTACCTCCCCCCCTATCCCGTTTATCCTCATGATGCGGCCCGCGTGAAATAGCTGACATATGTATGCGGCCCAGCAGAAAAAAAGTTTGAGTACCACTGGTTTGGAGTGACTCAGTCACCCATCGCGACCACTGACGTTAATATTGAGTGCGCAATATGGCTCCCGGGTAAATCATTGGGAAAGGGAAGAGGAAGGGGGGGGGGGGGGCGCCATAACCAAAATTTCCAACCTGAAGAGGAGATTCTTCTCAAAACTAGTCCAAATCTCAAGCTACAGCTTCTGGTTGAAACATTTAGTTATATACTTCAGAAAAACTGTTCAAAAATTATTTATTTCCCTATTTGACAAATGACCCTATTTTTCTTCGACACTTCTGTGCTCATTTATCACCTCTCAAAACAGCATTTTTGTATTTTTTTCCGTTTCAAATTATGATAGGATCTTTCGTTTTAAAGCATCTAACACTTTCTGATTGTTTTCAGAAAATTAAGTTTAGAGACGCTTAAATGGCAATCAATACAACATAATTCATAATTTGATTTGCTTCCACCCTTCAGTTACTTCAGCAATAAAAAGTTTTACAAATTACTTTCACTTACATTGTTATTCATTATTTATAATAATTATTAACATGAATAGAAATTGATCATGTGTTGGATAATTTATAAGTTGCTTTTAAAAACTATTATCTATTACTACGCTTATTGTGTTTATTTAGTCAACAGTTTTATAACACGTTTATAATTTAAATACAGAAATTTTGTTCAGCAGAATGATTTTCATTCTAAAAATCCAAACTTCAAATGATGCCAATATGCAAAACTGTATGTCATGCTAATATTACATAATACATTAGATTTACATAATACATATGACATAATAAATTTTTAAGTAAAAACTACTGAAGGCCAATAGGCCGTCAACAATCCTTTAAAATTAGTAATAAAAACAGGTGTTTTGTAAAATAGTTAACTATTTTCAAATGTTACTAATTAGTTTAGATCATAAAATGTGAATTACGTATTTTTAAACTGGTATTTGATATTATTTTATTCATTATTTTAAATTAAGTATATTTTTAAAATAATGTTTTATTTATAGATTTTGCATATCCTTTTCAGTTTGTTTCTTCATTAGTAATTATTAAATTATCATTGTTTATATTTCTATTATGATAAGTGAGGATTTTTAACATGTAAATCACTGATTAATATTCAAATTTTATTTCTATTCTTTATGAATGTAAATTATGAAACCCTACTAAGAAGTTCTTATCCATTCATATGTCGTGACCCCCCCCCTAATGTATTTAAAATAACTATCTTTAACTTATGACAACCTAAAAGAATTGAATTTAACGAATTAAAAAATATTTTATAACTGGTACATACAATATGTTACACAGAAATATTTGTAAGATTTCTAAGCAAATTTTTAATTAAACTGAATGTATTGAAGTAATGGGAATCTAAGGAAAAATCAAATATTAATATTATAGGTAATGATTGTATCAATGCAAATTTATTTGTTCAGACCTTACAATTTGTTTATGTTTCTAATGAACTGGAACTAAATTAAAAATGTTTAGTGTACACGAAAAACATATAGTGAAGCAAAAATTTTATATATACTAATAGTGTTAACATAAAATACAGTATTACAATGGCGTATTTCCTATTAAAACAAAATACAAGCACACATTTCACGAAGCAAAAATAAATAAAGAAATAAGTAAATAAAAATTATTTTATTAATACTACTTGAAAAAATATTATTTAAAAGTCAAACTAGTTTGTGAAATTTCTATATTATATGATACGCCTTTATAAAAATATATTGAAAGAGATGATATTTGTTTAATTTCCTGTAAGGCATTTGTAAGAATGGAAATCATCATGGAAATAATGAGTGCTTATTACAGAATATATATATATAATATATATATATATAATATATATATATATATATATATATATATATATATATATATATATATAATTAAATAATTAATTTTAACTATAATCTTCACAATAAATATCAATTAAATTATATATAAAAGCAATCATAGATCAGTGTCATGGGATTCCTTTTCCTCTCGAAAATAAATCCTCCTTCAAATATTTCTACGTTATTAAAAATATTCGTATGTCCCATCGATCGCGCACAGCTCACTTATTGCTGTCAAACCAGGCACAGATGCAAAATGCATTTTTCTTTCGAAGCAGGGGCTCAGTGTCACTGTCAAAACACATTATTTGCTACCGTTTCTGAAATTTGACTTTTAATCTTAGTAACAACACTTACAATTTTGAATAATTTCCTTCGGTCTGCTTTTGAACTCCCTGTTAAATTTACAACAGTGCTTGTGTAAACTTAACAGTTATGAGTTCAGGTAATTAGTGCTTTACTTTGTTTTATAACTAGCTGTTACCTAAGCACTTCGCTGGGTATTTCATAATGTTACATGAATATACACTGTTTATATATATATATACATTATTGTTTTCTTAGCATTAAACGTTCGATTATATTTGAAGCATTCCTATAACTTTGGATAATAATTTCTGTAATTGAAGTAAGACTTATATTTTACTCACCTGTAACCTTCTAGTCTAAAATGGATTTCCACAAAACCCATTTTTAGTGGATATCTACTCAATAAAATAAACATGATTGCCAAATTTAAAGTCTAAATCTAATCTATTTTATGCATAAACCCCATAGCCCCTTTGAGAGTCGATTTCAGATAAACCGATTCTCAACGAATTTCAATTTAACAAAATAAACATATATACCAAATTTCATTACTGTAGGTCTAGTAGTTCCAAAATGGGATTTTTTTAATCAATATACTCCAGTAAATCCCCGCTTCCCGTATAGGAGTCGATTTCCATAAAAGCCATTCATTCTCGATAAATTTCAAGTGTGTGGGTCTAACAGCTAAAAAACAGGAATTTTTCTTATATATAAATTCCCTTACACCTCAATCCCCCTGCCTGGGCCAAAACTCGTTCTTAGAGAATTTCTACTCCATTAAATGAATGTGGTTGCTAATTTTAAAGTCTGTACATCTAATAGTTCTAAGATTGGAAATATTTATTTATAATGCCCCTTAAGCTTCCGCAACGCCCTTTAGGATTCAGTTTTCACAAATCCCCTTTTGTAGCGAACCTTTACTCCATGAAGTGAACATGCCTACCAAATTTCTGGTCTGGACGTTTTATAGTTTAAAAACGGAATCAGTTATCTATAACACCCCTTAAGCTCCTCACAACGCCTCTTAGAGGTCGATTTTCGGAAAATTCGTTCTTAGCGGATATCTACTACGTGAAAGGAACGTCCATACTAATTTTCAAACCTGTACGTCTAACAGTTCAAAAACGGGAATATTTATCCTTACTGCCCCTTAAGCCCTCGCCCATCCCTTAGTGGTCGATTTTCGCAAAACCCGTTCTTAGAGGAATTCTACTTCATAAAAAGAATTGGTCTATCAAATTTCAAATATATAGGTCTTATAGTTCAAATGCGGGAATATTTATCTTTGATGCCCCTTAATTCTCCGCATCACCCTTCGGAGGTCAATTTTCACAGAAACCCTTTTGTAGCGGATTTTTACTCCATGAAAAGAACATACTAAGCTTCTGGTTAGTATGTCTTATAGTTTTAAAACGGAAATAATCATCTATAACGCCATTTAAGACCCTGCAATGCTCCCTGGTAGTAAAGTTTTGCAAAATCCGTTTTAGCGTATCTCTACTCCACAAAAGGAACATGCCAACCAAATTTCAAGTCTGTAGGTTTAATAGCTTCGGAGATATCGCGATGAGTGAGTGAGTCACTTTTCTTCTTCATATATATAGGTTGAGTAGATAGTTTCAATCTGCATGCGTCTAAGTTCATATTATATCTGTTGCAATTATTTATGATAAAAAAAAACTGTAATATTCGAAAGCAAGGCAGTCCTCTACATTATAATGACGCTTTAATGTCCAAATATTGAAGATACAGCCAAGTTAGCATGATTTTTTGGTGACCATATGTAGGTTTCACGAAATGTCAGGATAAGTCTATCGAGAAATCAGTGGAAGTAGCTGAGGAGATAAAAATCGCGGTCGCTTCATGAACCTAAGCTAGTTCTACTTCAGCTGTTGAGGTGTTCAATTCGGTGTGTCTGCCTACGACCAAGTGGTTGCTTTCGGATATTTCTTTATCATTACGTGCTTGTACTTTAGATAATGATCGTTGTGTCTGAAGGTTGCAGAAGGTGTAAGAACCTGCTGGAAATTTTTGTACGAGTTTTACCGCTGTTTATCCTGTACTTTAAGGACTGTTTTCGTCAGATCGATCTTCGTAAATGTATCGATCTTGAAGAATCGGTTTGTTCTTTAGACTTGATTTAGCATAAAGTTCATAAATCCCATTCCACGCAGCAACATCTTGTGATAGATTGCGTGACGACCGATGCAGCATTAGCATAAGAAGGATGGGGAAAAGTTTCAGCCGCTATTAGTTACTGGACTAGAGCACCTAAAGAGATGTAGAGGAACGACTTAGCTTTAGGTGGTATCCCATTTAGTCTGGCTCCTACCCTACGAGGATCTGTCAGGCATTTGAGACCGTACCGGCAGTTAAACTACCACCGGCATAGCCCTCAGGGTTGTCAGAGTAATCAAGACCCTCTAGAACGTCAAGCTAAGAGTACCAATGGAGGGGTATTTCCCCCTGAAATATTGGGAAACAAACATATTGATCATATTATACTGAAGGCAAGAAAATGGTTCAACATCTTGATATATATCTCAGGGAGTGACTGGGGAGCAGATACTGGCACACTCAGAAACACGTAAATCTCACTAATCAGACCTATCTTGGAGTATGGCGTTCCAGTTTACTGTAAAACCTCCGATACAAATCTTCAAAAATTTGAAAAGGTCTAGCGCAGTGCTGCTCGGATCATCACTGATCTAAGAAATACTTGTCCCAGAAATATAGTACTTTTCGAGGCGGACCTACTGCACGTTAGCCGTAGGAGACTTGCATGTCTAACAAAATACTACAACAAACTCAGAGGTCTGGATTCTCAAAATCGTACTTCTGCTTACTTCAAAGACTGGTGTAATAATCAGAGAGTCAGAAGAAACAGTCCCTTCTGCCAAATAGTCTCTTTTATTCTTACCGTTGGTGGAGTGAAATCACATCAAATGTCACAATGTCTTGACTCAACGGACGATCTTGACGGTGTCTTTTTCAATCTAGAATTGCCAGTACATGTGGATAAAAAACATATCCTCCTGCCTATCTAAAGCAACTAACTCTAGAGAGGATTGAAAAGATACCAATAGACGCAGTTCATGTTTATACGGATGGCAATAGAGACGATTATTATCGATCTGGCAGCGGAATTCGCATTAAATCGCAAAACCATAGAATCCAGAGGAGAAATCCAGACATTTGCTTAGTTTTTGCAGTGATCTAATAGCCATTGGTAAGTCCCTTGGTTCTCTTGAAACTATTTGAAATTGAAAGAGATTTGGATACTGTCTGATAGTAGATGTGCACTACTGCACTTGTCCAATTGGCAAAGTGTGAGAGATAATGCTGAAGCATCAATACTCTACAAGTTAAAATGACTTTCCACATCACAGATTCATATACAGGGGAATCCCTCTCACGTAGATCTAGAGAAAAATGAGACTGCGGGGACACTTTGGCCAAGGCTGGCGCTTGCCAGGCCCAATAGCCGTCAGCACCCCTCACCGTTTTGGAGATTTTCTCAAAAATTAAACACCAGAATAAGACCGCTTGGATTGTCCCCCCCCCCAAAGCACCATTGGTATCAGTGTTCTCGTCCTGGAGGCTCTCTGGCTCACGGTTTTAATAGACCGGAACGAACTATTCTAGCCCAATTTCAAAGTGGTCACCTTAAATCAATGTAATTGTCCGAAGGATCCAAGAGCTCTGAAATGTGTACCAACTGTTCTTCTCAGTCGGCCTCGCCTACTCACATCTTCGAATGCTTAGGCCTGAGCAAGCAGGATTTAGCTGATTCCTTGCTGATTCTGGGTTATTTGAGAGTGTTCGACATTATAGGAATGATCTAACACTGATGGCCAATGGGGGCGTGCAACAACAGCAGCATATCTTGTGATACAATAATTCTCACAAATAAATGTATGTATATTCTATGCTTTTGTAATTAATCGCGTTATTAATCATGTAATCCAGTGTAATCGCGTTTATTGTCCACATTATGTCGAGGGTTTTTACAACTTTCAAACGACGTACTAAAACTTTTTCTGTATTATACGCTGTTTGATATGAAATAATAGTGTTATTCTTTTTTTAAAAAAAATATGAGTTTGCTGAAAATTTTTACGAATGTTATACAAAAAAGTACATAATTTAAAAAAAATTCTTATACATTGAAACGATTTTTATTCTTATTTTACATATCAAATTACTCAAACTAGACTATTTGTGAAGTAATTGGTAATAACTTGTTTAGTTTCAATAGTTTATTTTAAAATACACTTATTGGTATAAAATTTTCTTCAAAATAAAAAATTAGCGTTTTTAAGCTCATTTTTTTCCCTTAAAAATTATGCAACCCTTAAGCCCCGTAAACTTTTATAAACTTGGAACAATTTTTATTGATACGGGATTTTTTTATTAAAGTTTTACTCTTTGTACTCATTAGCAATACCAAAAGCTGAAAATATTCATCCCGACTTTTCCTAAGCAAATGATACATTATGTAAGGAAATTGTGTGTGTATGTGAGATAATAAGAAGTATATTCAAGTATCGAACTCCTTAAAAATGTGTAGCATATGGTTGTTTTAATCACAAGAAAATCAAAATTTCTAAAGTTCATTAAAAACATTATTGGAACTAGTCATATATAAACACCTGAAAGCTAGGGGAATTTCAAAAATAATAAAATAGTTGGTAGAAATAAAAAACACATACCCCCCCCCCTCATTTTCCAATAGGTTCATTATGTTCTCTGGTTCCAAACACGTACTAATAAAGTACGTTGATAAAATGTTGCTTTTAGACATGTCACATCTCATTCAGTATGTTTTCAATTCGATCCGAATCGTAAGACCTCCTTGAAAGAAGATGCCCTCCTTGAAAAAGTGAAAGAATAAAAATAAAACATAAAAAAAAACCAGTTTTATATACATGTTATGTGGTCCATCGGACTTAGTTTCTGGTCAGTTTCCAGTATATCTTAAAAGGGTTTCTTTTTGCTGGCCTCTTTTTACTTGCGATGCCTAAATCGAATTTGTGTGCTGGATTTGACAACGCTCATTTGGAGGCGTCTTAGAAAGACGACTGCCTGGCTTGATGTATCTCCCTTTACAATACCCCTTCGGCTAAAGAAAAAAAAGTTTTATCATAGATTTAATTTTTTCCCTTTCTCCCTTTATATTTAGTAAAAGAAACAGTTGTTGGGTTGTCCTTTGATATTCAACAGACTTCTAAATGGAAATTCTTGAGAGATGTGAGATATCATATCTATGTCTGGGAAATTGTTCATCAATGTTATGTAATTACGATATGTTATTTTATAGAATATGTTACATTGAATAAATGCAATAAGCGATCTATTTGAAGTATTATATTTTGATTCATGGAGCCATTTATAATTTACTCTGGATTTATATCCATAAGAAAGAACTGAATTAATATTTATAGACTGGTATATACAAATAAAAATAAATAGAAGACTCTAGATCTCTATCTTTCTCTTTCATTACACTATCAGGTTCAATAAAAACTTGTCTAAATCTATACATTTTCATGCAAATTATTTGGATTAGAAACGCGTCTACAATATCAAATGATTTGTGATTTAAAACCAATCATTATTTAAAGAAGAAAAATATATAAAATTTTAAGCTTCAGCAACATCCTCTTTCATATAAGGGCTGCATCACTTATTATGGGAATTTCTTAAAAGTTATGGCAAATAACAGTAAAACCGATGCAAAAAATTTCTTGGCTTGTTAGATACGTTTCAAACAAATTGTAAAAATTGACTCATCACATTAGCACGATACAGATCACTTGATGAATTGTTGCGTCAGTAGAAGTTTGTTGATTTGGGGATAACTTATGATCATTATATTCGTATTTCGAACCCATCATTTGTACAGTTTAGGTACTCTTCACGTTATTCAATAAAAGTAGGTGTGCGTGAACGACAGAGTTATCCTAAGCATTTAATAAAATATTATAAATAACTCTATTAGGTCAACCATATTATGAGTGAGAATAAAGGCCTTTTCTTCATGAATTATTTAAACGTCTACATGATGGGCAGTTGACATTTATCGCCTTCAAGAGCTTTGTGAACTTATTATCACAACAACCAAGAGTCGTGGAAGGTACAACCTGAAGGAGTATAAAATAGATATAGCACGTTGTAAAACTTAAAAAGATATTATAGGTGAGGCATTTCAGGATGGTGCATAAACACTGAATCTTGCCTAGCATTCTTTTAAATCTTTCATAGTTTTCAATCTGCTGATGAACTTTACGATCAATAATTATTGCCAACACCATTACACAACCTTGTCAATACGGTACATGTTGTAGGATATTGCTTTGTATGACCAGCTGGTTCAATGCATCTTGGCTATACGACTACTTTTGTAATCGTCCTGTTGACTATAAGGCATTCTATAACGTCATAACAACATTATAAATTGTGCCTCCAGGCTTTGATACTTGACCCAGCGATGAAAAATGAAGAGTCGGCAATTGTTACGTGTTTCATGTAACACAAGTTACGCAGTAAAATTACTGGTGATGATTGGCCTATTTCTACCAGATTCATGAATGTTTCTAATTTAAGTTTGGTAATGGTCATCTATTTATACCAGACTCGTTTTGACAGTTAAAACTGGCTGAAAAATTGTTAGTGAAGTACATGTAATAAAAGAGCTATGAAAAAAAGTATAATTGATCTATAAACTTTAAATAAAAAGATATAAATAAAAATTCTTAAAATTTGAAATTGAAACTTTTTTTTTTGCACAGTTAGTACTTTAGTCAGAACATTGTTGTACGCAGTACAAAAACATTGCAAAAAATATAACTGTGTAGTGTAATATCCATTCAATCAATCTAACAAGGGGAGGGCACGACTAAGGAAATTCATTTGGGATCGAGACTTGGGTGTAATAGTAGTACTCTTTTAGGGTGTTCACCCCTCAACGTAACTCCGTCGAATGGCCAGTCCATTCGGAGAAATCAGCCTTCGAAATTCATGCTTAGCTTTTATACGATTCAATTTTAATTTTCCACAACGAGTTCGTAGCTTGATTGCTAAATCGTCTGCTTTCTATGCTGGAGGTTAGGGTTCGATTCCAAGCGATCAACTTTTTTTTCTTCAATTCATTTAATTATTTTTTAAATTAAATAAATTTATTTATGAAAGGTTTATTAAATATTAAATGATATTTTTTGTAATTATTTTGTATTTTATAAAATAAATTTTTTTTTAAATATATAACTTAAATTTTTTACTAGTAAAATTATTATTAATTAAAAATAGTTATTAAATAAGAATATTAAAAATAATTATTAATAAAAATTATAAAATTAAAATTAGTACATTAATTATTAAAATTAATTAATTAATCACTGTTTATACTAATTAATTAATTACTATTTATTATAGTTCATTAATAACTATTTATTATAATTAATTAATTATTAATAAGCATTAGTATTAATAAGAAATATTATTAATTTATTATTAAAATTATTATTACTTTATTATTAAAATTATTAATTTATTATTAAAATTATTGTTTATTATTAAAATTATGATTTATTATTGAATTTTTTTATTAATTTATTATAGAAATTATTATTAATTTATTACAGAAATTATTTAAATAAATATATTAAAATTATTTAAATAAACTTTTTGAAATTAAATAAATTTATTTGAAAATGACTTATTAAACATTTTATAAAATTGTAAAATAATTAATTTAATAACATATAAAAAAGACATATTTTTTATTTTATTAATTATAAAATAATTAATTTAATACTAATAATATATTTTATAAATTATTTTATATTATATATAATATTTTATTTATAGTATATTGTATTTTTCACATTATAAAACTATTTGCAACTAATTTTTTTTGTAAAATATCATTTAATATTTATTATATATTTTATTATAAATATTATTTATTAATATAAAATATATTTATAAAATTTAATAAAATTATTTATATAATCAAAGTAATTTTTTTATTTTATAAAATACAAAATAATTACAAAAAATATCATTTAATATTTAATAAACCTTTCATAAATAAATTTATTTAATTTAAAAAAATAATTAAATGAATTGAAGAAAAAACAAAGTTGATCGCGTGGAATCGAACCCTAACCTCCAGCATAGAAAGCAGACGATTTACCAATCAAGCTACGAATTTGTTGAGGAAAATTAAAATTGAATCGTATAAAAGCTAAGCATGAATTTCGAAGGCTGATTTCTCCGAATTGACTGGCCATTCGACGGAGTTACATTGGGGGGTGAACACCCTAAAAGAGTACTACTATTATACCAAGTCTCGATCCCAAATGAATTTCCTTAGTCGTGCCCTCTCCTTGTAAGAATTGGGATTAATGTTAAAGAGCTAAAAAAGTGTATACAGAAATGCATTATAAATATTAATTTCTGTACAGGTTTCAAATAAAATTAGTGATATACTACATGTATATATTGTATATGTCTTATTATATATTTATATATATGGGGGAGATGTGGTCATTAAAATAAAAACGTCTTCAGTTAACTTTGAATTTAATTACTCACAATTAACATATTTATAAATTATTTGCATATTATAGATCGTCATTTCTATCGTCTTTTTGCAATTAACAGATACAAGGGATATTTGACTTTTGTGGTGTGATGACGTCCTCTAATTCGAGCGTCTCCCGAAAGGACAGGCTCATTAGATACTGTGGACGTAGGATTTCTTTATTCTGTTTTGATTAATTAAAGTTTTTCTACCTTTGTTTTGTAAAATAATATGCTTATTAACCTTTTAATTCTTATACTTTAAGTTGCAAAAATAATTTTTCAAAATATTCAGGAGAAAAATCTGTATATCTGATAAATAAGAATATGTTTCTTCCTACAGAAATATTTTAACTGAAAAATGTGAAGATAATGTGCGAAATATTTGAATTCCTTAAAGTTAAGTGAAATGAATGTTTCCGAAAATTACAGTCCACAGCAGAATTTTGCCGAACATAGCAGTTCACATCTTTAATACACAAAAACTTTTTTCAAAAAACTGAAAAAAAAAAAAAATTTTAAAACCAAAAAAAAAAAAAAAAAAAAAAAAAAGAACGAAATATATTTTTAGTTAAGTTAAGGAATATTCCAGAAAACATTTTACAATGCATAGAAAGCCCCTAGAAAACAGATTTATGGAGTGAGCCAATTTGTCAAATTGGGACATCTTTAGTGATGTTTCCCAGAAAGAGATGATTTGACCTAGAATGAAAAAGAGCAACGAAATATATGTTTTATGTAAGCTTTTCTTTATACATAGAGATAAAGAAAATGATATAGAGGTTCTGGTATACAACACAACAATAACACACAAAATTTCGGTGCCAGAAAATAAGTTTTGAAATAAAGGCATTAATTTAGTTTTAAAATCCTGTATCTTGATGCGTGGATTTATCTTTAATCACAATATACAAATAATTTTGTCTCTTGTGAATTTAATTCAAGCAATTAATTACATATATGCGATAAGAGTAATAAAAAGTGTTCAAACGCAAAGAGTTTGCTGATGAATTAGTTGTGTCTAATTAAAAGAAGTATTCGAAATATATGGAAGTCAATAACGAAAAAATATCTCTTATAGAGACATTACTCATACAGGAATATCTAATACAATAGAACTTATTTTATTGTCCATGAACTGTTTTGATAAATTTATATAAATAAAATAAAATTTTTAAAATAAGAAATAGATTTTTGAAAACTAAAGAATCATACAGTAAAGCACTTTATTTTGAGGAAATATGCACCGTTTTCTTAATTGATAGATATTCTCAGGATTTTTTAATTACAGAAATATTTGTTTAGCAAACGGCTCGTAGGTACGTAAAGTAGTTCACAACATGAATAAGCGAAATTTTAACACATTTTTTTTCCTCATAAACAAAGCATAATTCCTAATATCAAGCTAAAAAATATCGTTCAAATATTTGCAATTCCTTATATAAAGTATATGAACTGAAACTTATTTAGCATCTGGTTTTCATTAGTTAACTTATTACTTAACGTATTTCTCTCTCTCTAAGGCACAGAAGGCCTTGTGTAGGCTTTTAACACAAGGACTACTATGTATGGATCATGTAATTTTAAACCATTGTAAAATAGTGAGAATGATACCCAAATAGCTTACTTGCTCTCCAAATATGAATACCACATCGCACGAGAGATTTGATCTGATTTCTGTATTACGTGTAACAATTACCCCCATTCTACACAACCTATGTTTTGAGAAATAAGGATTTTAATCCATGTTATCCGTATTAAAAAAGCCCAAATTTTTCTTATATTATCAAATGTTTGAAAACCACTCGGGAAGACATTTTTAAGCCTTGGTACTTTGAAAACTTTTTTCTTACAAAAATTTGAAATTAAAACTAATTTTATTATTAGAAATAAGATAAGTCATTAAATTTTTTTTAATGAATATTGAATGAGTTATTTTTGCATGTTAATTAACTGTATAAATTAATCCATTAGAATAATATTTAACATCCACTAAATTGTTAGTAATGTTATATACTATAAAAACCTTTCATATTTTTGGTAGTTTCATTACAAAAAGTTCCATACATAATTGTTGAAGTTTGTTATTATTTGTTGGTATTTTTATAAATAAATTAATGAGTGTTTTCATTAAAATTTAAGTTTTCAGAAATCCAACTACTCAAGAGATGTAATTTACTTGAACTGGGTGGTGTAAAATACCAAAAATAATTTGCTTTCATTAAAATTCTTGGAGGAAATACTGCAATTGTGGCTGTGGAAATTAAAGTAGTATAGGCTGTAATTAAATTGCAAAACCATGGAACAGAGGGAGGGAACTAGAAGAGAAGCGTAGAAATTATCCTTTTTTAATTACTTTTCAAGCCTAGAATCGAGAATGAAACCGCAAAAAAAAGAATATTCTAGTAAAATATTTTTACAGTTGTGACTTGAATGAATTCCAGAAAAGAATGAAGAGAATTTAATTTTGATATTTTAGAATGAAATGTACCCAAACACATTAAGTTTTTCTTTTTCACACACACATTTCCAAAGAATAATTGGTAGAAATGAGTATTGCAAGTAGTATATTTTTATAAGAAACTCAAATTATAATAAGAGCTATGTAAATGCTAAATAGCTAAATTTGGATTTTAAACTCATATCGTATTCAACTAATTTAGAATTATTTGTAGCATTATTTCATTACATTTTTACTAATTTTGTTTGTGGTTATTTAAAATAAAATATAATCTCAGAAAATGTGGAGAAAATTGTGATAAATTACAGGCAATGAAAAAAAAATTACGTTTCAGTCTTGCAATCATGAAGATATATATATATATATATCTTGTTTGTAGAGAATAAGACTATATATATATATTTGTATCGAAATAGTTCTTGCAAAATGACTTTTAAAGCCTTTTTTTCCCTCTGTTATAAAATTACTTTAAAAAAATTTATATCAAACTCCATACTTCAGATATTTTAAGCATTGTACGTAGTTGGTATAAACACGGTTAAAAATTATATTATTTTAAAAGGACTTAAAGCCTTTAACCTTTTATGATGAAAAAGTATATGAATTGTTTTTCAATGGATAGTATTCATTACTATCTACTCAAAATGTTTGATTGGTTATATTTTATTTCAAGTAGTCTGATATAAAATTATAGGCATTAAGTTCTTTTAAAAAGATAGAAATTTTTTAGAAACTTCATAATACTTTATTTGTTCTATCTTATAATATTGTAAGAAAGTTTACCGATTAAATAATTTAGACTTGCATTAGAAATGTAGACTAAGGATTTAATTTAAAAGTGAGGATATTTATGTATTACTTGTGTGAAATGAACTTGTATTTTAGACATCTATTTATTTATTGCATTTCACGACCAAGAAATTATTTAATTAATAACACTTTTGTGTGCCTGTTCTGCGTCTAGAATTCATTCATTAAAAATCATCAGATGAAATAAGTGACCAAGGTTACAAAATAAGAAAATACTGAATATTTCTGGCTTAAAAATAGTAAATAATGAAAAAAGGAAAATGATAAAATACAGAATTTACAAAGGGGGGTGGAAGTAAAAATGTAGACATCATTTCGAGCTAAATAAATGAGCTCGGTTATTGAATCGAGATTTATAAGGTTAGCAAGCTTGGTAATTTAGAGCAAATTCAACAATGCACCGAGGAAGTAACAGAAAATTGGAGACTTCATTACTTCATGACCAGTTTGCTTTATCGTAAAAAATGGGTTTCTAATGTGAAGGATTGGGAAAGCATTGTGAAGGATTTGTTGGAAAATTGTTTGGAAAAAAGAAAGAAATAGCTTTATCTAAGTAGAAGCCGATACTTGGTGGTACATGAGATTTATATGTTAAATTAAAAATACGCAATTATCTCAAGAATTGCTTACAAGAATTAATAGAAAATAATTTTATTAAATTAATTTTAAAAAATAAATGTTATTTTGCTCGATACAATAAAGAATTTAAATGGAGGGAAATGATATGTGTGTGAAATATAATTCCAATGTTTGCATCATTAAAATGTTTGCACTAAGTAAAAAAAAAATATTACAATGGGAAAAAACGAAATTATTTATATTATTTGTATTACCTGTTTATTTTTTTCATTTTTACTAATTTTTGTTTTGAAGTGGATTGCTTTGTTTTGCTTTGAAATAAATTATTCTCTGGTCTATCATATCAAAACGTTAGCTGAATTTATTTTTCAGACTTTATGCTACTCATCTTAAACTTTAAACTGAATTCTGAGCAACAAAAACGAGTATCGAAACTGAATATTACAAGAAACAAAAACAAAATAAAAATGATGAATCATTTTCAAATTTATGAAAGAAAAAGTATAATATAAATAATATGTTTGTTATGTAATACTTATGCGAGAACTTTATTTTATGCATCATAACTGCTCCAAAAAATTTAAAAAAAACTAAAACACTAAAATGTCAGTAGACAAAATAGACTTTTTTTTAATAAAAGATAAAAAATTTTAGCGATATGTACTGAATTTTTTTTTCTCTGGAATGATTTCCACATCGGGATTAATTACAACAATATCATAACTGATCTTGCAGAATACAACATTTTCCTTTCTGAATGAATGAGTGAATATTAACGTCGCATTGTTCAGCTACACGAGGGCTTTCGGTGGCTGACCTCGTCATTTTGAACCATGGTTAAGTGATGAGGATGACATCTGAGTTGGCACCCCTTCTCCTAACTACCACACCAACGGGAGGACATTTTTAGCTCTCAACGGATTTAATGTGCATCGTTCCCCTACACGGCGGGTCTTTAGTGGTACTGAGCTCGAACTTGTGACAAGGCAGCCAAGATCCGATACCTTGACTACTAGGCTACCACGACAACTTTCCTTTCTGAAATTAAATACCACAGTTCTTCAATATAGTTTGATTAAACAGTTAAATTTCAACTTTATTTTAATATATGACAGAAAAAGGAAGCACGGCAAAATTATCTTGTAAATACATTCAGAATGTCCAAGTAAAATTTAACTACTTATAATCATAAGTGGTAGGATGGATACAATTTTTATATATGTGCTCCATTAATTAGAAGACTAAATGAAAATTATATTATTTCGGTTCACAGACTCTATTTTTGCTTCCAAGAATCTCAAAAATTTTTACATGGATTCTATTTCTTTTAAGAATTTCAAGGATAAAAAATAATATTTCCATTGCAACATATATTATACTAATTTATTTGTTGAAATATTTCAAGGTTATTTTTTGTTATGTGAAGTACAGTACTAATACAAAATACACTCACTTCCAAAAGTTAAGCACGCTGAGGAAAATGCTAATTTCCGGAAGCAAATCAGAATTGAAGAGGATGCAATGCGCTGCAGAGGTAGATGAAAGTATACAAATAAGTTAGGTAACAGCCAATCGTGCTTTCATGTCAAGAAATATACAAAAAGGTCAGTCTTATAAGAAGCCAGCTTTATGAAGGGTTACAAAAGTTGATTGTTAGTGCTGATAGAAGGTGTTTAAAACTTTCGTACAATTTGATTTCAAGACATGCGTGTTTCTATGACTTTCAGAAAACGAATGGAAGATTCTGA
>BMAV01014587.1:0-49658 GCA_019973955.1 Trichonephila inaurata madagascariensis | reverse complement strand
TTGCTTTCTTAACATGTCTAAAGTACGGTGGTAAAGTGATTTTTTAAAATCCGTAGTCGTTATAAACAAACAGGTGTTAGAAAATCAGCTGTTCCGAACGCTAAATTAAGATTTTCATAAACGGACATGAAACTTTAAACGCGTTTTTGTCTAAACTGTGTTTTTCAAACTTTCCTCCATCATTTCACAAGAACGGTTTGAGCGAATGTTTTCAAATTTATAGGGTAGACTCAGCACATGTATACGCACCAAATGAACTAAGATCATTCCAAAATTCAAAATATTTCTATTTTTAAAACAAAAAAATAACAAAACACCATGAAATTCGAAACTTTTTCTTCAGAGGTCCACTAAAAATCCAATTTTTGATACTTTTATTTCAGTATAGTCCATTCTGATAATTTTAGCTTATATATATTAAAACGCCATTAATTATTTTTTTAAATAAGCCAATTAGCCGGAATCGTGGAGGAAGTAAGCGTCCCTTTTTTCCAGGCGGGTGTGCACAAAGCGCTATAACTCACGTTCTATTGGATATTTTTGGCAAAACATTCATATATACTCTTAAGATATATATATATATATATATAATATATATATATATATATAAATGATCAAAAATTATTTTAACCGGTCGTCAAATAAGTTCCTAAGAATGCTTAAAAAACATGCCGTCGCATGGGTGTAAGCCCCTTAACATGTGAATTCTCATGAATAATCCTTTACATTTATAACTGTTATTTTTCCTTTAAAATAAATAAATATTTGGATGTGTTTGTACAAAAGCAGAGCTGATATAATGTTTAAAACAGAGTTCCGATGTAAATTAGACATCAAACACAGTCTTACACATTTCTTTTCTATATTTGAAAAACAATACTTTAAAATATGTGTATCTTATAATTCGAATGTTCAAAGGAAAGTAAAAATACTAAAAATTACAGATATAAAACTTTGGTATTTTAAATGGAAGATGTTGTGGATCGTTGATAACACGTGTTGATGACGTATGGAAAGTGTAATAAAATATACTTCGGTATAATCTAGGCTTTACAATTTACAAATTCAAAACTGAAAAATGATGCAGAATAATTCCTACAATTATAATATGGGTTTATAAACTCAAACTCAATAGTGCAACAGCCCATGAGGCCTACTGTGCCCATCCTAGTATACGCGACCATTGGGCGATGAGGTGCATGAGCAGATGTCCCGATCAGGTGGGCAGTTGAAGCAGACCCCAGTGTTTAAGTCTAAAAGCAAGCTTGGTACTCATTTATCGACCAACTGTAATAAGGATGAAAGGTTGAGTTGACCTTGGCCAGCCCGAGAATTGAACCAGAACCTGTGGTGTGTAAGCACGATACGCTACCACTCGACTACTGGGCCTCAATATGGGTTCATTCTGTATTAAAAAATATTGCTTTGCAAATCATAGGTGAGAAAATATATTTATTTTCAATGTTCTCGAAATGCATTTTTGGTGATTCCATTACACTTTTCACAAAATCTATATTACCTATAGTGCTGATATTTTACATATTGCTAGATTCACAATATTTTTATGAAGTCAGCGAATTGTTTTCAAATAAACATTCACAGTTCCTGCATAAAAAATTTCGAGTTAATATAAATCGCAAATTTTAAAAATGTTTTAATTTTTGAAACATTTTTCTTAATTTTGATTCTTTTTATTATATGTACTGTTATGTTTTAACACCTGATGTACCTAAAGGTAAAAACATGATTCGAAGATAAAAAGAGTTCTGTATTATTAATTGCCCTTACAGAATTATTTATATTTTAAAAGTGTTTTTTTTGCATTAGCATGTACATAATTGCAGACATAAATTACTGCAAAAATATTACTTTTATTGCTTTTAATTAAATTAAGTGTGAACCATTTAATTTTGGTGTAAAAAAAATTCTTTTTCCTTGTTACGGACGTCTCAGTTAACATAATAAGTTAACAATAAATCATTTTCTTATGCATTAAGTCTTCTGATTTTCTGGAAATTCTTTTAATATTTACTTATAAAACTATATCTTTAATTAAGCTAGATATTTACGAATTATACCATCGCCAAGTTCCAACAAACTTAAAAACGTCGTCACAAATGTCTATATGCAACTAGAAGTGGTTGACCGTTTTCGAACATGTTGAAACCCAAAAATGTTGTTAGTGCATGTTTAAATAGTTACTTTGCTTATGATTTGAAAATTCTTCTGTATTCTTCTCTTATATTGTTCTAAAAATGTTAAAAAAATTTTACTGTTATTTACGGAAGTGAAACCAGTAGAGAATTTTCAAAAATATGGATTGATATGTTAGTACCCGAAGGACTCTGAGTTTTAGCAATTCGTCGAAATAAGAAAACATATTGGAACTGTACGACAGCATCGTGTATGTACGAGTAAATGTGATAGTGACCACATAACGAAGACGCGGTAAGATTTGTAATGGTTTTGAAAGCCATTTAATACTGTAGGTGTTATTGCGTGTTTCGTGTACTTCACAAGTTTGCGTGTTCTTAATCCGGCACTTCTCGCGCTGGGTGTGTCATATCCACCTTCTAACCTTTTTCAACGCTCCTTCTAAATGTTTTTTTGGAAAGTGGATAGTTGGTTGTGTACCTGACTTTAAAGTCTTATCCTTTGAGGGACCTGAGCTTGTAGGCTAATTCTAAATATGTATTTTGGTATACCGCCTCATCGGGTACGCCATACCTTACACGTGAATGGCCATTACAGTTCCGAATGCATTATATAGCACGCCTTAAATCTTTCTTATGTTATGGCACATTATTGTAGTTATGATGAAGAAATATGATATTTAAGTAATTTAATAGATACGGTATTTAATAAAAATACAGTGCGACAGCATTTTCGGATGAAGAAAGCTTCAATGCGGTAATGATGAGGAAATATCAAATGATGAAGAGTATAAAAGCAAGTATGATTCCTCCACTGAACTCGATCGAGATTTAGAAGAGGGAGATAACTTTGAAAATAATTGTTACATATGTGAAGACAAAAAACATTTGAGAAGAATGTAATTTTAAAGGAGACAACTGGTACACATATTATCTACTTTCAGATGAACTTATGAAGAAAAAAAAGCTATTGCTGGATCAACAAGAGAAAATAAAAAAGAAATTCCAAATTATTAATATAAAAAATAGAGAAGTTTACTCCTACAGGTTTAGTTTTAAAAAGGTAGAACAATTGCTTTGTATAGACCCAAGAAAAATTGAAATTTTCTTCTACTTTCAACAATACATTGTGCTGATACGATGGACTCATCTACAGTACCATCCCCATCGGGTGTGGTCGAAATTTGAAATAATATCTTCCATAATTTAAATGAGGGACCAATTACCGCCATTGATAAAATAACCATATATTATTCAATGGCTAGAAAATTCAATCTTTAGCCTATGACAATATTTTTTGTGTTGTTGAACGTTGCGATAATAAATGCCCAAATTATATTGTTAAGTACTCAGAAACCACCTACTAAGCATCGAAACAGATGATGATTTTTGAAGTGTTTGGGATTTTGATCCACAGAAGAATGTAAAAATGTAGAAAGCAGCAAGCAATGCTTCTACGAAATTTAAAAAAAAAAAATTAAGATCCAGTGAAAAACATCGCACTCACTCGCGACGAAGACTAAAGGAGTCTATAAACCAAATACTGTGAGTGCCCTAAAAAAAAGAACAGAAAAACTAAATTGAAAGTTTAAAAAACATATTGCATTTCCTACTTTTCTTCCACTTTCACTTTTGTATAGAAATTTTATGGTAATAACAGAATGTAACACTCTCTTGGGTTGAGATTACTTTTCGCGCGAGTGATGTAGTGTTAAATAATACAATATTAATCAAAATACAGTATTAAATTCTAAATCTTCGTGAATTTATTTCTCAATAAAAGGAGAATGCTTGAGAACTTGTTTTCTAGCCCTGGGGAAATGGTGACATTATTCGTAATTAGATTTAATTTTGCGAGGTCTTTTGGCTTAGCGAAATTCGTGAACGATGCCATGCATAAGTACCTTAATTTAATTTAATTTGAAAGACTCATAAAATGAACTATACATAGATCAAATGAAAAATTTATATAATTAATGTACTGCCTTATTAGTTTTTAACAGAGGTTGTTACACTGCTTCAGACTTTCAACTGCATGAATTTTAACTGCCTAAATTGGATGTAAAATTAATCATTTTAAATTAAATTTATTAACTACAACTATGTATGGTTATTCTGCTAAGATATTTTTTTATTTATAACATCAATGAGTAACGAAAATTTGAATTCCATGGAACGTTTTTTAGGTTTTAGTTAGTATAGTAACGAACTAGAAACCGAGGCCAACGTATTCAAGGTTTTTATTTTTTCCTAAAGCATTTTAAATGTCATCGGATTCTAAAATCCTCACGTTTGTATATGGTGAGCACCCATACAGGATTATTGAAAAAAACCTCGCAATTTATTCTTTTATTTATCGTTTGCTTATATTTGTAATTCGATATTCAAAACATTTTGAATTTTATCGTTTTCTTCTATGTAACAGAATTTAAGAGTGGAATAAATTTTTTTTATTCCGCCTTTGGATTTAATAAAATTTGTGTTTCTGCATCAATTTTTTTATACCAGTGCTTCGACAGAACAGTCATGTATAATAGGTTCTATTCAATAAAATTTATTTATTTTTTATTTAATTTTATCTTTTATTTATTGTTCAATTAAAACAATTTAATAAGTGATTCAGCTACAAACAAGTGTTGTTATTTAGAATTTATGTACATATTTCTGATAGAAAAGTCACTCTAAGCAGTTGAGCCTTACTGAATTTTACAGCCAGGAGAAAAGATATTAATACAGTGTATTGAATAGTTGACGAGGATTTTCTTATTGCGTGTGATCAAATCAAAGTTTGTAAGAACCCATATTTACTTTATCTAGAGCCCTTCTGGAAAAGGTTAATCTGTATAAAATAGTTTCAGAATTTCTAGAAAAATTGATTCTTTGGTCTTAAAATGTTTTTCTGCTTATTTTTTTCATTTCATTCCTTATTTTATATAAATTTCGAAGACTTTTTGCTAATACATTTTAAAATTTTTCTTATCTGCTGTAAATTTAATTACTTATTTTTTGGCTTAGAATATTAGAGACTTATTGCAGAATTTAGGAGTGTTTGTGTAAACATTTGTGTCTTTTCTTTTGGAATCAAACGAGATCTCTAACCACAAAAATTACTGAAATTTTATTACAAAGTTTTCCGATTCAAATATTCATGGAAGCCGCATTAACTGATTGGTTATTGCCGACCTTAATGAATTAGGGGTTCAAGCTCTTGTCCACTAAATACCCGTACTTCCACATGAAGGGTATTAGTTAAATCTATCGAGACACAAAGTTCTCATATGAGCCTGGTATTTTGCAGAGGCGCATACCAACTCAAGTGTCATTCTCGTCCCTTGACCACAATTCAAATTTATGAGAACCCCTGATAATAACTGTCTTGCTAAAATAGGAGATTTATAATCCTTTAATCAAGCTTTGTGAAACGATTAATAAT
The DNA here is from genome assembly GCA_019973955.1 of Trichonephila inaurata madagascariensis. Classification (NCBI taxonomy): domain Eukaryota; kingdom Metazoa; phylum Arthropoda; class Arachnida; order Araneae; family Nephilidae; genus Trichonephila; species Trichonephila inaurata. The sequence continues at coordinate 44,072 of BMAV01014587.1, read as the reverse complement.
TTATAGTGCATTTAATATTCAATGTAACTTTTGATCATCTCTGTTCTATCTTAAAAGAAATATAAAGTAATTAAGTGTAGATGTGGGAAATAAAATGCAGTTTGTAATTTATATTTAAACAATATCCCAAAGTCAGTCTTTAAAATCATTGTATACCTAATAATTTTTGCCATTGAAATTAAGCCTTTGATTTAAAAATTAATAAAATGTAAGAATATCTTTTACACACACACACAACAAAGCAATATGAATTCTGACGATTTTTAACATCTTATTCACTGCTTTCGAGAAAAAAATCTTTCGCATATAATTTCTACTGTCGTAATTCAATCATTTATTAAGCATTTTGCAGGAACAAAAGTTGGAAAATCGCAGTCTCTCTGGATGAAACGGATTCGTTAGAACAGAAAAAATTAAAACTAAATGAATTTACAAAAATTATAAATTATCTTAACTAAATAGAAATAAATTTATTTTATTCTCTTTAAACCACGGTTTTAACAGCCAGTAGAAATTAGCAGGGATCGATGCGGCATGGTCCTGCAAAAAGGCGTATTCTGGAGGAAATTATGTCTGCTTCCCCATACGGTGCAAATTATTGGCTAATGTGTACGCATAGAGTCTCACAATCTCAAATTTCTCTACAAACGACTGGTGGCCGTGGTAGCCTAGGAGTTATGGTCACGAATTCGTTATCTACATGTCACGGGTATAAGTCTTGGCGCCACTGATGTCTCACCGTGTAGGAGGCCGATGCAAGTTAAATCTGTGAAGGCGTAGTTTCCTCCAGTTGGTGTTATTTCGTAATTATGAGAGGAGGTGCCGGCTTATGTGTCATCCTCATCATTTGCTTTAGGTTCAGAATTACGAGGTCAAACACCAATAGCCCTCGTTAATAGAAGATATTCATTTCGGATAAAATGGCATGACATCTTTAAATTACCAGGACTTTGACATCCACCTTGTATCAACTGTTTATCTGCAACGCTTTTGAGGTCACTGTTAACGCCGGATCACTCCTTGAAAAGGCTGTGTTAGGACGACATTGGAATGTATTTTATCTGGAACCTTGATAGGTCACTGTCGGTGTGAGAAAGTCCAAGCGGAACTGGAAGTTAATAGGAGAAAGAGTCCGTTTATGGGTGTAGAAGTTTCTGAGATTTCCCACTTCGTGTCTCTTTATAGATCTAATACATCACGCCCTCCCCTTCCAAGCCTCACATGACGCAGAATCACTTGTGCTTAGACGTAGCCTGGATTACTATTCGGCCATTGGTCCTCGTCACCCCTCATGCTGTGGACTTTAAGGCACCCGACTAGGTTCGAAGACCAATTTTTTCAAAATTGATTTTCAGAAGAATTTTATTGTTTTAAAGAACATAAATAGGCTTTTAAAGAGTTATAATTATCAAATAAATACCATGCATCACCTCTGTTTTTATAAAAATTATTTTTATAAAAATTTTTAAAAAATTTAATTTAGGAAAACAGCATAAATCAAAAATATATTGGACATAAGTAATTTTAATTGCATTGATACATTTATTGATCCAATCTGAAGTGTCACAAACGCAGGTTAAAAAATATTTTCAAAAATAAAAATTTAATGAGCATTCGAATTTCACGTCAATGTTTTTTCGTCAAAATTATTTCCCCATATTCAAAAGCAAAAAAGTATTTAAAAAAAGGATTAAATGTGGGTATCTTAAAACCTGGGGTTTTGGGTTACACTCTAAAGGGCTTAAAAACAAAATGGGAAAATTTCATTGAATTTTATAAAATTTTTTTGGGAGATATCACATTTCAAAAAAATTATTAAAAAATTTCATTCTTAAAAAACAAATTTTAAAAAATATACTTATAAGTTAAAAAAGTAAATATTAAAAAAAACCCAAAACCCCCCAGTTTTTTTTATGAAATTTCCCCTTCTTCTTCCTAAATTTTTTATTTTTTTTTTTTGAAGGGCCCCAAGTTTTCTTCTGCAGGTTTTGCTTGGGGATACGTTTCAACCTAAATGCCTATTATCAAAGGGTTTTTTTGTCCCCGTACAGTATAATAACCCGAAACAATCCCCATTTCATTTAATTTTTTAAATTAATCCCTGAAAGCCATTATTAAACTGCAAAAAAAATATAAAAACCCAAAAACGAAAATTTTTTGGATGCTAAACAAAAAATTTTTTTTGGTAATATCTCCCAAAAAAAATTTATTAAAACTTTCTGTTTGTTTTTGAGTTTTGCCGTGTTTTAAACATTTTTAAAAGATTTCTTGCAAAAACCATATAAACGGGTTTATCGTTTTTCCCAATATTTGGGCGGGCCCAAGGATTTACCCCCGATACACAATATTAAAGCATTGGGCCCGTTAAAATTTTACACCAACTTTCAGTTTGACAGGAACTGTCCATGTTTTTTGATGTTTTGACGAGCAACAAGGGAAAAAAGGGCAGCAATAACAGCAGACTGCATTTTTCCAATTTCCCCCAATATTGCTTCGAATTGAACCCATAGTAATTTGTAGCTTTTTAAATTTAAAAACCATCAGTCAATTTACCTTTCCCCAAGAGTCCTTTTTTTTTTCTTTTCAATTTTGAAGCCTTTTTTAAAATTTTTTTTGAATTTTGCCCTATACATTCTAGCTTCAAAAGAAGAATCTTTCCTGAAAAATGTCCTTCCGGCATCAAAAGTTTTTGGGAATCCCCATCCCCATAAAAATTGTGGGGTATCTTTAACATTCTATGTCTTCCGACCCTAAAAATTCGAAAACCCCCCCAAACCCCTTCCAAAAAGGGATGAAGACCCCTTTGATGATTACACCGCAATTTAAACATTTTGTTGCCCCGTCTTTGAATTGTTTTTTTTAAAAAAACTGAGATAAAGTTTCAGTCAAAGTTTTCCCCAGTATCAACAGATATTGACTAACACAACCTTTACGAAAAAAACCAAATGACGTTTCCCGGAACCATCCACCAAAACACCACAATTTACAGTATCATGTATAGATTTTTTAATTGCCCAAATCCCTTTTTTTGCTGCGTTTTTTCCTTATTTTTTTCCAAGGGAAAGGGTAGCAGAATTGGGGAAAGTTTTTTTTTTTTGTTGGCGGAATGCAAGTTTTTGAGAAAAAAGGAGGTAGATTAAAAACAGCACAAAGTTTTTCCCGAAACACCCTACCTATCAATTTAAGCCAAAAAACAAAACGAGTATTGAGTTCATTCATTTTTTTAATTTTTTTAGAAGTACAAAATGCCGATATAAAATTTGAAATTTTTTGCAGAAAATAAAAGTTTGAAGATAATAAAACCCTTTTGAATCTTCTACAAGATAAAGGTTTCCTGTTGTACATTTTTTGTTGGGCAACAAAAATAAAGCAAAATCTAATTTAAAAATTTTCCAGATCAATAAACCCTTTCTGTTTCCAGTTAAATATTCTGAAATATTACTTTCATCATTTTTTTACCCTTATTACATTCCCAGTTTTAGTGAACTGGGGCCATAATTTCTTCCTTGAAATGAAGCATTTTTAGTGCAGTTTTTTGGGTTTCCATGAAACTTTCTTTACGGGGAAAAATATAAACGACATTTACCCATGATTTCAGGTAAAAAAAAATTTTAAGATTAAATTAAAATAATTTAAATTCTAAAAATAAAGCAAAATAAAAAAAAAAAAAGAATTAAATAGGCGGAAATTTTAACGTCGAATGTAAACAAACAGGGAATAGTGATAGTTTTAAAAATTCCGTTGCCAATCGTTTGAAAACAAAATTGTTTGAAATAATTATTAAAAAATTGTGGCTTAGTAAACAGAAAATTTAAAAATTTTTGGTTTTAAATTTCCTTTTTTGGGGAAAAAAATTTTTAAAACACTGCATATGTCGCTCATTTCCGGTACAGAAAAAATTTAAACCCCCTTTTTTCCTGTTTTCAACTACTATAAATTTATTAAAATTGTAAAACTAAAGTTCTAATTTCTAAAAAAAAAAATAAAGACTGTTTTGGAATCTTAAAGGTTGGGGTTTATTTTACAATCATAAAAAAAAAAAAAAACACTTTTTAACCTAGTCGAATACCTTAAAAAATTTTTTGGGGGAAAAGGGGAAACCCCTGTCGTTTAGATAAAAGGGGGATCAAGGGGTTCCTTAAAAATTTTAAAAATTTTTTTTTTTTTTAATTTTTACGAAACTGCATGACCGTTGAGACGTCATGAGTTCCCCAACAAGAAATTGTTCCTTTGGGGGCCCCCCAAAAAAAAAAGGGGGAAAATTTTTTTTGGGATTTAAAAAAAAGGGGGGCAAAATTTTTTTTTTTTTTTCCCCAAAAAAAATTTTTTTAACCCCTTTTTGGGGGTTTTTTTTCCCAAAAAACGGTCGAAAAAAAATTTTTTTTTTTAAATTTAAATTTTTTTTAAACTTTTCTACAAATTAAAAAAAAGGGAAAACCCAAGTATAAAAAAAAATTTTTAAATTTTTTCCCTTTTTTTTTTTTTAAAAAAAAAAACCTTTTTTTTTTTTTAAAAAAAAAAAATTTTCCTTTTTAAATTTTGGGGTTTTTTTTCCCATTGTGCCTTTTAAAAAAAATTTTTTTTTTTAAAAAAAATAAAAAAATTTTTTTTTTAAACAAACCTTTTTTTAAAAAAAAACCCCCCTTTAAAAATTTTTTTTTTTTAAAAACAAAAAAAAATTTTTTTAAAAAAATTTTTAAAAAAAAATTTAAAATTAATTTAAAAAAGGGGGGGGTTTTCCAAACACACACACAAATTTCATATATTTTTAATTTTGGGGGGGTTTAAAAAACACTGATAAGTTTTTCTTTTTTTTTTTTTTTTAAAAAAAAAAAATTTTTTTAAAAAAAAAAAAAAAAAAAAAATTTAAAAACATTTTTAAAAAAAAAAAAAAACAAATTTTAAAAAGGGGGGAAAAAAGGGGGTTTTTGGGGGGAATTTTTTCCCCTTTTAAAAAATTTGGGTTTTTTAAAAAAAAAAAAGGGTTTAAAGGGTTAATTTTTTGGGGGGGGGGGTTTTTTTAAAAAGGGAATTTAAAAAAAAAAGGGGGGTTTTTTTAAAAAAAATTTTTAAAAAAAATTAAACCCCTCCCCCCTTTTAAAAAAAAAAAAAAAATTTTTTTTTTTTTTCCCTTTAAAAAATTTTTTTAAAACCCCAAAAATTTAAATTGGGGTTTTTGAAAAAAAAAAGGGGTTTTTTGGGGTTTTAAAAAAAGGGTTTTTTGTAAATTTTTTTTAAAAAAACCTTTTAAATTTTTTTTCCCCCCTTTTTTTTTTTTTTTTTTTTCCCCCCCCTTTTTAAATTTTTTTTTTTTTTTAAAAACCCCCCTTTTTTTTCAAAAAAAAATTTTTTTTTTTTTTTTGAAAAATTTTTTAAAAAAAAATTAATTTTTTTAAAAAATTTTTTTTTTTTTTAAAATTTTTTTTTTTCCAACCCTTAAATTTTAAAAAAATTTTTTTTGGTTTTAAAATTTTTTTTTGGAACCCCAAAAAAAAGGTTTTTAAAGGGGGTTTTTTTTTTTTGGGGAAAAAATTTTTTTTAATTTTTAAAAATTTTAAACCCCCTTTTTCCCCCCCCAAACCCAAAAAATTTTTTGGGTTTTAAAACCCACCCAAAAATTTTCCCCGGGGGGGTTTTTTTTCCCCGGGGGAAAAAAGGGGGTTTTTAAAAAAGGGGTTTTTTTTCCCCCCCCAAAAAATTTTTAAAAAAAAAAATTTTTTGGCCCCCGGGGGAAAAAAATTTTCCCCCCTTTTTTTTTTAAAAAAAAATTTTCCCCCCCAAACCCCCGGGGGAAATTTTTTGGGGGGGGAAAAAAAAGGGTTTTTTTTTGGGGGGAAAAAAAAAAAAGGGGGAAATTTTTTTTTTTTTTAAAAATTTTTTTTTTTCCCAAAACCAAATTTTTTTTTAAAAAAAAAATTTTTTTAAAAAAAAATTTTTTTCCCCCCCCCCTTTTTTTTTTAAAAACCCCAAAAAGGGGTTTTTTTTTTTTTTTTAAATTTTTTAAAATTTTTTTTTAAAAAATTTTTTTTAAAAAAAAATTAAAAACCAAAAAAAAAAAAAAAGGGAAAAAAAAAAAGATTTTAAAAAGGCCTTTTTTTTTTTTTTTTTTTTTTTAAAAAAACCCCTTTTTTGGGAAAAATTTTTTTTTTGGGAAAAAAACCCCTTTTTTTTTTTTTTTAAAAAAATTTTTTTAAAAAAATTTTTTTTTTTTTTTTTTTTTTTCCGGGGGGTTTTTTTTTTTGGGGTTAAAATAATTTTTAAAAAAAACCCTTTTTTTTTTTAAAAAGGAAAAAACCCTTTTTCCCCTTTTTTTTTTAAAATTTTTTAATTTAAACCCCTAAATTTTTTTTGGGGGTTTTTTTTTTTTTTAATTTTAAAAAAACCCTTTAAAAATTAAAGGGTTTTTTTTTTTTTAAAAAAAAAAAAGGGAAAATTTTTTTTTTTTTTTTTTTCCCCCTTTTTTTTAAAAACCCCCCAAACAATTTTTTTTTAAAAAATTTTTTCCCCCTTTTCCCCCCCAATTCTTTTTTTTTTTTTTTGGGAAATTACCAGTTGCAGTGTGAGCATTACGGTATAGGCAAAAATATCTTCCGAAAAGCTGCCTTTTTAAAAATTTTTTTTGGGTTGTTAACATGGTGTTGTGTTCGACGGCTAATTTGTTTTTATAATTTTTATTTGCTTTGAATTATTATTAATTTTTTTCATAATGTCTAAATCAAATGCACAAAGAGGAAAAGAGTTTCGTGAAAGAAAGAAAAACAGGTTACAGTATCGCTATGATCTGTAACAACGCATATGTTATTTTTAAAATAAATATACCCTTTTTTTTTTCCCGAGAAAGAAAAAGAATCGGGTATGATTAAAATAATATTTTCTTTTGAATAATTATATATTTAATGTAAATTATATTCAATTAACAAAGGAGTAATGCGATATTTCATCAAAAATAATTATTCTTGTTCAATTTGGGAAAGGCGGAGACAATAGACTTACGATAACTAAAATATGACACATATCTTGTGATTTCAAAGTATTTAAAACCGTGAAAACAGCTCAATAAAAAGTAGCACTGTTGGCAGTCGAAATTCTATTTGTTTTTCATTTCGAGCTTGAGTTCATTCATAAAAAGCTATGAGTGGCTCAGCTTTTGGCAAACTAAGTTTAAGGGTTAAAATCACCATCCAAAATCATGGAAGAAAGTATAATTTTTAAAAGAGAACCCAAACCTTGTTATACGGTAAAAAGTACAAAATGCAGGAAATCTTTAATTTTTTAACCGTTTGATTCGAAGAAATGTATACGACCACCGAAATCCTGTATGTCCATTCTCAAATAAGCATTCTGCCATATTTGCCCCTATCGTAAATAACGTTTAGAGTCAAGCGCTCGAGTGCTTGATGGCTACTAGAGTTGGACCCCCATGCGAGGGGAGTGAAAAGACACAACCACGCATTAGTCAAATCAAGTAGCGCGGCTTTCGTCACATCATGTTACACACAGCCGTCCTTTTTCACGAAATCACTCCCAACAAATATCCAGCAATCGAGAGGAAAGATGTTACACATAAAAAAAAAAAACTTACAGTCCAGTTGGAAAAGTGACAAAAAAACATAAATATTGCAAATTCATCAATTGCTACTGTCAAATCTCCATCAGAGTACATTAGAGAATTTCAAACACGGAAAAAAACATTGCAAAAGTAGAGAATGAGTGAATATTTACGTCACATTGTTCAGCTACACGAGGGCTTTTGGCGACGGACCACGTCATTTTGAAACATGGTCAAGTGACGTGGACGACACCTGAGCTGACACCCCCCTCTCCTAACTGCCACTCCACAACAACGGGAGGACGTTTCAGCTCTCGACAGATTTAGCTCCACCCGCTGCCCTACAGGCGGGTCTTTGGGGGGTACTGGGCTCGAATTCGTGACAAAGCCAGCCACGATCCGATACCTATACCACTCGGCTACCGCGGCCACGCAAAATACTCTCTTAATGCCCAGGATGGGAATGCTATTGAGATTCTTCTAATGACAGCACAGATTATTACGGACTTTGTGAACCACACTGTGCCATTAACTACAGAGCCCTCAACAAGTCTAGTGCGTGTTGGAACTGATGCATGCAAATCAATAATAAATTCCATGTTTCACACAATGCAAAGCTGTTCCCATAAAATGCTCACAAATATTTTCAAAAGGTTGGTTGATAATCCTTTCGTTCACGGGCATTCAATTGATGATAGATTGTAGTTTAGAGATGAATACCTTTCATGTAAATTAGGCGATTGAGACATGTACAGGGTCAGTTTAGATTATTAGGGCAAATAATCAATGTTTCAACGTCGCCAAAGAAGTTTCACTTCTATCGCGTAGTGTTCCACGCACCATTCCCCCCCCCTTGTTTCTCTTTTAAATTCTAAAAGACGTGTGTTTGTGTACCCATACACTTTTAGATAAACCCAATAAAACCCCTAAATTTTCCATTTAACATCGTATAATCGCTCTCATCAGAAATCTATAAAGGGAAACAAATGTGCTCTTAGGGAGAGCTCATTTGTTTCGCGTCAAGGAGAGCTTCATTTAAAAAAAATTTAAAAAAAAATATTCTAATTTAATATTTTCATATTATATATCACTTTAAACAGTAATATTTGAACTTTTAGAAAATATAAAAAAAAGTAAAAATCAAAAATATTTTAAAATTCAAGTGCTTGGTCCTCTTAAGACGACATTTAGTATTTACCCCCATAAATCAAAATGACTTTGGCAATGATACTCTGCCACAGAATATTTATTTTTACAGTTTCCTTTTTACAGTGAGACACAGAGCTGGTTCCAAAAATAAACATCTCTCTACGAAGGGAATTTTCAATACATGCCGTGGGCAAGGTAGCCTGGTGGTCAAGGTATCGGATCGTGGCAGGCTTGTCACGAGTTCTAGCCCAGTATCACTAAAGACCCGCAATGAAGGAGAGTGATGCACGTTAAATCTGTCGAAAGCTCAAACATCCTCCCGTTTGGTATGGGGTGGCTATTAGGAGAGAGGGTGCCAGCTCAGGTGTCGTCCTCTTCACTTGACCATGGCTCAAATTTGCGAAGTCCATCGCCAAAAGCCCTAGTGTAGCTGAACAGTGCGACGATAATATTCATTCACTCACTCAATATCATACCTTTCTCATTTTTATTAATAACTGCTTTACCGTTTGCCATCAATCAATACACGGACATTAAAATAATGTTGCGTTGCTCACCTGAACAATAGGAAATTTTGTGATTCGAAAAAAGTGACAGAGAAATATTATGCTCCTGTAGTTTGAAAAATATTGTGAGTATAATAAAACTTGTAATATTTAATTTTTCCCAAAGTAATTTTCAGAAAGCAGTTAAGATGAACAATGACAATAGATTTTAAAATTAAGCTCACTCGTTTAAGAAAATGTTCATTTTGCTTAAAATAATAATTGGCCACACTTGTAAAGGTTAGCATCATTCTTTGAAGGGACCGCAGTTATCTAGTGGTCAAGGCCACGGTCTTGTAATTTGCGTTTCTTGAATTCAAGCCTGGTACTGCTGATCTCCTGTCAAGTAGAGGAGGCCGATGCATGTTAAATACACTACTTCCAAAAGTTAAGCAAGGAGAGGAAAATGCTAATTTCCGAAGCCAATCAGAATTGAAGAGGATGCAATTCGCTGCACAGGTAGATGAAAGTATGCAAATATGTTAGGTAACAGCCAATTGTGCTTTCATGTCAAGAAATATGCGAAAAGGGCAGTCTTATAAGAAGCCAGCTTTATGAAGGGTTAGAGTTTCTCACTTATTGCTATCAACTAATGACAGTGTTTAGACTACAGCTCCCAGTTGACTGTCAAAATTCTCAGGACTTTTTTCCCACCTAAATCAGAAGACTACAATCCCCAGACTGTGACGTCATTCGCCTGCATTACCCTACCAAACTCAGTGAACTTTGTTTTCCCACTCAGGTTTTCCACTTGTCAGTGCAAAAATACTTATCAGGTAGGGGTTGGAGGATCTATTGCAGATCCATATTCCTGTGACGTGAAGAAACGTGAAGGGTTAGAGAAGTTAATTGTATGTGCTGATAGAAGGTGTTTAAAACTTTCGTACAATTGGTTTTCAAGACATACGTGTTTCTATGACTTCCATAAAACGAATGGGAGATTCTGAGCGCTGGTGTGCTGGCGGCGCATTGAAGCAAGACGGTCGATCACAGATGTGCTCTTTTTGGCGTTCATCATTTTGTAATTTCACGTTTATGGAAACAATTACAAACCACACAGACCGTTGTTCGAAAGCCCATAGGTGGTCGCCAAAAGGTTACAACCACCGTGGAAGATCAATATATTGCTTTTGTAACCAAGCAGAATCAAAGAGTGACCTCCACACGTGTGACATATATGGTTACAGCGTCATTGGTAAGGCTATATCTGCAGATACTATACGCCGTAGATTACATATGAATGGACTGTATGCTCGGTACCTCGAGTTTGTGTTCCTCTATCCATCCAATCAAGAGGGGCACGATTAAAGTAGTGCTGGGAACATGACAATTGAACTGTGTTTGACTGGGGCAATGTCATGTTCACTGATGAGTCAAGATTTGATCTGAGCCAGATGACAAGCGTATAAGGATATATGGCGTAAACAAGGAACATAAATCAGCTCCAAAACATCACCGAACATCACGCATTCCGAGGCGGAAGCATTAGGGTGTGGGCAGTGATTTCATTAGGATACCGCACCGACCTGCACATCTTTTAACGGGGTTCTAAGACGGCTGTCCAGTATCGAGATAAGTCCTAGAACCCATTGTGCGATTGTACGCTGCAGCAGTAGTCCCTACTTTTGTTTTAATGAACGATAACACACGTCCCTATAGAGCTAAGTCAGCACCTACGGAATATACTACTGATGACGAAGACATGCTTATGTATGACGTGGAGGAGGAACTTGAGCCAGATCCTACGGATAAATTCCCATAAAAAAGATTTATAAACAATCCTGACAACTATTTACGCGCGTTAACTCTAACCCGATTCAGGAAAAATAAAAGCTAATTTTTGGTAACTTGTATTGTCTAACTTTATTTTAAACTAACATGTTCCATTCGTCTTTTTCTATGTTTTTATTTTAAGATATAGTCTGACTTGGTGGGGGAATCCCCACCAAATTTTTTCTTTAATTTACTTGAAAACGATTTTATGTGATTTGAAATTTTAACTTTTTAAAACTGTATTGTCATTATTTTGAAATATTTTATAAAACATTTTGAATTATTTTTAACAAATGTTTGGCGCAGCATAGCCAAAATTGTCCCTTGCTCTATAAAACCCTACACTCACCCCACCTTGAAGATAACAAAATTTTTCTGTATTATTAATTGTTCATACAGAATTATCTATATTTTAAAATGCGATTTTTTGCATTAGCAAGTACATTATTACAGTATAATTTACTGCAAAAAATATTACTTTTATTGCTTTTAAATTAAGTAAGTTTGAACCATTTTATAATTTTTTGTGTAAAAAAAATTCCTTTTTCCTTGTTGCAGACATCCCAATTAACATAAGAAGTTAACAATTAATTAGTTTTTTACATATTAAGTCATCTGCTTTCCTGTGGAAATGCTTATAATATTTAATTAGGAAAAGAAATTTTTAATTATGTTATATACTTATGAATTCAACCATCGCCAAATTCCAACAAACTTAAAAACGTCGTCACAAATGTCTATATGGAACTCAAAGTGGTTAACCATTTTCGAACATGTTCAAACTGAAAAATGTTGTTAGTGCATGTTTAAATAGTTAATCTGCTTATAAGATTTGCAAGCTCTCCTGTATTCTTCTCTTATATTGTTGTAAAAATTATTAAAAATTTTACTATTATTTACGGAAGTGAACCCAGTGGAGAATTTTCAAAAATACGGATTGATATGTTAGTTCCCGAAAGACTGAGTTTTGGCAAAACGACGAAATATGAAACATATTGGAACTGTACGGCGACATTATATGTATACGAGTATATGTGGTAGCGACCACATAAAGAAGACGCGTTAAGATGTTTCGGGGTTTGAAAGCAATTACTGCGTTTTAGCATCTAAATACTGTAGGTTTTATTATTTCGTGTACTTCACAAGTGTGCGTGTTTTTAATTGATACAGTATTAATCTAAATATAGCATTAAATTCTAAATCTTCGTACATTTATTTGTCAATGGAAGGAGAATGTCGCGCTTATGCGGAAATTATGACAATTTTGTAAAGTAATTTAATTTTGCGAAATCTTTTGGGTTAGCGAATAACTAATCAGTTGAAACAAATCCATTAAATCTAAATACAGGAATAAAGAATTTGCAAGTTTATCAGTTAATATCAGATCATAATTTTATTTATTAACAGACGAATAATTTTTTGTAGCATTTCGTTCTGTAGTAAACATTATTGTAGAAGCAAGTTTAATATAATTAATCTCTAAGAGAAAAAATATTAAATCCTAAAACAATTCCCTTTCACACACACACAGTTTCTAATTGATAGGCAACTCTGGTCACTGTGGGTTCGATTTCGAGGGACCTGGAAAGACCCGAGACTGTTGCCGGATTTTACCTAATCACCGAACATGACTTTTTGGCAGTAAACCTTCACTGCTTGGCCTGGCTGCTAAGGAGGTTTTCCCACTCTGCGGCCTTGCCAGAATGAATTTTGACCATCTGATCCAGTGCCCTGGACTCGATGAATACACCACTGACGAGGTCGTCTGTCGGTAATGCGAGGCTTGGCGTCAAATGGTTAAGCACGGACGTTGGATAAATGAATTAAATAGTTTTTAATTTAATTTTAGAAATATAAATTACTTCAATCCGTATTTGAGAATATATGTTCCAGCATCCCAGTTGATATTTTTTTGCTCTAGTTTCCTTTTATGTTAGTATAAAAAAAATTAATATTCTTAAAATGCAAAAGCAGGGTTTTTTTACAAAAAAGGGGTAGCAATTTAAGAAATTAAAGGGTAGCAAGTTAAGGAAAGGTAGATATATAAATACGGAAACCCCAAAAACATCAGAGATTAATTTCAGGACATCATTCGTATTACTTATATAATTTCGGATTAAACGGAAATATTTTTAATGAAAAATTATTTACAATTAAATAAATAAGTTAGCATTCGAATCCATAAGTGGACAGAAATAACATCGAACCCCAGTTAAAGACTGTGACCACACGATTCTAAGACTACTGATATTAAAACTGAAGCTAAACATTTGCAATTTTTATTTTAAGTATTCATAGGGCATAGCAATTGTATGCTAGAAAATAAAAAGTAGGGGGAATTAAAAAAAAAAAAAAGATTAATTGCACTGCCCCGTTCAATCTAAGCCTCCGGCATTGAAAAGAATTCCTTAAGATATCCAATATTACTTCCATCATGAAAATAATTTCAGCTAGGCAAAGTTTACCACTTTTACAACTAATATTCAAAGGGCGTAACAAATGGAGGTACTTTTGTACTATTACTCCCATGAAAATTTCCAAGATAACTCACCAAATTGGCAACTTCGACTTCGCACGTGTCATAAGTTTTGAATTGGCAACTCCGAACATCGTTTCAAATTAAACTGATTGCTGCCGTTCTAAGGGTACACGTTCTTTAAAATGGCGAGCTTAAATACTACAATGCAAACATGGGATTTACTGAATTTTCTTGAAAAATAAATATAAAAATAATATAATTATTATTATGATAATTATTCTTAATAAGTAAATAACAATAATATTAATTTTATTTTATACAGTAGCAAAATAAAAGAATAAAACTAAATAATAAAATTTACTTATTCTTTTTAATTTATTGATTATTATTCATTTTTAAATACTTTTTTTCACATTGTACTTTCAGACTACGCACTTCATTTTCCTGTCAGCGTATTCCGTTTTTAGAATTTGTGAGGGTTTTTTCAATGCCGCTAATATGGTTACGAAAGCACGTAATAATTTGGTATTCGGAAATAAATAGTAGTAGAATTTTAAAGAAATAGAGAATACGCATTGGCCTAGTTCATTTTGAGCCTTTTGTATCGAATAGAGTCATTTAATATTGCTAATGTTGCTTTTATAAAAAAAAGTTTTGAGCTACTTTTTAAATTGTTTGATGATAGTTTTTTATAATTCATTTCAAACATTTTGTGTTGATGGATCTCGTAATTTTGAGCTGCTGTCATGTGACGAGGAAAACGCTTGAGCTGGAACTCTACTTCCAATACTTCTAAGAACCTATTTATATATATAAAAAATCTGCAAAAAAATTAAACTTTTTAAACTATGAACGAATGACCAGTACCATAGACCTGACCGGTATGATTTAAATAAGAGTTGGAAAAGGCTTAAACAAAAGTTTGTTTTTACTCAAAATGAACTCAAAATTTTTATTCGTCGAAAAAACTTCTGTTTTTAACCTAACACTTTGTTAATACTAGAAGATTTATAGAGATTATTTAATACATTTAGTTTTAAAATAAGTTTTTAAAACAGAACCACTAATGTGGCATAAATGCCACACGCCCAAAAAACAATTTAAATACTTATAAAATTTTGGAATTTTTTTGTAGCTAAAATGATAGAATAATGGGACGTTTTATTAAAAGTTCTTTTTTTTTGAAGTAAATCGCATACTTTTCCCATAGGAAAAAAATTTCCCCCTTTTGAAGTGTTCTAAAAGGGCTTTTTTTTTAAAACTTTAACGGGGTTTACATTTCACACCCTATGTTTCTATAGCTCCGGAAAAAATTATTTTTTTAAATGAAGTGGTGTTGAAATTTATTTTGAAATATTTCTAGATTTTTTTTTTAAATTTTTACCAATTTTAAAGGCGGGGATATTTCAAAAAAGGCAAATTGCAAGCCATAAAAAAGGAAGGAAGCCCCCCCTAAAAACTGTAAATTAAAACAACGTTTTACATTAAAGAAGGGGGGTTCACATTCTGCGTTAGTATACTGGGAGGCCCTAAATTTAGCTACGGGGGTGCAGTTTTTAGGCCAGACAAATTAAAACTTTTTTAAAAAATGGATGTAACGGGGAGTGTTATATTTGTAGGGAAAAAACCAAAAACAAATAAATTTTTCTTTTAAATCAACCATGTCTTCATATTAGAAAAACAAAAACCTTTTAAAAACGTGATAAGATTTTTTCCAAAAGGACATAGTGAAATGAATAAAAATTTAAAAAAAAAAACCAAGTTCCAAACGATCTTGGGAAAAAAAGCAAATTAAAAAAGACATTTGGGGTATTTTATGCCCAAAGGAAAAAAACCACGCTTGTGAAATTTGCAAAAATGTTTTATTTAGAAAGAACATCTAAACAAAATTTTGGGATTCATACTAAAAAAACCTTTTCGCTTGTGAAAATTTGGGGAAAACTTTTCTCTTAAAAAGGGGGGCCCAAAAAAACCCTTTCGTATTCATACTGAAGAAAAAACCTTTTTGCTTGTGAAATTTGCAAGAAGACTTTCTCTGTAAGGAGTAACTTAAGGACACATTTGCGTATTCATACTGAAGAAAAACCTTATGTTTGGCAAATTTGCAGAAGACTTTTTCTGTAAAAGTAGCTTAAAACGTATTCATACTGAAGAAAAACCTTATGCTTGTGGGGAAAATTTTCGGGGAAGACCTTTTTTCTGTAAGAAGTAGCTTAAAACCCTTTGCGTATTCAAAACTTTAAGAAAAACCTTTTTGCTTGTGAAATTTTTCAAGAAGACCTTTTCTGTGGGGGGTAACTTTTTAAAGGGCCATTTGGTATTCACACTGAAGAAAAACCTTTTGTTTGTGAAATTTGCAAAAGGCTTTTCTTAAGAATTTAAAAAACCCCTTTGCTTTTTCATGCGGGAAAAAAACCCTTTTGGTTGTGGGAAATTTTCCAAAAAAACTTTCCTGAAAAATGAAAAAAATTTTCAAAAAATTATTTTGGGTTAAATTTTTTAGGGGAAAAAAAGGCCTTTGGCTTGTGGGGCATTTTTTAAAATTTTCAATAAAATTCTAAGTTTGAAAAAAACATTTGTTTTTCATCTGAAGAAAAGCCTTTATGGGGTTTTGGAAATTTTCCCAAAAGGGGTTTCCCCAAAGGAAAAACCCCAAAACATTTGCGTAATTTATACCGAAGAAAATTTTTGTTTGAAAACTTTCAACAAATTTTTTTAAAAGAAATTTTTTTTTTTAAAAAAGCCAGTTGGTTTTCAAAAGGGTTTTTCCCAAAAAGGGGCCCCTTAAAATTTTCTTTTTTTTCTTAAATTTTTAAAAAAATTTTGGGAAATTTTTTGAAAATTTCCGGGTTCGTTTTTCTAAAACCTTTTTTTTTTTTTTATGAAAAGTTTTTTACCATTTTTTTTTTTAAAAGGTTTTTTTTTTATTTTTTTAAAACCCAAAATGATACGTATTCCGTAATTTTTAAGAATTAAAAATCAGTAAAAAAATTAGAATTTTTTCTTAATTCAATTAATTTTTTTTTTAAATTTTTTATCTTTTTTGTAAATTTTTTTGGGCATTTTTTTTAAAAGGAAGTTTATTATCTTGTATTATTCCCTTTTGTATTTCTTTTTAATTTTCTGATGGTAAACAGTACCTGAATTTTATTTAATATAAAAATGATTCAAATAAATGTTGAAGCTAATTTTTATTGATAAAAGTATTAAATTTTTTAATTAGACAAAGTAGATTTATTTTTACTTTATATTCATTAAAATCTGTAGAGTATTTCACATTTAATATAAGAAAGTTGTTGCAGGTACTTTATAATATGAAATTGAATGCATTTTTATTTTTATACGGAGGCTATCTTTAAAATGTTTGGTAAGAATAGTTTTTATTTATCTGGTCATAAAATATTAAATGCAGCGATATGTATACAAACAGAAAAAAGAAAATTTTCACTTAAAATATTTCTAATTATCTCAGTTTGTTCGAAAGTAGAATAAAAACCGTATTTTGCGGTTTGGTGTTATTTTTTGTCGAAAATATATTTTTATGTTATAAAGTGCAGATAAAGTTACACTTCAGTTTAAATGCATCTACATCATTTTCCAAATGCATTTTTTTTTATAATATTATTGTTAGAGTTGTTCTGTTTTTCTGAAATTTTCAATACTACTATTTAGATTACACTGTCTACAAATACTGATTCAAACGGAATTATTTGGTTAACAAAATAGCGGTACATTTACTAAATGGTTGATGAAAATGAGTATCATCAGGTAATAAAAGTGATTAAAGTAACTGCAACGTTTAACTGCTTCAAGTTTTGCATTTTTTTATTATTGTTTTTAAGAAAATGACGTTTGGCTGCATCCGTTGATGCAATATTTAGTTGAATTAAATAAAAAGAATAATAGATTATTGAATTTTAAAATTTTAAGCAAATGTGATGTAACTGTGATTCAGGTACTTTTTCTTCAAAACCTGTTTTGTATTATTATGTGTTATAAAATAATAATTTTTCCTATACATGTAATATAATTTCTCACATTAGATATTCATATGTTTTGAAAATCCTACATTTTTTGGTTAAAAATTGAGAAAAGTTTAAATAAAAAGTTACCGAATTTTAAAACAAATTTTTGTTTTTTAAAATATCAAATAGGTCTTGCCTTGTATTTATTATTGCTCAGTGTACTGAAATTATTAATTAAGTGAATATAAAACAAAGTGAATCTCAAGGATTACACTAAATTCATTACACAGCTTGTAAGATAGACCTCTCATGAATTCTAATTGCTTATTCTTAACTTTTAATTATTCATGAATAATTCTTCACTTGTTTAAATGTTGTTTTGGCTTCAAAACAAACCAATATTCATATGTGGGAATACAAAAGCAGAGATTTCTTTGTTATAATGTTTAAAATAGAGATTTATATAAACTGACATCAAAAAATAAACTCTCTCAGTCATTCCTTTCTATTTTTGAAGAACGATACTTAAAATATGTTTATCTTATAATTAGAATGTTAAAAGGAAGGTAAAAATATACTTTTCTAAAAATTATACAGATATAAAACTTGGGTATTTTTAAATGGAATATATGTTGTGGATCATTGATAACACGTGTTGATGAAGTTGGGAAAGTGTAATAAAATATACTTCAGTATATAATCTAGGCTCTTTAAAATCTACAAATTAAAACCTGACAAGATGCAGAATAATTTAGTTAATTTTATTAATTTTTAGTTAATTTTATTAATTTTTAGTTAATTTTATTAATTTTTAGTTAATTTTATTAAATTTTAGTTATTTTATAATTTTTTTATTTTGAATATTTTTTAACTTCATTTTAAAATTTAATGTATTATTTCAAATTATATTTATTTCTTTTGACTTTAACTTAGAGACTTGTTAACATTATTATTTTCTTTTTTGAATTTAAACTAGACTTCAATTTTAAGCAATTAAATTGTTATAACATTATACCTTTCCATTTTGATAAATCTAGTCTCTGACACTGGCTAAAAGCAACTGAAACTTCATTATAAAGAAAACCGATTCAAATGTTTATGGAAATCGCTTTAACTGGATGGTTAAGGTTGACCTTAAGGAGTAGGGGGTTGGAGCTCGCATCCACTAAATAACCGTCGTGTGAAAGAGCCAATGTACTTTAAATCTATCGCGGCCAAAAGCTTTCATAAGTTGAAGATGAAGCTCGTAATTTATATTTAAACAATATACCAAAGTCAGTCTTTAAAATCGGTGAATACCAAATAATTTTCACCATTGAAATTAAGACTTGTATTTATATATAAATAAAATGTAACGATATCTTTTTCACACACACGCAAAAGCAACATGAATTTTACCGATTTTTCTCATCCTATCCCCTGCTTTTGTGAAAACCATCTTTCGCATATAACATCTGCAGCATTGATTCAATCACTTCTTGAGCATGTTGCAGGAACAAAATTCGAAAAAAACGCAGTCTCTTTGGAAGAAATAGATTTGATAAAATAGAAAAAATCAAAACTAAGTGAAGTTACTAAATTTATAAATAATCGTTCTTCAATATAAATAAATTTATCTTATTGTCTTTAAACTCCGGTTTTAACCGACTGGAGTAATTGAATGAATCGATGTGTTATCTTGCAAAACGGTGTATTCTGGAGGATATTACGGCTGCTGTCTCATAAGGTGAAAGTTACTGGCTAATATATGTACGAATAGATTCTCTTCATCTCAACTTTCTCTACAAATGTCTAGTGGCTGTGGTAGCCTAGTAGTTATGGCCATGAATTCGTATTTGGAATGTCACGGATTCGAGTCCCATCAACTCAGAATCACTTTTGTTTGGAAGTAGCTGTAATTACTATACGGTCATTGGACCTTGTCACCCCTCGTACGATGAACCTTGAAGCCAAACATTGACTAATGAACTGCGCCGGTCATCTCTCTATCAGCTGGATGAAGGGAGGTCAATCGTTAACTTGTCTTAGTTCATATATGTCGGATTATCTAGTCTTAGATACTTTACCACACCAAACTACGTGACCGTAGAGACGACATTAATTCCCTAACAGGAAATTAGTTTTTTGGTAGAGACCACTACAAACCAATTTAAAGTACCTCCTATTTATCTCCGTGCTTCGGAAGAAAAAATTGTTTCAAAGTTGCCTTCAGACAATAGACGGAAATTTAAAAAATGAAGCGTTGTTCATTTGCTGAACAATAGGAATTTATTTGATTTAAAAAAAAAGGCAATAGAGAAAGAATATGCTTCTATAGTTTAAAAAATTGTTAATTAAAACTGGTGATATTTAATATTTTTTTCAGCCTTAAGATTCAGAAAGCAGTTAAGATGGAAAATGACAGTGGATTTTAAAATTAAGCTCATTAGTTACAAAAACATCTCTTTTGTTTAAAATAATAATTGGTCATCCTGTAAAAATTAACATCAATATTTGCAGGGAACACAAATGTCTATTGGTCAAGTGAGTGTGTGAATGAATATTAACGTCGCACTGTTCATCTACACGAGAGCTTTTTGGAGGCGGACCTCGTAATTTTGAACCATGGTCGAGTGACGTGGACAACAACTGAGCTGGCTCACCCCTCTCCTAACTACCACACCAACGGGAGGATGTTAGAGATCTCGAGAGATTTAAAGCGCATCGCTCCCCTACACGGTGACTAGTGGTCAAGGACACAGTCCTGTGGTTGGCATTTCTTGAGTTTGAGCCTAGTACTACCGAAGAGAAGTCATGTAGAGAAAGCCGATGCATCTTTAATCTGCCGAGGCACAATGTACTCTCGTCGGCGTAGTATACAGAGAAGGTACTAGTTCAGGTGTCATCCTCGTTACTTGAGCGAAGTTCAAAATTACAAGATCCGACGCTAATAACCCTCATGTTTCTTTATACAGTCATGGATCTCACGTAAATTTCATCCTCGTTAAAGCGGTGAGGATGACGCTTGAGCTGGCAACCTCTCTTCTAAGTTCCACACCACGTTCACTTAAAGCCTCGACATCAGCCTCTCGATACGACGGATCCTTAGAGGAAATGTGACATTAACTCATGACACAAAGCCCAAGAATTCGTAACCATGAACACTAAGTTATCAATGACAAACGAAATTATAAATAAATTGAGGCTTGTGTAGATTAAAAGGCTTGTGTAGATTTGCGCTGTTTAAATTAAATAAACTCTCAACAAACAAAAAGGGATAATGTCAACGGGACTGAAAATTTTCTAATATAAAAAAGTGTCGATAAAAGCATTTTCGGATGAACCCGTCCGTCCTATTTTGTTTAATTTACCTTAATGTCCAGTTTCAAATAATGAGAGACATTATCCCGTGTCTAAATCCCGAAACATGGAAATTGAATCTCCTTAACCTATACCCATGATCATTAACTTGGACATTACCTGAAAAATTAAAATAATTACGAATCGAAAAGGCTTAAATAAAGGTATATTCGATATTCTTAAAATATTTATACTCAAACTGAGCTCAAAACTTTTATTCGTTGCAAAATGTGGTTTAGGTTCTTAACCTAACATTATGTTTGATACTGAAATAAAATTAGCTTCAGGATGTGTTTCTAGGACATAATCATTAGAGAGAGAGTAAAGAGTGTGTAAAGTAAATTTCAAAATAAGTTAAGGCTACCTATATAGTTGGTTGCATATAAAAGGATAGTATAATAGAACGTTGTGAATTATAGCGCTATCCATCTACAATTAACAATATAACATGATTAAATTTCAGTTTGAATTGGCCTCCAGGCATTTTTTCATCCATTTTTAAATTTTAAGTTTTACATCTATGTCTGTATAACTTTTTCGTATAGATTAATTTTTTGAATGGATTGAAGTGCATCTATTCCGAAACATTTCGCAATAATTATATCAAAATTATCGGTCACCAGCTTAATGCATCAGAAGCTATCTGCAAGCCTATTAAAAATGTAGAAAGACTTTCAAAATCTATAAAGGACACAACGTTTTATAAAATGAAATGAGTTCACTTTCAGCGTAAGTTTATCAAAAGAGAAACATTAATTTAGTGCAGTTTTATGCCAGACAATTTACAAACGTTTCAAAAATGGAGTAAGCGGTTCAGTGTTATATTTGTAGTGAAGAATGAAAAACGAAAAAATGGTCATATAATCAGCTGTGTATCCATATCAAACAGAGTGAACCTATTACAGAACATAATGAAACTTTTACTGAGGTCATAGCGCAGTCGAATACTCTAAATAGTGGTGAAGAAAAGTTACTTAATTTTCATACTGAAAGAAGCAAATTAAAAAGACATTCGCGTATTCCCAATGAAAAAAAGCCTTATGTTTGTGAAATCTGCCATAAGACTTTTACTCGATTTGGTCATTTGAAAACAGATTTGCGTATTCATTCTCAATTTTAATATAAATTGATGGCTTGGGTCTTAAAATATTTTTCTGCGTACTTTTTGTTTTAATTTTATTTAATATAAACTATGAAAACTTTCTTTCATCCCCCAATTTATTTTTTTTATTGTATTGCAAATTTTTTTAATTTTTTTACTTTGAACATCATAGACTTAATGTAAATGTTATTATCGTTTGTGTAACATTTATGCCTTTCCTTTTGGAATTAACCCTTCATCTACCGCTTTTGTTTTCCCCCATTTTTTTTTCATGAAATTTTTTTTTTGATCACTACTTTTGGATCTAAGGAATATACATTAAAAAAAATACCCCCATTTTGGGGAAAATTTTTCCGTTGAAAATTAAAAATTTAAAAAATATTCAACTATATAATTAATTATACATACTGTTAACATAAAATAAATAGTCAAATCATTTCTAAGGTATTTATTAACATTAAAAAAAAACCTTAATACACTTAATAAACACTTAAATTTTGACCTTAACAATTTTTTCGGGACAAAAGAGTGAAGATAAAGTTAATGAGTGGGGGGCTCCAGCCCGCATCCACTAAATACCCGCCATGTGGAAGAGCCGATGCACTTTAAATCAATCGTGGCTCTCACAGGAGTTTAAATTTTTGGGAGGAAATACCAGCTCAAATGTCGTTCTCGTTACTTGACCGTGGCTCAAATTTATGGGAAACTTTGACAATAATTCTGGCTTGCTAAAAATTTAAGGTTAATAATCCTTCATTCAAGATTTGTGAAATGATTAATAATTAAAATACATTTAATATTCAATGTACATTTTGAGAATTACTGTTCTATCTTAAAATGAGTATAAAGCAATTTAGGGTAGATGTAGGAAATAATATGAAGCTTGTAATTTATATATATAAACAATATCCCTCAGTCATTCCTTAAAATCAGTGAATACCTATTAATTTTTGCCTTTGAGATTAAGCCTTTTATTTATAAATTTAAAAAAAAAAATAACAATAACTTTTACACACACACATGCAAAAGCAATATGAATTATACCGATTTTTAACTTCCAATTCCCTGCTTTGGGGAAAACAACTTTTGCATATAAAATTTACAGTATTGATTCACTCATTCGGCATGTTGCATAAAAATTCGAAAAAATGCAGTCCCTCTGGAAGAAATGGATTCGTTAAAATAGAAAAAAATCAAAACACTAAATGAAGTTACTAAATTTGTAAACAATAATTCTTACACATAAAGAATATTTTATTCTCTATAAACCCAGTTTAAACACCCTGGAGTAATTGGATGAATCGATGTATAAGCATCCTGCAAAACGGTGTATTCTGGAGGATATTATGGCTGAGGTCCGATAGGAAGCAAATTATTGACTAATATGTACGCATAGAGTCTCAGAATCTCAAATTTCTCTACAAATAATTGGTGATTGTGGTAGTCTATTAGATATGGTCATGAATTCTTCATTAACATGTCACCACTTAGAGTCAGATCAATGTAAAATAACTTCTGTTTCGAAATAACCGTGATTATACTACACGGCCATACGTCCTTGTCACCCCTTTTACGATGAACCTTGAAGCCCCAAAAATTGACTAAAGAACTACGCCGGTCACCTCTCTGTCGGCTGGATAAAGGAAGGTCAATGGTGAACTTGTCTTAACATATGTGTTGGATTATCCAGTCTTAGAGACTTTCCCAAACCAAACTAATTGACAGTTAAAACGACATTAGTTCCATAACAGGAAATGAGTGCTTTGATTGAGACCACCCAAAAACCCAAACCAGTACCACATCATCTCCGTGTCCAAGAAAAAAAACTTCAAAGTTTGCCATTTCATAATAGATGGAATTTAAAAAATGATGCGTTCATCTACGAACAATATGAAATTATTAGATTCAGAAACAAAGGGGGGAATAGAAAAAAAGTTTGGGCTTCTGTTTTTTAAAATTGTGAAATAAAACGGTGATATTTAATTTTTTTTACCTAAGTTTCAGGATTTGGAAAAAAGGGCATTGTATTTTAAAATTACGCTCATTCGTTACAATATTTACTTTATTTAAAATAATAACTGGTGATCCTGTAAAAGTAAACTTAAACATTCGCAGGGGCTGCAAAAGACTAGTGACGAAGGACACGGTCCTGTGGTTGGTGTTTCTTGAGTTCAAGTTTAGAACTGCCGAAGACCCGCCGTGAAGAGGTGGCCGATGCATTATAAATCTGCCGAGGCTCAATATACTTCCATCGGTGAAGTATAAAAGAGTGGTTAGCTCCGGCATCCTCGCATTTTAGCGAAGTTTAAAATTACGAGATCCGACGCCAATAACCCTTATGTTTCTTTATACAGAGACGTCAATGAACATTCTCTCGCTGAAGCAAAGTTAAGGCGTTGACAATGAGATGGACCTCGCGTAAATTTCAACTTCGGTAAAGTGGTGAAATACGCTTAAGCTTTAAACCTCTCTCCACAAATTACCCCACTTCTAACTTTAAGCCTCTTACTAACTTTAGCCTCGACATAAGGCTCTCTACACAAAGGGTTTTCAAAACAAATGTGACATTAACTCATGACACAAAGTAAACGATATTGTGACCATGAACACTAACCTATCAAAGGACCACGAAATTGTAACTAAAGAGAGTTTGTAGGTCAAAAACCTGTTGTCCAAAAAGTAGCACAGTTTAAATTAAATAAACACTCAACAACCAAAAAGGGATCATGTCAACGGGTTTGAAAATTCTCAAATATGAAGAAGTGTCAATAAACACATTTCGGATATTGAACCCTTCTGTCCTATTTTGTTCTCCTTGGGATACCTTAATTACCAGTTTCTAATAACGGGAAAATGCCCATTTTTCCATATGATAAGTCTATTTAAATGTCTAAATCGAGACACATACAAATTGAACCTCCTTAAAATATACCATTGACCATTAGCATGGATATGACCGATAAGATTTAAATGATTACGAATAGAAAAGACTTAAATAAAAGGTTATTCGATATTATTAAAATATTTAAACCCATACTGAGCTCAACATTTTATTCGTTTAAGAAATTTTTCAGTTTGTTATCCTACCATTGTGTTGAATACTGAAATAAATTTAGTTTCAAGATATGTTTTTAGGATATAACCATTAAAGTATTGTAAATATCAAAATAAGTTAAAACTGCCGAGTTAGCTGCAAATAAAATGATAGAATAATATTACGTTGTGATTTCTAGCGCTATCCATCTCCAATTAAGAATATAACATGATTAACTATTCCTTTGAAGTGTCCTCCAGGGCTTATTTCATTCATTTACTAGTATTATATTTCAAATCTATGTCTGTGTAACTTAACCTTATATGTTTAATTTTTAAATGGAACGTAGTGCATCTATGTTGAAACATTTCGAGATAATTATATCAAATTTATCAGTCACAGAGTAAAGAATGAATAGCTATTTGTAAGTCTTTTAAAAATGAAGAAAGTCCTTCAAAAACTATAATTTCCACAACGTTTTATAAAATGAAATGAATTCACTTTAAGCTTAAGTTTATCAAGAAAGAAATATTAATTTAGCTACAAGTGCAGTTTTATGCCAGACAATTTGTAAGTGTTTTAAAAATGGAGCAAGTGGATCAGTGTTGTATTTGTAGTGAAGAACGAAAAACGAATAAGTTTTCATATAATCAGCCATGTATTCATATTAAACGGAAGCAACCTCTTAAGAAACATAAAGAAACTTTAACTGAGAACATAGTGAAGTCAAATATACTAAATCGTGGTGCCCATAATTTACTTAATGGTCATACTGAAAGAAGCAAATTAAAAAGACGTTTGCGTATTCACACTGAAGAAAAGCGTTATGTTTGTGAAATTTGTAGCAAGGATTTTAATCGATTTGACAATTTGAAAAAACATTTGCGTATTCATACTAAGAAAAGCCTTATGTTTGTGAAATTTGCAAAAAGGCACACTCTCAACTTGGCCATTTGAAAACACATTTGCTATTCATACTGAAGAAAAGCCTTTTGTTTGTGAAATTTGCAACAAATGTTTCGCTCGAAAAGGAGATCTAAAAATCCATTTGCGTATTCATACTAAAGAAAAACCTTATGTGTGTGAAATTTGCTTGAAGAGTTTCTCTGACATAAGTAGTTTCCGAAAGCACTTG
This sequence comes from Trichonephila inaurata madagascariensis, assembly GCA_019973955.1. NCBI lineage: Eukaryota > Metazoa > Arthropoda > Arachnida > Araneae > Nephilidae > Trichonephila > Trichonephila inaurata. The sequence goes on along the minus strand of BMAV01014587.1, from coordinate 18,002 downwards.
CGTATTCATACTGAAGAAAAGCCTTACGCTTGTGATATTTGCGAGAAGAAATTCTCTGATAGAAGTAACTTAAAAAGGCATTTGCGTGTGCATACCAAAGACGAATCCTAGTTTTGACAAATTTGTTACAAGTGTTTCTCTCAAAAGTTTTAAAAACACATATCCTACTTCATACTACGGATATTTTTGATTTTTTTATGTTATAGAATTTTAGATTAGTGTAATCACATACGGTTTGCATTTAAAAAAATTTGAATGACATTTCTTTAATAGATGTATTTTTCTTAGATGTGTCGAGTGATAAATATTCCATACATAAGGACATGACATAAAATCATTGTTTTAAATTTTTTTGTTCATCTTTTTATTTTATATCATCTTTTTAACTATAATTAAGATAGGGAACTTATTATCTTTTATGTTTCTTCTGTATGCATGTTTCATTTTTGGATCTTAATCTGTATCTAAAATTCTTTTTCCTGTTAGGAAAATTTTTTTAAATATATTTTGATCATTAAAGGAAAAAAAATTCTTGATTTTAGACTGAAGTTATTGACTAATTTTTCAATAAAATGTATATGACTTTTTCGTTTATTTAGTGTTTACGTGTTTTTTCCCTATATAAATACTCTATTAAATTTTAAATATTCTCAAACTTATTTAGCAACGAAAGTAGAATGCTTGGGAATTTGTTTTCGCACATCTGCAGAAACGATGACAACATTTGACTGATTTAATTTCTGATTCCTTTTGGTATAGTGAAATGGATCGACGGTATGAAACATAAATTACTGAATTGTCATTAAAAGGCTCCTAAAATTCAAATATTGATTGATCAAATCAAATGGTTATATAATGTACTATCTCATTAGATTTTGAGGAGAAATTAAAGTATTACAATTCTTCAGACTTTTAAGTGCATGACTTTCATTAGCATAAGTGGGAAGGAAAAGTATTTTAAATTAAATTAATAAACTATTTTCGAGCATCTTTTGATGGTTTCTTTTTTAAATTTTAATGTTAATACGCCATGAAAATTTTGATTTGAAGGAAATTGATTGTATCCTGTTTTGTAGAGAAACGAGATAGAAATCAACGAGTGACATATTCAGAGTTTGTCATTCTAAATCTACTTAAGTCTGATATATGTTAAATCTGATCAGATTCAAAATGCCTCACGTTAGTATGTGGTGAACACCCCTACAGAGCTATTGTCTAAACTTCGAGAATAAATTTTTTATATAACGTCTTCTCGTGCTTTAAATTGAATTCTTAATTGAAATTGAAATTCTTCTCTCACGTTTGGTTCCTATATCGGGTAAGACAAAAATTCGTTTGAAGTTTACAAAAACATGAAGAGGGAAGAAGTAATGATGTAGTTTACTAGAAAAGGCTCACAGGAAAGTTAGATTATTCCTAGCATCAAATATATTTTAATTCGTGCCCACAGTAAAACAAAGGTCTGCATTATCTGGAATTCGCATCATTTAGAATGGCGCTCTCTGCCAATCCAGTAAAATGATTCCTATTTTCTACCTTCCTTGAGGACAGATAGATTGTTCGTGGTTGCTAGATGGCCACCTTATTTAACTGACCTCCATCAGGTGAGACTATTGAGATTATAAAAATCACTTTTGTTCTCTTTTTTCCGTAAAAATTGGCCAAACTCAAGGGTTTGATCTGTAGTAAGGTTTTTGCAATTTATTCTGAAATGTTCCATTTAGATACATCGAGTACTGTGAGGTTCCCTTGTATCTTCTGGATGTCATGTTGTACAATTTTGTATGGACAAATAAATAAACAAAGCAAGTGTTGTCCATTGTGTTTCGGTTTTTCAGCACCCTCTACCAGGGGTATTTTTAACTAAAAATGTTTTTCCCTTTTTCAAACTCCGACTCCGTTGTAAGCCCTTCCTTTCAAACCTCATGTCATTGAATCGTCAATTTTTCTTTTTTATGAATTTTTAAGTTCAAATGAACTTTTGGCTGCCTCAGTAGAACGGAATTCGCCAGTGGAATAAAAAGACTAAATTCTGGTTGTTTTAATATAAAGTTAGTATTCTTTTTTTTAGTATATTCATTTATTTATACCACCCCTTCAACAGGACAATCAAAATAAATACAGGACGTCTGGGCTTAAGGTATCCAAAAGTCATGGTTTATTATTATGGTACTACCCATCAGAATGTAATTAACTCTTTACCGTGGATTGGGAGCAACTCTCATATTTTTTTAGGTTTATTCCGATTGGACGCATGTGCGTAGAATTGGGCAATCGCAAAAACGACAATTTTCACTCACTCACCAGTTGTTTTTAAACTATATGAGTATTCTTGATTTCAAAAAAAATATTTTACTATATTAAGTGAAATTGAAATGCTGTAACGTAAACTGTTGTAATGTAATTTTAGCTTTTTCTAAAAATGTATTAAATAAATCTAAAACCACAAAAAATACCCATATCTCCATTTTTTAAAAAAAGGTTGCCACTAGTTGGATACCTTAAAAGGAAGAAATTGTTGTTGTGCAAAAGTGACACATAAGCACAATGACGCTTTGTCCGTTTTCTTAAATACATTTAAATAGTAAGTACTATTCCCAGTTGCAAAGACCACATGTCTTATTTAGTTCTAGTATTACTTTAAAGTTAGATGCTTTTTTAAATTTAATCTTTTCTGGAATTAATTGATCTATAAAGTTTTTATTTGACGTACTTCCAATAAGAATCAATTACACATACCAGACGGGGAAGTGTCTCCAATGGACTATATATAAGAGCTTTCGATATGAGTGGAGAAAACTGTTTCCGCATGTTTAACGAAGTTTAAATATAACTACGATATATAGAATTCGCTTGTGTAATCCAGGAATTTTCCTTTTTTCTATGGCGTAAATAATGGATTTAATTGTAAATGATCTGATTATTTTAAGTACAAAATAATTAGTAATTTATCTGCTTAAATTAAAAATAACTTTAAGTTACAAGTACTTAGTCTATCTGGTAACGCTCATCTGCATAAATAAATGTCGCCAATGAATGAAGTTCACTAAGAAAATATCATAGAATATTTATAGGATCAAAAGTTCAAATGTTGCAGCTTTCAGATACTTGAAAAAAATCTTACAAAAACACTCATAGTTTTTAACTTAGCCCTTTAATGAAGAAATATTATCCAAATTCTCGTGTTATCAATAAACTTTAAGATTCCTCTTTGATTTGATGCTTTGAATATTGTTTGAAATTATGCATTATGCAAAAGAGAATAAATGTGATTTTAAACGATTTCTAATACAAACATTAATTGCACATTAATAAACATTAGTAACAGTTGTAATTTTCACTTTTGCATTGTTTGCAGTGTTTAAATTTATATCAGAATATTTAAGTGAGAAATTACGCCTCAAAGTACTCCGATTAGAAAAAAACAAATAAAACCATAAAAGTTAAAGGATTGCATTGCATCTTTAACTCACCTTGAAAGAAATTTTGTGAGTAATTGATTTAAAATCAGCAAATTATTTAATTGAATGAATGCATAACAAAAAGTCAATGATAAGTTATGTAATTTGTGGTCTAGTAATAAATTAATTTTTTTTAATGCTATGTGAAAAATGTATTAAATATTAAAATCAAATTTCTTCCATTTTAGATTACTGTTTTACTGCTAAGCTACATGAAATCTGTCACATAGAAGACTTTAAAACAATACCGTGGATTATATATATAATATCATATTTGTTAGCTGATTAAATTTAAGTACGACATTTATATGATTATCATAAGGCAGTGAGCTGCTGAAAGAATTTTGATAATAAGAGAATTACTTATTAAAAGCAAAACATATTTTAAGTATAAAATTTTAGTTTTTCTGTCTATTTTTTGAATGAATATCAATTTTCAAAACAGAATATTTGTGATTTATATTAATAGATTATTTATATTAAGAGATTAATTTTTAAATTGAAAATTTTAAAAAGACAAAACCAAAAACTAAAGAACTTTATTCTTAGTTCCTTAACATTTCCTTAGTTTATATAACAAAATCTTTTTCACTGTAAATTCAGAATCGAATATTACTCTAAATGACTAAAACAAAATTTTCTTTTCTTTTGCCTACTATTAACAAAATTGAAACCTTGCTCCTATGCCATAAAATATTACTTCGAAATGCTACCATTTTTCATGACCCTATGTATCCTCTAAAGAAACTCTACTTTTTTTTTCTATGTAGACGCCGAACTGTACTGGTATGAAGCTGTCTCCTCTTTCTCATTTGCATCCACTCATCTAACTGTGCGGGAAACACGGGGGGCTAGGGTTATGGGAACCCCGTTTTTTTGGAAACCGTTCATCTCTTATAACATTTTCCATAAACAAAATGTTTTAATAAATTTTCTTAAAATTTTTTTAATCTTATAGTGCGTTATATAAAAAGTGAAAAATGTAATAAATACGATTCCAAACGAAGTTTTTTAAAAAAGCACTTGATAAACTGTCACTACCTTTTTTAATTAGCCCAAAAAAGGGAATAATTTTTTACTCACATCTACTGAGGGGTAAGTATTTTTGGGATACGGGAATGTAAGGGGGGAAAGGGGAAAATTTTTTGTATTCCTTCCTTTTTATTGTTAAATTTATAAGCATAAGTGATATGGTGGATATCTAACAAAAAAGAAAACAATACGAAAAAAAAAGAAAAAAATGTTTATTCACAGTGTTTTTTCACAATAGCATGTCAACAATAACTATTCAGAACACACCCTCTAATAGTGATACCTGTTAAAAAACCTCTTAAGCATTGAAAGTTTATGTTCAATGGATTATATTCATTTTTTTTGGGGGTTGGAGAATTCATATTGGGCTCAATCCCCAATTTCTTCTTTTCGTAAAATATTTTTTTTTTATTTTTGATTATTTTTTTTTTTTTTTTCCATAAAAACCATATCGTCAATTAATTTCAACCCACAATTTCTTTTTGCTAACAGCCCTAGTAGTTTTTTGCATTTATATCTGAAGTAAAAATACTTTTAATGAAAAATTTTTAATTTTTTTCAAAAATTTTTTAAATTTTTAATTTCGCATTAATGTACTTTCTAATTTATTAATAAATTTCAATTAATTTTTTTTAGAATAAAAGGGCCTTTAGCTTTCCCATTTTAAACTCTGTTTTTAAAATTTTTTTGTCTTTTTTGAAAAAAGAAAAGGGTTTTTTTTCCCTAAATATATATAAAAAAATAGAAAAATATTTTTTAAAAAAATAAAAAACTACAATTACTTCAATGTTGAAACCAAGATAAATAAATAAATAATATTAATGGTGGTATCTAAATTTTGAATCACCTATTTCTTTTGGAACTTAAGGGAAAAATTTTTTAATGGGAAACAATTAATACTTTTAAAAAAAATAATTTTTTAATATGTTACTGTATTTTTTCTCTGCCCATTTTTTTTATAAGGCTCTGTCAAAATTTTTTTAAATTTTACACATTTTTTTTTTTTTTTTTAAAGCATTTACACTGACTTTTTCTGTGAAAAATTTCTGGTAGTAAAGGTGTTTTATAACGTTGGTGGCAGACCTCTTCATTTTTAGGGATGGTCAGAGACGAGGACGACATCTGTTCTGTCCCTCTTTTCCCCAACACAAACAGAAAGAATCAGTTCCTGTACAAGGTGGGTGTTCCGCTGCACTGGGCGTTGCTGGTGTTTTTATAAGTTCGGGGCTAGCACCGCTAAAACCCGCCGTGCAAAACTTGCAGGCCCCTTAAATCTGTCGGGGCTCAACGTCCCCTCGTTTTTTTATGGTTTTGGAATTTAGGGAGAGTGTAAAACTTTGGGTGACGGATGTTTTTCGCGACAAAACCCCTTTCCCCTTGGGGAATCTTTTTGGGCCCTTTCGCGTTTATTTTTCAGTTATCCCCCTCAAAAAAAAACCCTGGGAAAACAAATTGGGTTTGCGTATATAAAGTTGGGTTTAATAATTGTAGATCAGAAGGAGCACAGCAGCTGAACACAGTGTTATTATGGTAAAATTTGGGAAATTTCGCATCGTGACTAAAAAGGGCGGATTTTGGGTACTAAGTTTGAATCTAAATTTAAAAGGGGTAAGTTGACTAAAATTATTTTTATTCGGATTTCGTGCTCTTATTCACGTATAGTCGTTGTCTCTTTTCATTACTCCAAGGGTTCCCTTTATAGATTACTTGTTCTAGAATATCATCCTTAATAATAAATTTAGTATTTTGTCATAGATAGCATTGGTCATTCATCGTTCCCTCCTACAGTTTTAAGTGGACAAGACGTTGAGGAAGCGACTTCTGGGGTAAGATCATTACAAAGTATCGTTCTTGTTACTTGACCAGGGTTCAAAATTACGAGTTCCGTCGCAAACGCCCTCGAGTAGCTGAACTGTGTGAAGATAATATTCACTCATTCACCCAATAAAGTGTCTGTTATAACATTGTTCGGAAGTAAGGAAAGTGTGGTGTCAACTCACAGAGGTCATCTCACTTCTTCAGAGGTTCATCGCATGACGTTTCTAGTGACTTACATGTTCACTGTACTGATCTCCAGACCTCCTTTTCAGCAATTTCATGGCTATCTGCTAAATTTTTACATTGTTGCTTAAGTTTTGCACACCAGTGTACGTTCCCCGCACGACTTACCTCGATCACAACACATATGGTGTTTATTGTTATCTTTCGATTGCCCTTGAGAAGCCCTTTCCTACCGTATAAGATCGCTGCATTTGTATTTGGCTTTTTGACGCGTATAGGTCCACATAATATATTTTTTGATAATATTTTTTATTTTTTATTTTAATACATTATTATATTAACCATCACTATTTTACATTAATGTTTTAGATACAAGTGATAGATTTTGACAAGAGCTCTCTATTGAAACTGAAACAAACTTCGTAGCTTTTCGGAGTCAAAGTTATACTAAATGAAAATCTCGATACGCAGGAAAATGACAGCTTTTTTGCATTTAAAAAAATTCCGAGTTTCTTCCTTGCAAACCTCATATGAATTTTTAAAATTCAAATGAACTTTTGGCTTCCCCAGTATAACTGAACTTACGAGTTTAATAAATTTATTTTTCCTTTTGTATTTAATATAAAGTTAGTATTCATGTTTATAGTTTCTTCATTTTATTTACTCCCTGCTTCGTCAGAGCAATTCGAATTAATATATATCTTTATTTATCACAAACAAAGGAAACTAGGTTATATATAATTACTTAAGTTCATTTGCATATTTAATATCAACGTTAGTTTAATGTTCTGTTTTATCTTATTTGAATAAAAAATTTATTTTTAAGCAAGTCAACAAGCTAAGTGTTATTACTTAGAATTAGATTACTTTCAATTACTTTCTGATAGAAAAGTCACTCCAAGCAATTCTTGAGTCTTACCGAAATTTAAAGCCGTGAGAAATGATATTAATACAATGTATATGATAGTTGATGCGGGAATTTTGTACAGCTTGTGATTTAAGGTGACAGAACACCTTTAAAACTCAATTTTTGGTCAAAATATCGATTTTTTTTGTTTTTGGTCTTATATTAAAATTAAATCTTTTATCTTTGTAAATTTGTTTAAATTTTGTTTCTATCTTAATTAAAAGCCGAGTTACAGCTTTCTAAATATTACTTAATCATAAATTTCTGGGACCGGAAATGGTTTTCTGCTAACCGGAAGTGCCCCGAGTTGTTTGTTTACGTTTCTCTTTCATGGTATATGACATGAAATATTATATAATTAATATACAAATATATAAAAATTAAAATGGAACATTTAAGAATAAATATAAATGTATTTGGAAATACATTTTTCCTTTTTATGTTGAAAACCTGGCAGCAAGTTTGTTGTTTTGACTTTGTTTACATGTGCGTTAGATTTTTATGCTGAAAGAACTGACAGCGTAAAAAGTTTTTTGATTGTTTTACTCTGTTTTTTAACTTAAAATGGTTAAAAAGTATTGCTAAAGCGCAAGCGTATAATTTTATGGAAATAAATTTACAAAAACTTCGAAAAATAACAGCAGTTCCTGAATGTACTGCTAGCTTTTCAATGTTGGGAAATGAGAATTTGTCAACTACAGAAGAAATACCTGGTCCTGTGTTTGGTAACAGAATCGTTGACCTTGAACTTATTGTGGAAGCTTTTGTGCTCAACTTTGATGCCCAAAATGTTTTGCTGAAAAAGTAGAGCTATTTGAGGATTCCAAATATGGATTGTGCTCCCATTTTACACTAAAATGTAAGTCTTGTGAATTTTTCTTTGCATTTGCTTCATCAAAAAAAGTTGTAAATGCACCTGTCATAAATACGAGGCTTGTATATGGTATGCGGCAGATAGGCGAAGGTTTTGCTGGGGCATTTTAATTATTCTCAACATTAAATTTGCCTCGACTAACCAAAACTGCTTACAAAAATCAGGAAGCAAAGCTTTTAAAAGTGGTTCAGGAAGTAGCTGAGGAATCCATGATAAAAGCTGCTGCTGAAATTGTGGAGAAAAAACAAAATCTCCCATCTTTCGGTGGATGGCACATGGCAGAGAAGAGGCTATGCATCTGAGAATGGCTGTGTTGCTGCAATATCAGTTGATACTGGTAAGGTGTTAGACATAGAAGTTATGTCGTCCTACTGTCCTTCCATGTAAGAGACTTCAGACTATGCCAAGAAACTTTGAATATGAGTCGTCAAAAGCCGACCACATATGTCAGTGTAACTTCATAGGCTCTTCATCAAAAATGGAAATTGTGGGGACTACCCGAATATTTCTTCGATCACAGAAAAAACCGCAGACTTCAATACACTCAATAATATGGGGATGGTGACTCAAAAGCTTTTATGAGTGTGAAAGACACTTATGGAATAAACAGTGTGACCAAGTTTGAGTGCATTGGCCATGTACAAAAGAGAGTGGGCTCACGTCTGAGAAAACTTAAAACTAAAACTAAAGGACTGTCTGGTAAAGGCAAATTAACTGATAATTTTATCGACAGACTTCACAACTACTACGGAATTGCTGTTCGCAGCAATGTTGGTAACTTAAATGCCATGCAGCAAAATGTAATTGCTGCGTTATATCACTGTGCATCAAGTGATAAGAAACCGATGCATGGTCAATGCCCAATAGGGAAAGAAAGCTGGTGTTGTTTTCAGCGGAGGGGTGGCAAATGGAACAAAATGTTCCACAAAATATGCTGGTTTATCAAATGATGTTTTAAATAAAATTAAACCAGTATATTTAGAACTATGCGACAAACAGATATTAAGCAAGTGCTTACATGGACGTACGCAAAATGCCAACGAGTGTTTTAACGGAATAGTTTGACAAAAATTACCGAAGGAAGTATTTGTTTCGCTCAAAACAATGAAATTTGGGTCGTATGATGCTATTATACACTTCAATGAAGGATTAAGTGAGTGTCTAAAGGTTTTTAACAAGATGATTATAGAAAATCCTGGGGTGGTTACCTTACGGGGATATATATAAACATTTAGGTAAATGCAGAATCCGTTAATCAATTCATAGTGCCGACCCCAAAACAAAGAAACACAGAAAAATTTTAAGAGCTCTTAAAAAGAAAAAAATAGTGTTTTAGAAGTTAAAGAGGAAAAGATTATAAATCTGGTGTATTTTAATAAGAAAGTAAGTGTTTTTCATGTAATCAGATGAGTTTAATGTTATTTTTGTCGTTTTACCAAAATGAGGTTTTTCACAAATTTTCTTACCGCAAAACACAATATCTCAAAAAGTTATGCTGGAATGAAATAAAAATTTTATATATTTATGTTTTTTAAATACTTTTACAGAGAATAGACCTTTCTTAAGATTTTGTGTTGAGTAGAAATTTTTTTTATATAGCAATAAAGTGAAATATACAATAGCTTTTAAAGATAATGACAACGTATAGAAGCTCGAAACACAATAACTTCCCACGTAATAATTATATTACCAAAATAAGAGTCCATTCCCTAGATACGGTTGTATGCTATATTATTCAATTTACAAAATGTCAATATATTTATTTTCTTTTCAGTTATCATGTTTTGCGTAAAGTCTTATTTTTGCTTATTTTTTTTATAAAATACCCCTTTGACAGTAAAAATGTACAGTAACAAAACTTTTCTTGGGTATTTTTCTAATTTTAGAGACCCATTAGGTCATAAAATATGCATTTACAGGCAAAATTCAGGTTAATCCAAAAAGTTTTCTTCGAAAGTGTTCTGTTACCTTAAGAAAAGTTTGTAAAAAGCTATATTTGTATTTATTTAGAGCTCTATGGAAAAAGTTAATCAGTGTAGAGTGTTGCTGAAATCGTTCGAGAAGTTCAGAGGGGTAGTAGGCGGCATGGCGATGACGGAAAAACGTAGAACATGGGATCACAAACTACGTTTAGTTAGAGAAAATAATGGACAGTGAGCCAGACGAGGTATGTGGCCAAACAAAGCGGGTATATAAATATACTGCCTGAACGTCTCAATGGCGCCAAAAGCGGTGTTTTCCTACCGAATTTCTTCGGGCCGTTTCAACACACATACACACAGGGTAAACCGGCCTTTGAGAATCAGAACATGTTGTGTTCAGGCACGATAGTGCATCTGCATGTTTCTCATTTGTGGTGCGTTAACATTTGCATGCTATATATCTCGGCAGGTGGATTAGGCGTGGCTTAATCTCCACGCTCTCTGGACCTCAATCCCTTGGATTTCTTTTTTGGGCGCCTGCTAATATCGCTTGTGTATGAGACATCAGTGGCTACAGTGGAGGATCTCATTGCACGGAAGTCGTTGCTTTAGCTGGCATCGCTAGGACAACGAATTTGTTTGAATGCGTCCGAGAATCCTTCGTCCGTTCGTGACGGCTGCGCCATGACCTACGCGGCAGCACCTTAGAACAATTCCTGTAACAATGAGTTGTCATTGCATTTCTAGCGTCGAGCTGGGATGCATTGTTCGTATTGTAAACATGTTTTACCCGTAAAAAATGTATTTCTTACCTCTTATTCCCCTTAACGTCGTGAGTGGTTAGCACACAAGAAAATTTGTCACAGCCTCATTTTAAAATTAAAACAGTATTTAATAGCTTCATATGTTACTAAAAAGTTCAATAAATATGCCAAACCGGGCGAACAGTCTGTTTCTCTCAGGAGTTCAATCCTTATTCCGAAAGGCACTTGACAATCCCTTGCTTTTCCGGGCTCCTCTCCAGTTACTCCACCCAGGGCTCTATCTCTCTTTTTTCCCTCCAGGCTCCCACCCCTCCCCTGTTTCCATCCAGGGCTCCGTCCAAGTTTTTTCCTCTCCCCATTTCTCCTCAAAATCCACCTCTTTTAAACACCAGGAGCGGGTTCACAAAACGCCCCTCGTCTTCCTCATTGGCAGGTAAAAAGATCTGCCCTCGTCCCGGAGCCACTTTCGTCTCCCATTTGCGCAGGGAAACACAAACACATTCCTCGTCTGTCTGGAATCCAATGGCGCCATAATTCTCATCCAACTTCTGAAACTCCCATTCATCTCACCACCTGGACCTCATAGCCCTATTCTCTAGGCACCGACTTTCATACAGGCTTCACCCATACGTCAACCTATTGTCACCGGCATTCTTTAGCCATTGTAAATTCCAGACTCGATGTCTGCGTTTGTCCGAGGCCAGTCAATACACAATAACCCCATAGCCACGTGCTCTTGTCACCCAACGTCTGTTTGGGGCCATAAAACTTCAGATGAATAGATGGGTGAGGTTCACCCCAATCGAAGACGTCACACCCCCTTTCATTCCAATCGACATTACACCCATCATAACTCTTTTTGCTAATTACTCCCATTATAACGTAGTTTTCGACCTAACGTTATATTTTGATTTGTCATTACCACCCTGCCAACTATCACGCCTCTGAATTTCTCGGTCGAATTCGGCAACACCCTCTAATAAAAGAATACTCTCACATATAAGAATGACTGATTCTTTAGTTTGTAATATATTTTTCTGCCTATATTCTTTTTCTTATTTTATACAAATTTTGGATATTTTTTTCATGTATATTTTGGAATTCGATATATTTGTTGCATATTTAAATAGTTTTTTTTTTTACTTTGAATATCAGAGCTTTAATGCAGATTTTAAAAGTGTTTTGTTGTTAACATTTATGCCTTTCCTATTTTCGAATCGAACATAATATTTTACACTTAGCAAAAAAAAAAAGTTATTTAAACTTATTTACAAAGTAATTCGCTTCAAATATTTATGAAAGCCACTTTTACCGAGTAATCATAGCCTGTCTTACTGAATCGGGTTCATGTCCAGGGGCCCTTAAGATCCCTCATGGAGAGAAGGAGGAAATTAAATCTGTGAAGACAAAGTTTTCACTGCGTAATTTTATATTTTCTGGATTTGGAATCCAGCTCTAGTGTCGTTCTCGTCATTTGAGAGATATATATATATTTTTACGGATCAAAATTTACTTTGAAAGGAAAAAGCAGTATTCATTTATACTTTGGGAGGCTTATCTGACGATATATATATTTCTATGCTATCGTTATATTAGGTATTGAGTTTGTTATGGTTCAATTTAAAAATATCTAAGCAATTTTGTGAAATAATATTTTTATTAGAGAAGTTTTGTTTCTTGTGTTAATAGTACCACTATTTATATTGGATATCGTACAAGTTGTTTAAATATGGTTCATACATTAACGGAATATCAGTATAGTTACTAAATAGGTGAAAAAATGATTTTATGGATTTTTAATAATATATTAAAATGAAAGCTATTTGAATTGTTTGGTAATATAGTGCCGGGAAAAGGATTTTGGAGCATACCATAAAGAGTAAATCTAATTTATTTTTGTTAAATGATATTTTAATTTTAAATTATTGTATATAGTATGAATTAATTAAAATTACATAAGTTTTTTAAGTATTAAGTACCTGCGTTTCTGGAAATACTTTCAATATTTATTTACAAAAAGAAACCTTCCGTTAAGTTAGATGCTTAATAGTTATACCATCGACCCATTTCGACAGTTTCAAAAACTTCGTCAGGAACTTCTCGATATGCAACAGCTTGTAATTATAACCGCTCTCGAACAAGTTTTAACTCTAAAATATGTTACAAAAGAACTTTGTTTATAATTTTTGAATTCTTGTGTATTATTCTCTTATTTTGTTGTGCGTTTTAAAACTTTTGGACCGATTATCTACAGAATTGAATGTAGTAAACTATTTTGAAAAATTCAACCTAATGTACAAGTACACGGAAGAAAATTTGGCGAAATAAAAAAACATATCTTAACAGCAGAACAACATTTAGAATCGTACATTTGCGAATTTATGTAGAGGTGACTATATAGGAAAACTCATATATATGGCAAAAATTTAAACGTATTTACGGCGTATTTTTATGGTTTTGTATCTTACACTTATTATATATATATATATTTCAAAGGTACGTGTTTTTTTTTCAAAAGAATACGGTAATTAAGTCTAAATATGAAAGTTACTTAGTGATGGGGAGACGAAGAAGTGCTCGAAGATTTTTTTCACACATGTTCAAAAACGATGAAAACATCTCGCGAGGTTTTTTCCTTTAGCGATATCTTTTGGCTTAGCGAAAGTTATCCACTGTATCTTACGTAAATATCTTAGGTTACTCTTTTTTATGGGAAAGGCTTTCCAAAATACAATTATGAACTAATCAAATCAAAAGGTAAAATAATTAATGTAATGACTAATTATTTTCTTAACATAAATTATTACAATTCTTCAGAATCCCCAATGCATGACTTATAATTACTTAAATCTGTTGGAAAGTTAATTATTTAAAATTAAGTTAAATTAATAAAATATGTACACGATAACACTTCTTATTTTGTAATCTTTTTTATAATACGATTACGCAATTAAAATTTAAATCTCAAAGAATTTTTATTAGGTAGTGGTTTGTAGAGTAACAAATTGGGAGTGCGATGGGTAATATGGGTTATTCTAAATCTACTTAATTCTGGATATGTTAAATCTGATAAGATTCAAAGCATCTACATTTTAAAAGGGACAACGACACGCACATTTGCCCTACCCTGGCGTTTTAAAATTTTTTCGTTGCCCCGTTTTTTTAAAACCCCAAAAAATAAATATTTTGTTTCAGATATAAATGAACTCTCGAGAGGAATGAAAAATTATAAATTCCGTTCTTATTTATGTAAGTGGGTAAGTTCTCATTTAATGTTTCTGGAACAACTAATTTATATCAGCGCATAGACAAAACGACAGAATATAATCAATAAAATCTTTTGTTTGCTTAGCTTCAGCGTTTTTTAAATTTTTTATGGTTTAAACCATTGAATTATAAGTAATAGTCGACAAAAGCAAAATATTACTATTTAGAATTTATGTACATATTTTTAAAACGTTTCTTAAATCCTTCTTGAGTGTTAAAAAGTACAAAAAAAAATTTTTTTTCATTAATAATACACTTTTTGTGCAAAACTTAAGCAACAGGGGGGTTTTTTTGCCATAACTTCACGAAAAATCATTTGGAGACATGAAATTCTGAAATGAGGGAGAGTATTATGTCGTGGATCAAGAAACCATCGGCGCTGAAAAAGGAATAAAACCCATACGGTATGGAATCAAAAACAAAAAAGCTTTATTGAACGCTAGTTCGTATCGATTGTCTATCAACGGAAGAACAACAAGCAGATGTTCCTTAATATGGTATATGCCTCCCTTACTACAATGGTTTTTCCGTCTCCCATACCAGAACCAGCTGGTGCACATTTCTTGAGGTAGGGTGCCCATTCCTCAATCAACATCTGTTTGAGTTGTTGGTTTTTTCTCCGGATGATGTGCGTGTGGCTACGTCTCCCCAAAGCATCCCCACATGTTCGATGGGATTTAAATCCGGGGAGCACGCTGGCTAATCCATTCGGGGATATCTTCACTTTCCAGCAGCTCCTCAACAGCAAAAAAGTGCGATTGGCAGTGCATTGTCATCCATAAAGATGAAGTCTGGGCCAATGGCACCTCGGAAAGATCAGATGGGGGAAAAAGGTCCCCTCCAATAGCGATCCCCCGTTTACAGACCCTCTGTAAAAAGGGGCTCAGTTCCCCGTTCAGCATAATGCCAACCCAGACAAGAACTCCAGGACCACCGTAACGATGTCTTTCCTTGAGGTTACGGGATAAAACCGGGTCCCGATCTCCCCCAAATCAAAACGCGTTGAGAATCGCTTCTGGTACTGAACCGAATCTCATCCGTAAAGAAACGACTCCATTGATCAGTTGTCCAGTTTTTGTGCTCTCTGTCCCCCGTAAACGGTGGCTTCGGTGGCCATCTTTCAACGGGAGGCAGCGTTCAGGACGGCGGTAAACAGGCCCCCTTTGTGAAGGCGTCTGGCCACAGTA
This sequence comes from Trichonephila inaurata madagascariensis, assembly GCA_019973955.1. Taxonomy (NCBI): domain Eukaryota; kingdom Metazoa; phylum Arthropoda; class Arachnida; order Araneae; family Nephilidae; genus Trichonephila; species Trichonephila inaurata. The sequence continues at coordinate 2,587 of BMAV01014587.1, read as the reverse complement.
AATCCTACACTTGTCGACATGTTGCTGTGGGTTTCCGAGCAATGGTGCTTGCGACTGCTGTCGAATTTTTCCCCTGGGTGATATATCGGTCACCCCCTGCAGTTTCGTCATCGGGCGGCCACCCAATCTTTCTAACAGCTGTACCTTGGGGTTTTTGGAACGCTTTCCAAGCGCGCGAAACGCCCGTTAGTTGTTCCCAAACTCTGCAGCTACACTGGTGACAGTACCCCCCCTCCAGCTTTCCGATCTTCTTACGTGTGAAGTCACCCAGATGATTTCTTCGCCATATTTCACGAACTGACTCACGGCCGCAGAAAATGGTGTTGCGTCTCCGTCCTTTCATTCTACTGTTGAGCGCGCGCGAGCATCACGCGTTTTGCGTACGCTCACATCGTTTCCCTGACGTTTTGTTCCTGATATTTGCATACGCATGACGTTTCTACTGACTTACTGTTCCCTCTACTGATCTCCAGACCTCCTTTCTGCAATTTCAGGCTATCTGCTAAATTTTTACATTATTGCAAGTTTTCCCACCGTGTATATTTAATACGTTGATGATTTTTTCTATTACCCCGTTTGATAGGAAAGGGAATTTTTTTAATAAGTTATATTTGTTTTTTTTTTTCTGAAAGGGGGATAAAAAGTTTTTGTGTATATGTTCAAGTTTAAGAAAGACTTATTCTTTAAACCGTCTTACGATACTTTTCTGCGCTTTTTTATTTCATTTCATATTTTTAAATTTCTAGGGTTTTTCAATTACAGTTTGTAATTTTGTAATTCCATTACTTTTACTGATATCTAAACCCATATTTGTTTTAATATATGTCTTTGCAGATTCAGATATTTTGGTTAAAACTTGACACCTTTTTGGGAAACGAACTAAATCAATGGTACTTTGTAAAAAATTCCCAAACTAAATTACAAACTGATTCACACCGTTATGGGGCAGCAGGTTGTTATTGTCCTATTGTTGAGTTAGGATTCGAGTCAATGCCTCTTAAAACCTCATCAAAGAGGGACGATAAAATTACATATGTCGAGGTTCAATGTCTTATCCTTGGTGTGGTGTGAACGTTAAGGGATGCGGGATCGATGAAATCTCAAGTGTCGTCCTGGTAACTTGATCAGGGTTCATCGCGAACAAGCTTAGTTCAGCTTTATACTGCAAAGCGTTACCCCATAACTCCTTCTCTTTCTCATTATAGACATTTAAATATTTTGTTAGACGACCTAAGTTTTATAAAGCAGTTAAGATGGGGAAATGATCTCATTAACAGATTCTAAAATTAAGCTCATTCAATGCATAAATGTTCAATTTGTTTGAAATATAAATTGGTCATCCCGTAAAGGTTAGCATCCATCTTTGATGTACATTGAAAGCTGTAGGTGCAGTTTTAACTTTTCGGTCACTGTAACTGAAACCTTCTTTGACTGAAAGAATTTTGATTGTTTCTTTTTTGTATATTCCAACAAGATGTTCTGAAGAAATATGTCTTCTACGAAAGTCTGTGAGTGTCATTAAGTGCAGTTAAAGCATTCTGATAAATATAATGTAATGTTTTCCTCCAAGACATATTGATGTCTCTCTCTCTCTCTCTCTCTCATATATAGTACCTTATCACAAAAACAATACATTCACACGTATCCAGTTTGCAACTTCCATTCAAGAAATGCATTCTGAGAAGAAAAAATTAATACTTGGAGAAGTTCACTCAATAAATCTTTCTTAAGGATGCATAATTTTATATTCAGAAGAGAAATCATACTACCATGCGATTTATAGCGAATGTCTTAGACAAAAATTGCATTTATATAACCATTTAACTATTCATACCAAAGAAAAGCCCTTATCATAATATGAATGCAATAAGAAATTTCAATCGTTATAGTTTTGAGCCATTTAACACTACATCCCTTCACCCACATCATTTTATTTCAGGCATTAAAAATAAAAATGAATATTAAATAAATGTTTCTGGAAATAAAAAAAATTATAAAATTTTAAAATGTAAAACTGTTCTTACTTCTTTATATGTATTTGATTTTCTTTTTGTGTTTAGGATACAGTAATCAAAACTCACAAAGATGTTGTTCTCTTCATTTGATCATGGTTCAGTGATCTGAGGTACTTGAAACCTGTCTTTGTATTGCTTTCAAGTGTGACGTCAATAAGCAATCAATCAATCAAACCATGTTAAGTGCTCACGAATGTAAAATACATAAAATCAGAAACATAAGAAGGAGTAGCAATGACAACGTCTTTTAATGTATGATTATCATACCATTTGAAAAGAAAAACATATTTATTGCGCGACATTTCAGTATTCACAAAATAAATGTACATTTAAAAAGGTGCAAGAAGAATAAAAACCATTTAATTTCGAGTTCTGTGATTCATTATGGGTGGAAAATCTCATAACGATGAGATGGAAACCTGAAAACTGGCAATTTACACTATAAATTACTTTCCACCTTAACGTGAGGATTTTAAACCCTGACATATTAACTACATCAGTTCCCCTAAAGGGGTATATAGTGTCAGAAGGCAATCCCTAAATGGACAGAAATTACATCGGACACGCGTTTT
>BMAV01014586.1:100625-114462 GCA_019973955.1 Trichonephila inaurata madagascariensis | reverse complement strand
ATTTAATGTTACATATTTTTGTTAGATTATTAATTTTCTTTAAGTTAAAACTGCGCTGATAAGTTTAAATGATAAAAAAAATGTCCTATAATGCAAAATTCTTAAAGAAAAAAAAATGGAAATAAGTATATAACACATCTTAACTTATCTATAACAAAAATTTCAAACTTATTTAATTTTTTCGTTTAACACTAGACTTGGCAATGGATTTTATAATTCTGAACGACTTCCATTTGATGAATGGCACGCACACATTTTCCTCTCCTTTTTTCAAAGGCCACAACAGCCTGATGGTCACGGTCACGGACTCGTGGTCAGGTATCATGAGCTCGAGCCCTAATGCCATTGAAGACCCTCAAGTTTGGCGGAGAAATGAAAGTTTGAAAAGTAGGCTTACGGGTCAGATGTCATCCTCGTCACTTGACCGTGGCTCAAAATGAAGAGGCTTCTCGCCAAAAGCCTTTGTGATGCCTCGAAGTGCAATGTTCTAACAAACTGTGAAACATATTTTATATTTCTTTCATGTACTCTTAATTGATTATGTGTTTCCAGATTTTACGCTAAGGTTGTTGTTTTTTTCAAAAAATAAATACGCTGTTGTTCTAGATCAGGGGTACTCGACCGTTTTTTTCTGCTGGGACGCATACATATGTCAGCTATTTCATGGGCCACATCATGAGGATAAAGAGGGGGGGGGGGGGTTAAAATGCGGAAAACTGATCAAAATATTTTAACTCCTGGGTTGCTTTTTTCATTTACTATTTTTTATTTTTTTCACTAATACTGATTTAGAAGCATTAAATAAGCAATATCTCACAATTTCTGCATCAGTAAACGGTTTCGTATGATTACCAATAATATAAAAAACTTCATAGGATGTTTTTGTTACTATTGTGACATTGTGACGGAGCTTTATCGGAATCACTTATACTAATCCTCATGGGATTTCTTTGGAGCAAGAATGGCAATTCTTTCCAACCAATCCAAGAAGAGAGCATGTTTATGCAGATTAGGAATCATATATATTGGAATGTTAGCATTAGCGAGGGTCGCTAAGTGAAGTTCTGGAGAAGTAATTCTAGAAGTAAAGTGAGATAAAGTCTAGGAGAAGAGTCTTAATTTGGTGAGACGGTCTAACAGTGCTACTGAAGATAAGCAAAAGTGGGTCCGAGACCAAAGAAGTATTGTCTTAGCCAGTGCAATCCAGATGGAAAGATAAATTGGTGTTGTAAGGACCGTAGCTGTTTGCCCAGGAAATAGCAGTAAGCTTGTTCATTTAAACTTTAAGGATAGAGCGGATACTATTAAGATAGAAATTAATCTATAAAGATAGATTTAGTGGTTAATTGCGTTATTTATCAGTAATACGTTTTGCGTCATTTCACTCTTGGCCATTATCCTCCTAGACTAGTATTGTTGTTGTATCGTATATAAATTAAGATCATAATAAACTATTTTTATTATGGCAGAATTTATTGGTTCCTCTTTCGTTCCCTCAGACATAGGTCGCGTGGATAGTGGAGAGAGGGTATCCCATCGGTGGGGATATCACAACATTACCACTGATAAAACACTTTGTTGCTGTTGCAAAGATTATTCAAGAAATTCTATTTATAACCTCTTGAAAGATATCTTTGAGGAAAAGTATCGTTGAATGATTCCTGTTTATTGCTATTTTTTAAATACAGCACTTAAGTGACAAATCAAACAATTACTGATCTATATATTTGTTTTTCACCACAAAATAATCAATCACCCAATCGTCTTGAAACGATATATTTTATTCGAATATGTTTCGCTTGTAAGATATGAAAGATAGTGTTAAAAATTAATTCCACCCATAAAACTGTCACTACTCCACTTTTGTCTGTTATCACTAACCGTAACCGTTACAAATAAATAAAAAAAGAATACCAATTCGCATTCGTACGACATCGACAGCAAAAAGAAAAATTGATATCTTTGATTTCTTGACACCAAATTTTTAATATATTGCTCTTAAATAAATGAATTTTTCAGAGCGATGGGCACTGACTGGGCCATTTAAAAAGGCTCGGTTAAGTATCGCTGATCTAGATTGTACGTTCTTTCTAAGTTTCAGAAATTTTCCAGTTGTAAAAGTGAGATTATACTCAAATTTTTATGGTAGTATTGCGAGTTTTGTCTCATTTTACCAATTTTTTTTCTTTATAAAGAAATTTCGCTCGCTAATGGGTGTTTTAAATAAAAATGGTGAAAAAAAATTATTTAAAAAATAAACAAACACACTTTCTGCTTTCTAATTATTATATATTTTAAATAATTCAAATTTGTTCAAGAAAAATACTTATTAATTTATTTTATTTATCTATTATTATTATTATTTGAAAATATTACTCGCAGTTAATTTTTTTCCAAAAATAGCTTTAGTTTTACTGTTTTTATGCGAATAATTATTTTTTAAAAATTCATTGTTAAGCAGGAGTATTTTAAAACGTTCTCTTAAGGTTTAAGGGTACTTTTTTTCATTTTCTTCAACATAATTTAAATCTCAAGATTCGAGTTCATCTTAAAGTTTTAGCTGAGACCAATTATTTCACTTTCTCTATTTTTTTTTCTTTTGGTTTCTGGTATTCGTATTAATAGCTCTACAACAATTATTCTTGGTTTTCTTCTAATAGCCACTCAGATATTTCTGATTCATTATCGTTTGTAGAAATAAAAGAGATTCCTTTCTTTTTTATTACTTAACTCAAGAAAGGAATTCTTATTTCGTCCACAGTCCATAGGAATGAGACTATTACTTAATGAGAACCACTTTTGTTTCTCTATTTATTTCGGGTGCATACTAACACTCCCATCATCAAGGAATCTCTTCTTACCTGCCAAGGCCATTTGTTGGGCTCTGTTTCGTTGCCACCGACTATCCTACTGGTCAGAACCGGGCCGATGCCACATCCTGTAAAGAAATTAAAGGGAAAAAAGGAAATAAGAAGAAAATATCGAAGTAAGTCCAGCTGGAATTCAGAGCATAGAACTCCTCAACAAAAAACTGGTATCATTGCCAGATTCACAAAAGAAATTATGAATATTAATGACTAGTTTTCGTGAAGGAAAATATTAAGGGGAAATTTAGAATCGCCCTTTACTTTTTTATTAGACAATAACTGTTTATTTATTTATTTTTTTTTAGTCTTAGTATCTTATAAATTTTCTACACGATTATATATTATACTCGTTAACCGTATAATTTACGTTCTTTTAAAAACTGAATTTCCTTTACAATGTAAATCTCTTGGCCAGTGAACACGCCGGTTAAGGATGTCTTTGTGTAATGTTAAAGAAAAGGCCCTAAATTCGAAACCTTTATTGCGTGAAAAAGACACTCGAACATAAATATTACATTCTGACCTCTACCCGTAAGAGAACTGTGCATTTTACAATACTATTAATTTGTTTTTGAATCAGCGCATTTTTCTGGTATAAGATACCTATCATGCATTGTTAAGTACCCGTGTACTGTTAAGACTAAAAAGAGTTAAAGCGTTATTTTTTAAAGAGAAAGAAAATTACGCATTTTTAGAATGCGTTTCTAAATTTTTAGAACTTAAAGAAAGAATTTTTAGAAAAGTTCTTCGCCCGAAAATGTGTTCCAAGTTTGATTTGTGCTCTTTGACATTAAACGAAGACAGCATTAAATAAAATATGTTCTTAAGAAATCTTCTCTCTCTCAGATACATTATTATTTTCAACACTTTTTTTACTTTTGAAGTGCATCTTGTCGAGTTCGTCTTTTAAAATAAATAATTTATGTTCTTTATATATCAAGTATTTATTTGCATTCATTTTTAAAGTAATTAAAACCGTATCGCACACACAAAAAAGACACCCTTTTTTTCACAAAGAAGTGAAGAAAAAAACCTAACTCGCCTACATTAACTATTCTATTTCCGTCGTATAATTTTTTCTTGCAATTGGATATAAGGGGGAAGAGGATGTTGAATATTATTTTAAGAAAGTGTATACCTGACAGAAATACGATAACATCTTATATTAGTATAACAGCAGAACAAATACAACAATAAAAACTGCAGGACAACTATGACGGTACAAGAGTGGCAAATGACAAGACACAGTCGTTAACTTATCAACATTAATAGTAAGAATATACACTCATGGACAAAAAAATTAGAGCACCAAGAAATAATTGCGGGATCGTAACGAAACTTGGCATGAAGGTACATGTCGGGGAGGTATGCCAATGATTAGAAATACAGTGTGATTGCGCATTACGTACAGCCGGCAGAGGGCATTTAACGTCGCTCTCCGTGGAGTATAAAACAGGCAACTAAAGGTTGTTTGAGTGTGCTGAATCGTTTACAAAGTAAGATCTGAAGTAGACATGCTATTACGCCGTTTTCGAAGACAATATGAGCAGCTGTCGCAGTCGAGAGGGGGAGAATCATCGGTATGATGGAAACTAAGTGGTCAGCTAGGAGAGCAACTCGTCAATTAGGCCGCTATGATTGTCTTGTGAGGAGGTGTTGGGACCAGTGGATTCGAGAGATGTCATTTACACGAAGACCAGGCTCAGGACACCCTCGATAGACCAGTCGTCGAGAAGACCGCCACATCGTAAGAAATGCACGCGTGCAGCCAACTGCTTCAACGGCCGCCATCCATGTACAGGTAGCACCTCCACTAGGGGCCCCTGTGTCTTCTCGAACCATACAAAGGCGCCTGGCTGAAGGACATTTGGGATCGGGGTGTCCATTACATGTGCTGCCCTTGACGCCCACCCATCGATGCCTCCGTTTGGAGGAGTGCCACGCACGAGGAAACTGGACTGCAGAGGAATCGAACCAGGTCGTCTTTAGCGACGAATCCAGATTCAATCTCAACAGTGATGACAATTGTGTTCGTGTGTGGAGACCTCGTGGTGAACGCCTCAATCCTGCCTTTGCTTTACAGCGACATACGGCTCCCACAGCTGGTGTGATGGTATGGGGTGTCATTGCCTAAAACACACGGTGCCCCCTAGTATTGATCCATGGCACCATGACAGACCAGCGGTATGTCCATGACATCCTGCAACTACATGTGTTGCCACTCACGCAACGACTCCCAGAAGCCACTTTTCAACAAGACAATGCTCGGCCTCCCACAGCCAGCGTGTCACAAGACTGTCACAACACTGTTACTACCCTTCCTTGGCCTTCCCGATCCCCATATTTGTCTCCAATCGAGCATACCTGGGATCATTTGGGACGGCGAGTTGGACATCCCACGAGTTTGAACGAACTAGAGGCAAGGTTACAGCAAATATGGAACGAAGACATCTCAAGACATCATACAGAACTTAAATGCCTCAATGCCCGATCGTATCGCATCGTGCATTCGTGCTAGAGAGGGTTCAACAAGGTAATAAATCCCCCTTTCTTTTGCCTTTTCTCTGAAATAAATGATCCTTTTTCTTTGATTTTCTTATCATTTACTTACATCAAAGTAGTCATTACGTATGTAAAATTTCATTTTATTTTGACGATTCTTTCTTGGTGCGCTAATTTTTTTGTCCATAAGTGTAGGTTTGTGTAGATATCAAAAGTAACATATCCGTTTGCAAATACATGTCTACAATACCTGTCCACGTTTACAATAGGTGATGTTCTAGCTTTTGAAATATACAATTGGTTATGTGTGTGACCACTACTAATGTCTGAAACCAACATTTATATCGCTATTTATTTAATTCTATAAATTTTTAAATGGTGATTACTTAAATAAGTAAATATCATTTAATTCCAGTACTAATTTCTATGAAGAGGCCCCACGTTTTCCTTCTAAGTTTTATAATGTTAGATAACATGAAGAGAACCGCATCTTCCAGTTTGTGCAAAATACCCTTCTGAGATGCAGTCGAGAGAAGAAAACATACACGAACAAGAGTTTGTACTGCTTCTTACGCTGATTGAGATGTACAGAGTCTGGGGTTAGATTTAGCCGTTAGTTTATTTTTTTCGGTATTTACTAGATTTTTTAAAAATTGTCTCCACTGTATGTTAAGGAATCGCTAACGTAGCAAAATAGTTTACGTTTTTGTTTTTATGTCCCCCAAACGGGCGAAATTAATTAGACAGAATACAAAGTTGCATCGTACAATTAAGAAAAGTGATAAAATATGTGAATCATCCGTAGAGGCGATCCAAAACTATCCTATTAGAGCTATACTCCACACGTGCAGGAATTCGTAGTCTCATATTCCTATCTGTGAAAACAAGGCTGTAGTTGTGAAGAAAGTGCGTAATATTTCGATATTCTTTTTAAATTGGTGAGTTTGTTATTTACATTTTTCTTGCATATCCTACTTTAGGCTTCAAAATATTTTTCAGATTTATTATATGTATTATCATAAATAATAACGCATAATAATGAATAAGAATAACTTTAAAGAACATAAAATTCAGTGTTGATAATACTTATTTATATGTTGAAGACCACAGACTAAATAGTGATATTTACATTTTTTTTGTGATTTAAATAAATAAGATGTTTATTTACTTTTTGTGATTCTTTATGTACTCTTATAATTTATAAGTTACATATTTTTGTGAGATATTAACACTCTCTAATAAAACTGACAAATAAAACAAAGAAACACCTGTGTTTTTTTCTTTTTCTAAAATATCTACTACTGTTATTAAAACCGGTATCCCGGTATTAAGACCTAAAAAATACCGAAAACCGGTATTGAACTTTTGGTCCGATATTGCAATTCCTAGTTGTGTGTTATTTTTTCTCTGCATTTACATTTACCGTAAAACCCGGGGTATAACGCCCACTTTGAGCGCAAAAAGTATGATCGAAATTTACGGGGGCGCGTTATACACCGGGTATAAAAATGATAGCTTAAAAAAAAAAGAGATGGGCATAAAAAAATTAGACTTCTATACAGATCGAAATACTGCTTATTTAAAATAAATGACATACCTAATGAACTTAAAGGGTTGATCTAAAAGTTTTCTGCACTTTTTCTCAAAAGTCTTCGATAATACCTCAAATAAATGATTTTAAAACATAAGAGCATTTCACATATATCTTTCAGGTTAATTCGTAAAAAAGGGAAAGCGCGTTCCACGATGAATATACCTAAAAATTAAAAATTGCAGCTTGAAAGTATAGGTGTGCGTTATACGCAGATCACGGTGGTTAATTTTTATTTTCCTCAAAAAGTGACGCTACTGTTCGATTACTTGGACGAAGGATATAAATCGCCAGATTTGTAACTGGTTGCAGATGAAATCTCGCCAACCACAACCATTGTTCGTAGTGCTCCACGTTGTTTTCATTAAGAATTTAGAAAAAATCAATAACACTCTAGGTAGCTTTGATTTTGTTCATCTTTAGTGTCGTCACCCAAAGTACTTGTGTGGTGATATTTGCGCCAACCTAACCGTATAGTACCGAAGAAACTTTTATCATGCGTCTCAAGTACGAAGATGGTTATCCTATATTAGTGCACACCTTTATTTATTGCCAACTTGCTATTGGCAACAACTCTCGTAACTTTTAACCGTGTTTAGGTAGTCATAATGGAGTCAAATACAAAAAGCATCCGTTATTGGTGTAATTTTCCCATCTTTCTTTTTCCTCTTTTTCCCCCTTTTGTCTACGTTGCGAAAGGTGAACTAAACTATGATTTTACCGACCGGAATATATTTGATTTAAGAGAAATAAATTATTTAGCTCTTATAATTTCTTTAGATTTCGGTTACCAGATTTAGTTAACTTACAAATTGAGTGGCCATTTGCAAGTTAATCAAATAAAAACCGTTTGATTCTACTCATTTTTGTTTAATTTAAAACAGTTGTTTTAAAATATTCACAAATTTTAATCTGTCATTGATCAATAATCGAAAACCAGTTAATATCCTCGTTAAAAGAATTTTTAAATAGTAATAATAATAAATTATATTATTTTAAGCAGATGTGTGTAAATAATATGAAGTGTTCTAGAAAACCTTTATGTTCTCTTTATACATTGCATTCTGTTCTTCTAGTACATGTTAAACTTTTCGCTTAGTAAATTTACAGATGATAAGGAATTCATTTATTTCGAATTTTCTTAACCAGAATTTATGAATAGATAACATATATAAAAGGAATAGGAGGGAATATAACTATTTATAAGCACATTTGTTCTACTTTTACCCAAATAAAGTATACTTAAGAAGATCGTATAGACAAATTTTCCTTTTTTTTTTTGAATATGAAGAGCGAATTAAATGGAAAGTAAGTCTGAATTCGAAGAAACTTTCTGTGTGTGAATTTTTCCCCTTAATTACTCCACTAAGTCTCCTGAATTCTTTCTTTTTCTAACTTTTCGATGTCTTTCGTTTCTTAGAAACCCTTAGAAACTTTAGGAAATTATTCAAAATGGCTCGTTTGGACGCTTTTGCACTCCCCTCAGAGTAATGGATTGGGATTTAATAAAAGGCCATTTACTGCTTCAAGAAGAAGAAAAAAAGAAAGTAAAGAAAGCACGTGTGTAAACTCACGTTCATAGAGCAATCTCCCAGACATCGGGATAGCTAGCTTTTTTTTTTTTTTTTTAAAAAAAAAAAATTGGGTTTTTTTTTTAAAGCTTTTGTGCTACAATGTTAAAAAAATATATCTTTGGGAGTTTCTGAAACATATGGGGAAAAAAAGTAACATAGCTTTTCAAGCTTTAAGATAACTGACTATGAGTTTCTGCAAAAGCATATAAATGAATAACTTTTTTGAGTGATAAAGACATATTTAGTGTCACTTGAATTAAAATATACATAGAAAGTTGTCTTAAGAATTCTATTAAAAAAAAAAATTACTTAAATGCAATTTACTTATTTATTTATTTTTGGCAAAAAAATGAAGATATATTTTCTAAACGTTCTTCTTTTATGAAAAATGTTTCTATAATAACATTCTACCTATGTATCACTAGGAACTTTGTACAGAGCAGCCTGAACTAGAACTAAAATCCTAGTTCAGGCCCTTTACAGAAGTCTTAGTTGTATATTGATAAAATGATATTATTATAGGAACATTTTTCATAAAATGAGAACGTTTTACAGCGTTTCATAAAATGAGAACGTAAAACAATCTTTTATGTGTATTTTAATTCAAGTGACACTGGATATAAAAAAAATTATTCATTTCTGCGCCTTTTCAAAATCACGCTTCCAAACGTAGTCCGCCACATTTTAAATAGAATTTATTACATTGATCTACTGAATTTTTATAATTTAATTAAATTATGAAATTTTTTCGCATTTCAAATACGGTAGTCTTTTTTTTAAAAGTATAATACTGGAAATAAAGCTTTCCTAATGAGGGAAAGTTATGTAAATGTTTTTTCCCCAAATGAATATACCGACATAAAAAAAACAATTTATTTTAAGGGAAACAGCGCATTTTTGGATATGAATAGAAAAGAAGGAAAATTATTTGGAAAGATCTTTAAAATAACCTTTTTAGTGAAAAGGTATCTTAATTATTATTGTTTCACATAATTTAATGACATACATTTAATTGTTGAACTATAAAAATTGAATAAATATACTTGTCATTTTAAAGTACATTTTAATGAATTATATAAAAAAGAAAAAGAATAAACCAATTATTTAATTAATATATAATGAATTAATGCTTTGATTTTCGGACACACAAATATCGTTTAAAGTAAATACAAAGTGCAAGAATAATAATAATTACAAAACATAAAATAAATTGACTTTAAATTAGTGTAATCTATCCAATTCTGACAAAATACTTGCCGAGATAAAATGTTTTTAATTTGTAAAAAGTTTTAAACCATTTAATGTAAAAAGAAATATTTATAAAAAATTTCATGTGTATAGTAACTTTCAACACGTTTAGTACTCGCGCGTGAGAGAGAATTTATTTTTTAAAAAGATTGTAACCTCATATATAAATCTCTGATATTAAATCCAGGACCTCAGAATCGGATAAGTTCAGCTCGAAGCTGTTTTCATTTTATACATTTGGGATACAAACTTCTGACAGTTGGCTTGAAGTTGTTTCAAGTTAAATTCGATTCTGTATTTCTTCTATATTAAGAAAAAATTCAAACAAATACTTTTGTTAAATCCATTTAATATATGTGTTGCCACAAATTGAAATAGAAAATTTTCTTTTAAAAAAGAACACAGTTTTAAAGTAATCAAAAATAATTGAAGAAAAAAAAAGATTTTACAAAGTGAAGATGTAAAAACGCATTTAGAAGTATACGGAAATAATGTTTTATAAGATTTTTTTAAATATCATTTTAAAAATCAATAGGAGACGTTTTTAAAAAATTTAAAATTTTGAAAAAAAATTAAAAATTAGAATATGCATATATTTTTGAGAAAGATTATCATATAACATTATATATTTTTATTTTTATTATTGTAATTATTTGAAATAGAGTTGAAAAACAGTAAAATCGCTAAATAAGACATAATGAGTATGAATAAATATAATGAATATACATATAAGAATTTGAATAAACTTTGTAAGGTCTCAACAGAAAATTAAAATCCTTTTAAAGATCACAACAAAAACATATATTAGAATTAAATATATATATGTAACGCTACAGAATGAATCACAAAAATCACAAAATATATCGAATTAATATTGGCTTATAAGTCTTTAAAAAAATGAACCATTATTCTATTTTGTCTGACATAATGTAATTTTAATTTATAGAATATAATTTTTTTCCCTTCATTCCCATCTATTCAGGAAACTTTTGTTTCTTTTGAACGAAAGAAAATAGTGTAGTATTCTTTATTTTTATTATTTTCAAGAACGTCGTTAATTACGTAAAAGGTTATTAAATTTTTACATTTTTAGTAATCCTATAAAATAAAAGAGAACGTATATTTTATTTTTTTATAAGTTTTATTCATAAAATAGAATAAAATTTGTTGTTAGTAAGCAACTCTCGATTGTGTATATCAGAAAAAGAACCGATTTTATCAATGAAAATATTTTTAAAATATAGACTTTTTTTTTAGAATTTCTATATATATAATTGTATCGTAAAATCAAATTTTTTTAAAAATTTCAAAAATGTAATATAATAATTGACTCTACGAAATCAAAATAATAACCTATTTCAACGCATCACTAAAGTATAAAATATGAATTAAACAATATGAAAGAGCATATTAAGAATTATATGGAATAAATAAAATTTATATATATTAAATGCAAAATATTCTAAATTAAAATTTTTAAAAAGTCAAAAAAGAAATTTTTTTTTAATTTCATATATCTAGTATTACAAAGGGGAAAAGACCTGATATAAAACATTAATTATTTTTTTAATGCAGACAAGGAGAAGGTTTAAAATTTCTTTTTCCAAAATAATAAGGAATTCTAGAGTAAAAAGGTGAACATCATCGAAAGACTTAAGTAAACAAAAAAAGGGCGCTTACTTTCGAACTCGGCGTCCCCCGCGCGGGCCCCTGTCACGAGAAGGAAGAGGAGGGGGCCCAGGATCCCGCAGAGGTCGGCGAATGGGTGACGCATGTCGGAGGGCGCATGGAAAACGAAATCGAGAGGATCATTTGACGAGGGCCCGCGACGAGCAGGAATTTATAAGCTCGCGGCGACCCTCCAAACCGGATTGATGATGCTCTCATCCCAATTAGGCAGAGAAAGACAAGACTTTCTCGCTTCGGAAGTAAACAGTAGCTCGCCAGGGCCCAGGGCATGACGATTCCGAACGCCTCCGAATCTTTTTTTAAACTTTTTTTATTTCAGTGTATCTTTTTTTTATAGGAACAATTTTTTTTGTGTATTATTATTTTGTTTTATTCTTTTATACACCCAACTATTTTTTTACAAGGTAGATACATTCCTTAGAAAATAGAGCAAAAAAAAAAAAAAAAAAAAAACGAGTGTGCTTTAAAATAGAGGGCCCCAAAGTGGTGGTTCGCCCCCCTTTTCTGGAACAGGTGATCAAAATTCTGATTCAATTCTCCACAACTTATTTATGTGAATTAGCCTTTTCATCTGTACAGCCATCAAAAGAAGGTGCCGATCTCAGCTTGAAATAAATGTCTTGTAGTTACAACATTGGAACCAATTATCCATAATCTTATTTCAAGTAAGCAGGAACATCCATCACACTAGCAATGTGTATAACGCTAAAAGTTTGATACACCTAAACCATTTTTTAATTGTTTTGTTTATTTTATATATATTATGGTTTATTAATAAATCTTTCATAATTCGGTTACAATTAATAGTTTCATTTTATTAACTAGGTACATATATTATGTGTTCTTAGATCACAATTTTTTTTAAAAAATATATTTAAAATCTATTAATGGTCCACGGGATTTAAATTATAATTTACTAATCCGTGAAGTCAAAAAGTTTGGCGACCGCTGTATTAGACCACACGACTGAAGTAAAACTTCTTTAGCTCATCTATATGTATGTACATGTATATATGCTTATATATGTATATATGTATGATATATACATGTATATTCATAAACATGTATTAGTTTTCTACAAATATTTAAATTTATTATGAGTTTTCATCAATAAATTAATATTGTTGAATAGATTTTTTATTTTTATTCATTATTTTCATTAACAGATACATCAGTAATTACTGTGGTTAATTGTAAGACCGAGGCAATAGGCTTATTGTATGAGAAATAAAATACATATTTTTTCAAATGAAAATTAGAAAGATATCTAGAGAAAACTGCATCGATTGTTGTTCCATGTCCTGTGGTAGGCCCATTTCGGTTATTATTTACTTTATTCATTTATAGTTCTAATTTATTTTTTGTAGAAAGAGAGAGAGTTTATATACCAAGAGTTGCCCATCTTCGGAAGCGAAATTAACATTGAAATCTCCTGCTAAAATTAGTGGCAACATATGATGGTTTTCTCCTAATTCTTCAGAGCTTACTCGACCGTAAATCAGTCTTTTATATAAAAACTATAATATTATTAACTGTGTTATTGAGCGAAATGTAAACAACTACCATTAGAATGTTTGTTCTATCGTTCAAAACACAGTGAGCAGCACATATATCACCAATTGATGATTGACCAATATCGATTTCACGAATATATCGTAATAAAATGTCCATGTTCAAAGTTACTAATAGACAAAATAGGAACTTTAAAATGAATTTACAATTTTGTTCACTTTATAAACGTAGAATATGTAATGTATTGAGAACAAAATATTAATTTATAAAATGTTCAAGAACGAAATGAAATTTTGAAATAATCAAGAAATCACGGTTTGCGTAACGCTAGCAAACTCGCAAACGAACTACTGACTGAAATTTTTCTATCTTCACTAACTTATATCTCACTCTCAACTTCCGTTCGCTTCGCCCGATCACACTTTTCGTAACGCTCTTGTCACGCATTCACCAGCTTACTCCTCAAGTCAAACGTGCGTAAAGAAGTGTTTTAATTCAGAAAAAGCGTGTAAAATAATACATGCGACGTATGGTTAATTTGGGAATATGTTCCACAATTTAAAAAAATGGAGTAAGTTGAAAAATCTTTAAATATTTTCCCAAAAAACCACTGGGAAAAAGTAATAATAAAAAGTATATGTTAGATATTTATAAAAAAAAGTTCATTTTTATTAAACACACAAGCGCAAAATTAAAATTTGTGCACAGTGAAAATTCAGTCTATAAATACATATACACTGCTGACCACCGTAAATGCAACACCCTGAAGGAAGCATGCAAATAACATGAAATTTACAACATGCATTAGTGGAGGTGAGATATGCAAATGATTAGAATTTCAGCGCAGACACACA
>BMAV01014586.1:42223-83322 GCA_019973955.1 Trichonephila inaurata madagascariensis | reverse complement strand
GTTGCTTTTGAGTGCAATCAATCAATTAGTAATTTATCTACAGAGAGATGTTTTTTAAGGCTATCTTGAATTCTCTAGAGAACAGTTTTATTTTTCTTATATATATTTATCACTTTTCAAAAGAGTTGCAATTTTAATTCATTCGATATTACTATCTATCCATTTCTTTATTCGTTTTCATTTGACTAAGATTTGATATCACGGGGCACGCGCCAAGTTCTTGTTTATGTTCGCCAAGATGGGCAATAACATTACAATATAGTTACCTTGATATTTTTGCAGTTTTTGGAATACTGCAAGTTTCCAGTACTTTTTAATTGATAGTCATTATTAATGATAATATATATTATGTAATTATTTTATTAATAATATAATATAAAAATATAATTATTACTATATGTAATAATCATCCAATACTCGTTATTTATAATAATTGTTTTTATTATATTTATTTATAAATATTACATATTATGTTATTTATTTATAATTATTGTTATGTTCTTTATTTATAATTATTATTTTGTTATTCATTTATATTTATTATTTTGTTATTTATTTATAATTATTACGTTACACGAGTATTCTTATGAATAATTTTTATATTACTATATGATGATTTTATTCTTTTTTATAAAAAAAAATTACTATTAAATAATATATGATTATTATATATAATAGTTATATTATTAAATCATACTATGTAAATATTATATACAATTACTATTAAATTACATTATAAGATTATTATTATATACTGTGCACAATATTTTTTTTAGTACATGTAACTTTTTATTATATTATATTGTTATTCATTATTTATTTATTGATCTTCATTTTATTCTCAATCTCTTCCTATATTCTTCTTTTGAAATAAATGTATTTCAAAATTTTTTTTTAAATTATCTTTCTAACGATTTGATACTGCTAGGCCGCCACCTTCCAGCGACAACAAGCGCTGCTTGGCATGATTCCTTTATCGCGCCAAATAGCGCTTGGCGTCATGCCCCGTGGTATCAAACTAGCATCAAAGTTATTAGTTTTATAAAAGTCGATTTGATTTAAATCGTACATCATCTAGTTGAAAATGGAGTTCATCTGTTTTATTTTTATAAGCTTAATTATTTTTCAAGGGATTTATTATGAATGGTTTACTGCTAAACAATAAGTCGTTTCCGAAAAGATTGCTTTTTAAAATCGTATAAAATATTCCAAAATTAAAAAGAATTTTCATGTAAATCTATACTTTCTCTTATCTCTTATACATAATTTAATTGAAAGTATAGTTCTTCCACGGATACAATCTGTATTAATCCATATCAAAGGGAGACAAAATAACTGGTATAAATTAGCAAAATTGTATGAAAAAGTAACAGAAAAATATCACTTATGTCAGAAAAAATGACAAAGAAATGTTAAGATATTAGCAAGAAAAATGATTCAGATTTTTTTTTTTTTTAAAGTTTATTAGAGCCATTTGGGGAAAGTCTACCAGCATTGATACCGATTTTGCTTGTCTTTTTCCCTACAAATCTTTTTTCCGGCAGATTTTTGAATTTGTGTGAGTTTGAGAATATTTTGCTAATTTATTTTAAAATTTAAATTTCGAAAAAGTGTTCAATGTTTTTCATCGGAAAAAAATTAACTTCTACAGCTTTCCTTAAAAATTTTCACATCACTATTTATTATTGATTAAAAATCTATGCGAATCAAATTCTTGATTTTAAATTTTAAAATATGTTGAAATTTACACCAATTAAAAAAAAAACAATTGTTTGTCGAAACTAGCAAATGAAATAAATCTGAGAATAAGTTTAATAATTTAACACTTAAGCATTACTTCTTTAACTAATAATACTTAATCATTTTCATAAAGACGTTTTATATTTGATACAAAAAGAGTTAAATTTGAAGAAGGTTTAGTGAAAATATGGAGTATACATACATTTTGAGCCTAGTCTCGTAAGATCCTGAGAAATTGCTGCTAAGAAAGCAACCTCGTAAAATAAAAGCTTTTTCTTTATGTTTTCTTTCAAATGTATTTTTTTGCGTTTGAATCTGAATAGAGGTTAAATGCTTTTTTTTTCACGAATTCCTATACGAAAAATAAAAATAAAAATATTTGTTATAATGTATTACATCAGCACATTGTTTTTGTTTCAGAGTTCTGAATCAATTGAATCATATGCCATGTTCAGCTAATATTTGGGTGAAAAGTCACAAGAAGTGTTAAGGTATCCGACTACGTTCGGAACCGTGATTTTGCAAAAGCGTATAAATGGATAATATTTATGATATTTAGTCACTTAGATTATAAAATGCATATAAAATTGTTTTAAGAATAATATTACAATAAAAAATTATTTAAGTACAATATTTTGACAAAAACGGAACATAGAATGACCCATTTTCAAAATATTCTTCTTTTGTGAAAAATGCTTCTATTATAATAATATTTTGCCTGTATATAGCTCAGACCTCTGTACAGAGGCTCAACTAGAGTTTTTGAAATATATAACTTAAAAGTGGGTTGATCCATGTTTTACGACAACAAAGGGGAGAAATTTTAAGAAAAAAAAGCCGATCATTATTTCAATTGGTTGTAATTCTGAAAATAATGTGAATTTTTTTCAAAATTCTTAGTTGAGCTTCTGTACAGAGGTCTGAGCTATATACAGGCAAAATATTATTGTAATACAAGCATTTGTCACAAAAGAAGAACATTTTGAAGAAAGGTTATTCTAAGTTATTTTTTGCCAAAATATCGTATTTAAATAATTTTTTTTGTCAAAATGTCCTTAAAACAATTTTATACATGTATTCTAATCTCTGACACTAAATATCATGAAAATGATCCATTTATGCACCTTTTTAAAATCACGGTTGAGATTGATTGATTGATTGAATATTAACGTCGAAATGTTCAGCTACACGAGGGCTTTTGGCGACGGACCACGCAATTTTGAACCACGGTCAAGTAAATCACGGTTGAGAACGAATACCTTAATTGTTTGTGTGTTTTATCATGACTGTCTTTCGATATCAGTGTAAAAGAGAAAAAAAAATTACAAAAACAGAAAATTTCTTTTTAAAAGTCTAAAAGTTTGAAGATTTTAGTTCCTTGTATTAAACTCACGCCTTACTGCTTATTTCTGAAATAACTATTCGGTAAAACTTGGTCACTTCTGTGATTAAATCTTTAAGTTATTTACAATAAGAGTTATTAATAACGTGAAAGTATGCTTTTAAGAAAAAGGCTTTCGTACCATAGACATACATGGAAACAATTACAGTCGGACTTCTATATAACGAAGTCGCTAAATCCCGAAAAAAGTTCGTTATATGGAAAATTCGTTACATAGAGATTCATCTTTCTATTTTCATTATAAATCACATAAAACAAATTTCAAATTCCTAAATACTGTATATTAAAAAAAAGTAATTATTCACGAATATTTGTAAATTAATAATATTTATTTTATATATCTTACCTATCGAAAATAATAAAAAGAAAGAAAAACAGCAAGGAAAATTTCTTGACGCCTTTATCTCCATCCTGAAGAATTAATTATTTTTCTTTGTTGCTCAAGCACTTACGTTTTGACATTTTCGAGCTACAAGAGACGAAGTTACCAGTACGACTGGTCAACACTACAAATGAACGGAAACTAGTTCAAGGACTCTAGACAACTCTACTGAAGGTGAAAGGGGATATTAAAAATATTTCCAGTGAACTGGATGGTGGGGTTATAGGTTGTACTTATTGGATGAAACGCCCAGAATTCTATTGCTCTCGGCAAGCTGGCACCTAAAAAAACTAGTTCAAGATTTATGACCACTATAAAGCGTGTTAAAAAAGAGGACAACTTGAAATGCCAGAAATACTTTAAAAATGGGGAGGGGAAAAATTGAATAACAAGAGAAAAAGTGTTCGTTATATAGAAAATGCACTTCTCTATTGGGAGGTTATTTTACGAAGAAATTCATGAAATGTTCTTTGTTCCCGGTAAAAGTTCGCTACATAGAAAAATTCGCAATATAGAGGTTCGTAATATAGAGGTTCGACTGTATTTAAAAAAAAGATGATGTTCACATAAAATACATTCGTGAACGCGTAACATTATCTATTACAACTTAAAACACAACAAAAAAAATATCATTTTTATTCCTTATATGGACATAGTGTGCCTGCCCCATTTTGGCATTTACTGCACAAACAATTACATAATCAAAAAGTGCGCTTGTGTCTTAACTGAAATAGAATAGAGTGAATTCATCACAACTCCCGTTGCCTGCACCTTGAAAATAGAGGCAAAACCTTCCACAATCAAAGTATCAAATCTGGAAAAAATGTAACAGAGTAATAATTACGTTTTAATCTTTATTTTATTACGGTTTTCTCGAGAGAACTGCCCTCTTTTTCTTCCTCTCGTAAATTGGAATAAAGGTCAAGATCGATTGAAAGGAAAAACAAATACCTTCTGCAGTCGCTTTATTTAATTTTTGTCCTTGGTTCTTCGCTCAAAGCAATTATCCTCACAACTCCCAAAGCGTATTGTGGGCGGGAACCATCGGGCGAAGAAGAAACGTATCAAGACTTTCACACCCCGAAGATGTTTCTCCTCTTACGCAATCCTGGAATAAATTTCACATTATTCACATTCTAGAGGAATCGCATTCAGCGGCAAGGAGTTACCCAGTTCTTTTAAAAGACAACTGAGAGATTATTTATAGATCTACTCGGAGAAAGAATGAGTCAATTTAAGCAAATCTAGTGTTGTGGACTCACTCGAATCCAGCACTCATGCGTGGTGATCTCGTGTTTTGGTCAGGATGGAATGAATCACTACTCAAATTATTGACTTCCACACTTTTTTACACAAATGTAACAAAACTTTATTAAATACTTTAAAATATATACCATCATCAACGCTAATTACAACATTCGGCAATATAGTAACTCGCAACAGACCGCTAACCTTTTCAATCTCTTGAGTGTCTGTGGGCGTACCACTACACCTATAACTATAGGGCACTAACTATACTAGGGCACTAACTATAGGGTGTCCGAAAAGTGTGACTACACTTTTAAAAATAAACAAAGATTTTAGCTTAGGGTCTTTTAAGTTCCATGAAGAAAAGGTAAAAGTTTCTGTTCAATTAAATGCAAACTTAATGGTGCAACGTTCCGGTTTTGCAACATTCTCGTTGCAAAATGGCTTCACCGCAAGAACAAGCGCAAGTTGTAGCATGGTTCATCGAATTTAAATCTGAAACACATCAACAGTGTAATTCGGAATAGATATAAACGAAGTCTACCTTCAAGATTCCAATTTATAAGTGGCATGAAATATTTATGACTTTAGGTAGCGTATTATCATAAAAAAAATTTGGCCGTCCTAGCAGAAGCCGAGACGATGTTAGTCGAGAATCGATGTGTTGCTCGAGGCTAATCGTGCGCACAATGAAATCATGCAATAAAGCAAAGCAAAAAGAACTTTGATATTTTCTTTATGAAGCAAAAAAAAGCCTTAGTGAATATCTTATTTGTAATTAAAATTTGAAAGTGTGGTCGCGTACTTTTCGGCCACCCGATATAATAAATGTAGAATGTTCATGTGAATAAATGTTCTAAAACATACGATTTAACATGAAATGATCCTGATGGGGAAAAATATTGTGAAATAAGTATTAACATACATATTAGTTCATTTGAGGTGTATTTATAATTGAAAAACATTAAAAGAAATTTTTTTTAATTCTAAAACATGTCTTTGGAAATTTGTTAGCTAGGAAAGTTGAGAAGCAATGTTGCTGTAACAATTCTGGCAACATATTTAGATTTCTCGATTACAAATATGATGCTAGTACAAATACTAAGAAAACGGTGATTTCAGGTTTATAATTAAAATTCAAAATCAAAAATAAACATGTTGTTTTGATACATTTATTCCTCGTTGTAAATAATTAATGTCAGCCGAGAACATTTGAAGAGTTATAAAAATTTCCTTTTAATAACGGTACTTTCTTTTCACATTTGTTTGTTTCAGTTTAAATTTTTTCAATCACTATGCATCACCTTCATTTAGAATGTAGAGAATAAAAACCGCAAAATATAAATTTACCATAACTACGCTGTTGAAAATATAAAGCACTTGTTCACAGCTGTTCCCACGTCAAAACGAAATAGCTATTTGAAATTGTTTATATACTGTTTCAAACGAGATTTTGTAAATATAAGAGGAATACATGCAAGAAAATCATCAAAATCGAATTAATTTTAAGGCTTTGAAATGCCTTTTAAAGTAATCGAAAACAAATAAAATAGCTCTTATGCACCACAAAAATCCACACGGGGGTTACAGAAGTAAAAAAAACTATGCAAATAAAAAAAATGAATTACAAAGTAAAAAGAATTACCAAATGAAATGTATGGAGAGTAAAATTACAGAGCGTATTACACAATAACAACATTCACTGGAAGCAAGCTGTAAAAAGTAGGTGTTGACTTTTAAAAGCATGCAGTTTGAACATTTTTTTAAACATTTTTCAACCAAAAAAGAATAAAAAGTTCAACAATTTTCTCACCAACAGTACTACAGTCACAAAATTAGAAATTCACAGGTTAGGTTCTCTAATTCTCTAAAGTATATTTTAAAATTAACCTAACCTGAAAGGAACCGGGTGTTTTTAAAATTTTTAGGGAGATGATTGCATGACAGTATTAGTGGAATGTTGGAAAAAGCTTCTTTAACATTAAAACAATTATTTAAAAAAAGCAAAATTAAAGTTAATTCCTACTTTGGGGGCGCCATCTGTTGCTGTTAGTTGTAACTTCTTCAGAAATATAAAGCAGAATAAAAAAATAAAAAAATTAAACTTAATTAATATGAATTAATGTTTGAAAATACTGTATTAACATCAAGTGTCATCCACTAGAAGTTTTAAAAAATGTATTTGAACTTTACTGATTGAAAATTTGAACAAGATATATACAATATATATAGATATAGATATCTATATATATAATACAGGGAGAGTGTGAACTAATAGTTGGAATTGAAAAATTGAGCTGACTGAATGAGCATATCGTTCTAAAGCAGGATTGGGCAAATAGTCATAAACCACGCGCAGAAAGGTGTTCTTTTTTTTTTTTCTTTTTTTTCTTTTTTTGTGGCCCGCCAAAACTGTCAGAAAATCTCGAGATTTTTTTCCCAGGCGTAACCAAAGATTCGTCTCTTAGGTATATTCCACTATCAGAAAAACAGAATTCTTTTATATATAAGGATAATAAAGTACCCGAAAGTGTTTCTGCTAAGATCAGAGATCATCTTCAGAGTTTGGAGGATTAGGTCACAAGAATTCAGGATTTCAAGAAAGCCGAAAATCCATTGGTTCTTGAGACTGAATTCAATTTGGTTTCTTATCTCACGCACTGATAATATTGGTGCAGTACCTGAAAAGCTGTAGCTTGAACTTTTGGATTTGCAGTCAGATCACAAATTAATTCTGTAGCATTAATTGACTTTTACAAATCTTTGTCAGCTGAAAAACATCTATGTACGAAGAAATTTTCTGGGTAAACGTTCTTTATATTTGGGTCGACATATATTTCTGAGTATATTGTATATATATTGTATATTTTTCTAAACTCACATAGCTGAGCCTCTGCACAGAGGTCTGAGCTATGTATAGGCAAAATATTATTATAATAGAAGCATTTTTCACAAAAGGAGATTTTGAAAAAAAGGTTATTCTAAGTTAATTTTTTGCCGAAATATTGTAGTTAAATAATTTTTTTTGTCAAAATGTCCTTAAAACAATTTTATACATGTATTCTAATCTAAGTGACACTAAATATCATGAAAATTATCCATTTATGCGCTTTTTTAAAATCATGGTTCCGAACGTAGTCGGATACCTTAATATTATCGTAAAGATTTTTTCCAGTGTACGCAAATTTTGAAGCACACGATTTGTTTCGTTCTCAAGTTTAAATGTTTGTATTATTTTATGTAATAATCAGGTGATTGTTGCTTATACTATTGGAATTTATGACTCTAAAGGAATCTATAAAAAGTTGAATTGATTAAAAAAAAAGACTTCATTTAATTGGCGATCTTTGTATGAATATGAAGGATGATCGTCTGTACGCTGACTTTCGGAGGCAAGTGTAGGTGTAAAAAAAAAGTTGGCTGTTTCAAACTTGCAGACTGTGATGAGAATTTGAACATGCAATCTCACTCTCTATTTCAAAAAAAAAAAAAAAAATGTAAAAAAGTATTATATAGGGTACATTTGTCTCATTAAACTGATTCTAAAATTAAATGTGCTTGCATCAATAGATGATATGAAATAAGTACAGTAAGTAAATTAAAATAAAGCTGCCACTATTTTATTTAATTTCTATTTACTGATTTTTATGATACAATTTATAGCTTTTCTGATAATGAATGCTATCATTTCAAAAAGTTGCGGTCCTGCGATATCCACCACTTTCACAATTTGACCCTCGAGCCAAAACAGTTGCCCGCCAATTTTCTGGAACATAACAAAATTTTCTTCAATTTTTTTTTTCATGTAAAATTAATTGGGAACACCAATTGAACAAAAGCACTTCGCTTGGTGGCAGTCTTAGCTAATAGATAATCGGTATAATCACGACGAAAAATGAAATAAATATCGAATAGACTTAATCAGGTAATGGAAATTTAGCACTTAGATTGAAAAGTTAATTTCACGTGTTACGTAACAAAATTAAAGATGAATTCCCGAAATATTTAAATAATGTTCGTTTTGATCTCACTTAAGGTATCCGACTACGTTCGGAACCATGATTTTAAAAAAGCGCATAAATGTATAATTTTCATGATATTTAGAGTCACTTAGATTAGAATACATGCATAAAATTGTTTTAAGGACATTATGACAAAAACAATTTATTTAAATACACTATTTTGGCCAAAAATTAACTTAGAATAACCTTTTTTCCAAATGTTCTTCTTTTGTGAAAAATGATTCTATTATAACAATATTTTGCCTGTATATAGCTCAGACTTCTGTACAGAGGCTCAACTATGGTTTTTGAAAAATTCACATTATTTTCAGAGTTACAACCATTTGAAATAATTATCGGGGTATTTTCTTATAATTTCTCCCTTCTGTTGTCGTAAAACATGGATAAACCGACTTCCAAGTTATGCGTCTCAAAAATTCTAGTTGAGCCTCTGTACAGATGTGTGAGCTGAATACAGGCAAAATATTATTATAATAGAAGCATTTTTTACAAAAGGAGAACATTTGGAAAAAAGGTTATTCTAAGTTAATTTTTTGCCAAAATATTGTATTTTAAATATTTTTTTTTGTCATAATGCCCTTAAAACAGTTGTATACATGTATTCTAATCTAAGTGACACTAAATATCATAAATATTATCCATTTACACGCTTTTGCAAAATCATAGTTCCGAACGTAGTCGGATACCTTAAAAATAATAATAAAATAGTCCTCGTTCTCTCTCTTATTGTTAGATTCTACCCATGCCCCATTCTCTAATAACGCAGAGAAGATATGAAACTGGTAACCGTCAAAAACATTAATTCCATCGGATAATAGGGGCGACAGAAATAACAATAATCAGCTACTGAACAAAAAAAAAGTACGAAGCAAGTAGAATTAAAAACGCAACCAATCCGCGGCGTTTGCTAATCAACGGCTGCAATGTCTGACTTCGAATTTTCGTAATTAGCATACACGATAAGAATCCTCGGGTTTGGAAGAACGTTGTACTCGAACACCTCGATTTTTGTGTTTGTTTTTCCTTGCTTTTTTTTACATTTCTTTCACTTTTTTTTTATCACGTAGACGCCTAGATATGTTTTGTTTTCATACGTTTACAGTTTTGAAAAAACTCGAAAGATGGAAAAAAAAAATTCTCAAGGTTAGAAGGTCGTTGTCCGCTGATGTAGACGAATTTCAAAGCTGTGCCTCGCAGCTACAGCGGCATGATTTAGCTTGAAGTGAAAGTGATAGTAATTTATTTATTTTTTTTTTATATTTCAGGGTTAATGTCATACATTGATACTTACTGATATCGTAGTACTGCAGGTGATTTTATAGCTGCCGCGCAGGTGTTTGACAGATGTAATTCAGCACATCTACATTATTGGGCAAAAACGAAAGACATGTTTGGAATTAAATTTTAGAATGGATGAATATCAAAATGTATCTTGCGAAACGAATATTCGGAGACATTTTTTTCTTACTGAATTATTGAATTCGATTCTAGAACAAGAATGTATTACCATTTGTTGCACAATATTCAGTACGTAAAAAGTTTTTAAAAATAATTGAAAAAAAATGTCTCTAAAAATTTTTTTAATCTAAAGATTTTTTGGATGTTTTTTATTAAAATTTATTTGAAGTTGTTATCAAACATGTGGAATGCCTATTGAAACATTTAGATCTCATACGCTGAAGGAGATAAGGAATTTAAACAACAAAAAGTTGAAAATAAGATGACATTTAGAGATCCTAGACTTGGTTTTGAGAATTTACAAAGAGATTTCGTGAATGTGCATATTGATAAGATTCGTG
This sequence comes from Trichonephila inaurata madagascariensis, assembly GCA_019973955.1. Taxonomy (NCBI): domain Eukaryota; kingdom Metazoa; phylum Arthropoda; class Arachnida; order Araneae; family Nephilidae; genus Trichonephila; species Trichonephila inaurata. The sequence continues at coordinate 72,729 of BMAV01014586.1, read as the reverse complement.
TAAATTTCGCACGTATATATAAATATTATTATAGTAAATTACTAATTGAACATATTTTAAATACTAATACATTTCAAAAATCTAAAAAATTGTCTTTAACTAACAATAATCGTATTCTCGCACTAAATATAAAAAACTTGTATATTTACTTGATAAATTTTAAATATCTTCACTTTTTTAACACCAAAAAAAAGCAAGTTAACTTCTATAACATTATTAATGACTGCAATACATATATTGTGAAATGTGGAAGTATTTTACAATCGATTCTTTCGAATATCATCGATATTTTATGCATACGCTATAATTAAAGATAGCTTAGAAATTATTTAAGCCACATGAAAGACCAGATTACTTTTTCTATGCAAGGTTTTGATTTCGAATGTCTTTTTAACTCCATGGATATTGATGATCTAATTCTTTTTAACTCCATGGATATTGATGATTTAATTAGAGTTTTCATGCAAATACACAAAAAGTATTTAAATAATGAAGCAAAACTAGAAAACTGTAAGACTTTTATTAAACATGCACTATAAGTGAGCTTCTTTGCTTTCGTTTAAAATCTTTATATGCAGGCAGGTTAGAGGCCTACTTCAAGGTTGCCCAGCTAGTAAAGTTTGGTCCACTCTCTATTAGCATTTTCCTATAAATAAACTGTCTGCACTTTCTTTATTATTGCTTAAATAACTTGGTTTCTTTTGGTATAAATGGTGGAATTAAATCAACTAATACATTCTACCCCTATTATCTTAATTCGATAAAAAAACTAACTTTAATTCAAACAAAGTTAAAATTTTGTATTTAGATTTACAGATAGCTAATAATAAAGTATTAAGTTTTTTTTTTTGATAAAAAAAAAAGATACACATTTGCATTCCATGCAATGGAAATACCTTTTTGATATAGCAACTAACATATATTTATTTACAGAAACATTATATTAGCTTTTTCTTACATCAAAAGAATAATTTAACACACACAAAATAGACAAATTTAATAATATTCTGTAACAACAAGTTCTCTTATAATTGTTTGGACTATCCCATATATAAACATCTTAAAAATATATAAACCTCATAAATACATTGATCGCCTTGTAAATTTTAATTCTAAAACCATCACACAACATTAGGTTCATAAAGTCAACTTGTTAGTAGCCTGACTGTGAAGACTGAAATTACTTTGCTCATAGTTAACACTTTACGACACACATTCTTAAACATTTTATTTATTTATAAACTCTTTAACCTTTTTTACAAACAACTGATAATAACCAATCAGATACCATCAATGCGCACTTTTTAAAACGTCATAGTATGGTATTGATGACATGTTACTTTTAATGCATTCAAGATTTTTACTTTACTTAACCAATAACAGCTTTTCAATAATTTAAAGTGTTTCATTTCTTTAAAATCCTCTGTGAGTAGATTTTTTTAAAAACATTTCCGTTGTACTCTGAATTTTTTTTTAAACTTTCACAACTGTTTAATTTTTAAATCCATCCTCTATTTTGAAGCTTTCGTTTTTGTTCTCTTATTCTTTTCTATTTCTTTTTCGAATTTTCTTTTTGTATGCTTCCATGCAAGTCTTCCGAGTTGTAAGGGAGGAAGTCTGGTTTCATCGAATTGGTTGAACTGTACTAATTCGGTCCTAAGTTCAAATTGCTTTTTAATATTTGCTAAGTTCCTTTTTTATTAAAAAAATTTTTTTCCGTTTTATTTTTCTACTTTTTTTTCACATATTTATTTCGTTGAATATTTCATTACTTCTTCCTATGTTTAAACCAATTCTTTGTATTTCCCTCTCTCTGTGTACAGTCACTTAAAAAAGTATTGGGATATTTGGCATGTATAACTGAAAAGACATTTATAGAAATATTTATTACATTAAAACAAAATTAATTCAGAAATATTTTAACATTTGGTGTACAGTATATAAAGAACATTTTATGAGTAGTATAGATTTATAATTTGATCTAGCATTTCAAATATAATTCAAAGGCACACTGGAGTCAAAAAAGTATTGGGACACTTTTGAAATGAGAAATTTAATAAATATACAGCTTATTAATAGAATTTAATTTCATACCCCTTTTTTAGAGACTAGAAGTTTAAACATAAACGTTTCAACAGATAAGATTATTTATAGAAGAAATGGCGAGAAACAAAGATATATCGGTTGGTGTGCGAAATCTCGTAACAAGTCATTGGAAAGAGGAGTAATCAGTTCGTCGTATAAAAAAAATCTTGAAATTGAGTAAGTACTGTTTTTAACATCATTGAAGGTTCAAGAAAACAAATAGTGTTGAAAACAAGCAAAGATCAGAGCGTCCAAATATATTTAATGAACGTGAAGAGAGGTGGATTGTGAGACAAGTATGCCTTAATCCAAGAACTAGAGCAGTAAAAATGACTTTGCAATGTAAAGAGTAGGTTCCGAAAATCAGTAAATCTTGAAACTCTCAGAAATGTTTTAAGAAAACATAAGTTTCATGGTAGAATACCTCAAAGAAAACCCTACATCATCAAAGCAAATAGACAAGCTAGATTGGCATTTGCTAAAATGTATGTAAAGAGGCCAACAAAATATTGATAAAATGTAGTTTTTGTTGATGAAAGCAAATATAACATTTTCGGATCGGATGGAAAGCAAAACGTTTGGCGGAAATCAAATACAGCAATGCATGTCAAAAATTTAAGGCCTACTATCGAATATGAAGGGGTTAAACAACTTGTCTGGGGCTGCATGGCAAGCTCTAGTGTAGAGAACATAGATTTTCTTGATGGTATAATGAATAAATATGTCTATCTTGACATTCTCAAGCGAAATTTAATGCAAAGGGCGAGCAGGCTGAGAATCTCAGGACATTTTAAATTGTTCCAAGATATTGATCCGAATCATACTGCAGAGATTTGCAAGTTATGGGTCCTAAACCACTGTCCTAGTGTTATTAAGACTCCTGCACAAATTCCAGACCTTAATTCCCTTGAACATGTGTGGGATTATTTGCAACAAAAACTATATGAGCACCAAATTTCTAACAAGCAGGATTTAAGAAAATATTTCGTTGAAGAGTGGACCCAAATCTATTGATCGTTTTGCGAAAAATTGATCCAATCCATGCCAAAGAGACTTCGAGAGGTCATAAAAAGCAAGGGTGGCCCCACAAGATATTGATTTCTAAGTTTGAATTGTTTTTCTTAATTTATTGGGAAGTATCCCAATACTTTTTTTGAGCACGTTTTTTAACTCGATTTCTTTTATTATCAATTTTAACCATAACTGCATTAATGTATGAGTTTTGTTCAATTTATTATTATTTGTATTTACTAAAATAACATTTACTTCTTTTTTTTTTATTTCATATCTATGTTTAAGTAAAATATTACGATAAAAATCTATGAACTGGTAATGTGTCCCAATACTTTTTTGAGTGACTGTATATACAGAGAGAGAGAGAGAAAGAAAGAAAGGAAAATATTGCATAAAAAATTACATATCAGTGAAGAAACATTACATAATATAAAAGATTCTTGTTAATCTTTTCAGACAGAGTAATTCATTAACAAATTTCGACATTTTTTGGCAGTTTTATCTTTCTTGCATAATATGTAAGAAATAAAAGCTGTAATAAGGCTTGAAATAAAAAAAAAAATAGTTCTTAACGAGATTTACTATTTAAAAAAGCATGAACCTTTTCATAGATAAATATACACGTTTTTATGCTTTACTTTCGTTCATTTTGTCTGTAATATATAATCCTCTGAAATGTATTTTAGATAAATGGAAATAATTTAGACTTAACACAAGCACGTAATTTCTCAAAAAATCTGGAATTTTAACTGTCTAAAGATTGCTTTCGGATGTCATAAAACAAAATTAATTACACTTTTTTCTTTTTCAGTTCTTTTAATTCACATTTCATATTCTCAGAATTGACCACAAAAGTATGGGAAAGTCCCAGTTTCATTATTGTTACATAAGGTGCAGCGGCAAATAATCTCATTATTATGTATGAAGAATGCATGTTTTCTGCAGATGTTCTTAGTACTGATGGACAGGTCAGGTAATTAAATGACTAACCCTAAATTTAATTATTTATGGCTGTCTCACAGATAAAATGTCTAACCACGTGCTTCCGAGTCATTGATAGATGATACTGCTAAACCTCGACTGCCTGAGATCCAAAATACGTTATCAGGGATTTTTTATTCCCTTTGTTAACTTGAAAACGAAAAAAGTCCAATCTGTATCAAATGAAATTTATTTTCGTACTTTTATGAAACTTAACCTGGGAGCAGTCACGCACTTGATACTCAAGTTGATGGTTACGCGGGGTGACTGAGTCATCCTAATCCTTTTTTATATTTATTTTTATTTTTGGTACACCATAAAAATCGTAATTCCAGTGAATAATTTAAGGGCTCATAGGACCCTTAACAGCTCTCCGTACACACGAAAAAAACCTCCTTCTTCAAACCAATGTAACTTAGCAATAAAACAAAACAATAATTTGAAATTTTTACCACATGATAATCATATATATTTACAATATTTTTCAAATTTTTAGAGAATTTCAAAAAAAATTTAAAAAGTTATAAAAAAAATAAAATTTGGAGAATTTTTTAAAAATATGAAAATCAGTATTTTACACCGCGCAGGATTCTGAAGTACAAATTTGATCAAAATTTACAAAATTAATTTTACTTGGTATAAAAATGTTCACTTTTGAAATTATACAAATATAAGAAATTTAGAGGAAAAAAAAAATTTAAATACAATTATAACGAAAATTTTAAGATTTTAAGAAAAAAATAAATTAAAATTCAAATTAAAAAAATTCTATTAATTTTTTTTTTTTTTGAAAATTGATGTATAAGTTAAAAGAGCCTTATTTTGAACACGTGTATAAAATTTCAAATTGATATCATAAATAGTTTCTGAGAAATCCTGCGCGGAAGCTAAAATTGTTTGTTTTGCGAGAAATGAAGTTAAAGATAAGACAGAGATAGGGTTTTCATTTAAATTTCACTACTTATTTCTCAATAATTTCGGAAGTTTTCACAGTATCAACACAATTTTGGTACCAAAATACTCAGAAATATTGAGGCTTTAACATATATTTGATTCAAAACTTGAAAATTTTGGAATTTAAGAGTTCTGTAAGGTCTTAATTAAGAGAAAGTAAACTTACCTACTTTTTTAAAGACTTCAATTTTTCTTTAATAATTTGAGAAAAAATCCAATCAAACTGAACTAAAATGACACAATTCACAGAAACCTTTCTTTCAGACTCCAAAACTGTCATATTTTGTTCAAGTTATTCTAGTTTTATTGTCCTTAGAGGAATTCTAATAGTGTTGAACTTTTCTTACCTGTGCCTTTTTGACAGGGTGCAGTGTGTCTTGTGACCGATGACAATACAATCATTTCAAAATTTTGTTCCATTGTCCTGTTCAAAATCGTCAAAAATAACGATTTTAAGTGTTTCGAGATTTGGTGACTATGTCATTATATCGTTTCCAGATTCGGTGATTGATTGCATATACCATTTCCAAATTTGATGACTAATTCCAAATAAGGCGACTAAAAGACCCTACTCCTTAAAAAGGTGCAACCCTAAAAATGAAAACGCTTGTTACGAAAAAATAAAACAAACAAAAAACGTGTTCTTTATGTGAGAAAGGGAAAAAAAAGACTCGTGCATGTGAATAAAAATAATTTATGTTCTAACTGCTAAATATTTTTTTTTATTTTTATAAAGCAATACGTTTAGAAGTGATAGTACGAATTAATATTATAGCAATACGTTAAAAAGGTGATAAATTTTTGTTCTTACTGCTACATATTATTTTTTATTTTGACAAAGCAATATGTTTAGAAGTGATGATACGAATTAACATAATAGCAATACGTTTAAAAGGTGATAATACGATTGACATTTAATATTTCTTCTTAAAACACTTTTATTAGTTAGACCTGTATCTATAGAGACCGAATCTTTGAAATATAATGATATGGGACTCATCTGAGGTCCCGTAAACGGAGAGAATAAATACCCTTCAGACCCATTAATTAATATCATTGAAGAGCAAGACTAATTCCAGCAGCCACATAATTCCGACTCCAAATATGAAACTCAAGGATAAATTCAACAAAGAATAAATGATAGCTTTAAAAACTAAAAAAAAACAGGCTTTTATTGTAGATCGAACTAAAAAATGAAAAATAAATTATAGTTTAAAAAAATACTAAAAAACACGCTTTTATAGTGAATAGAACTAAAAAGTAAAAAAATAATTCTTAATATAAGAATAAAATGATTAACAAGGAAATTAATGTCATTGGGATAAAAGCGTGGGGTGCTCTATATTAATTCTTATAATTTCTTACTAGTTCTCTATTCCGAAATGCTGAGTTAGTGTAAAAATGTAGTACAAAGCACCCCACACTTTTACCACAATGATATTTATTTTCTCGTTAATCATTTTATTCTTATATTAAGAATTATTTTTTTACTTTTTAGTTCGATTCATTATAAAAGCGTGTTTTTTTAGTTTTTTTTAAACTATAATTTATTATATTCTTCTCATTTACATTTATAGACCATAACAAGTCGTACAACACAGACAGAAAAATGCCTCAATTTCCATGGAAATTCGTAGAATTATAGCTTGTATCTCTGTTAACAATATAGTGTTTTTAAAAATTTCAAAATATTCCATGAATACTTTCTTTTTTTCATTTTAATACGGGCAGGCTTACCAATTTAACATTACGGTATAGGAGAAAAAACGCGGAACACATTTTATACCAAAAAAAATGAATCAACTCTGTTAAAAAAGGGAAGTATGATAAAAAATGCTGCTTTCTAAAGGATAGTGAAACCAGAATATTATATTAATTTTTCATTTTTTTTTTTATATCTGAAAAATTGTTCCGAATTCGGTTCCTATTCTTTAACATTAACCGAAAACAGCCTTAATTGTGCTTCCTTTCAATAAATTAATGCTTATTTTAAATCTTTTCTTTTCGGCTTTTCAATATGATCCCGCCCCAACGCTCGAGAAACGCTGGCCCAAGTACATTTCACACACAGCACTTTAAAAAAAAAATTTTCACATTAAAACTTTGCGTGAGCCAATCCTTAAATCGATGCCCTTTCCGTGAGTTTACAAATCTCCGCAGACTATTCTCTCATTCAGTTTAATACAAATAATAAACTCATTCCAATCAATTTAATACACAAGTGGTGAAAGGATTCTATTCCTTATAACATTTTTTTAACATTTCTTTCATACATTAATTAAAGAATTTGTTTGAAAAGATAATGCAGATGATAATAATATAATATAATGGCATCACTACTGCAACAAAAAATACTACTACTACTACGAATAATAAAAGTCGTCTTGAATCAAAAGTTTGCAATGGGAAGTCTTCGATCATTTTTAGGTTGTCTCAACCCTAAAAGTAATAGATTTCTGAATAACTGTTTTTTAATAAGACAACCCTCGTCTCTTTTTTAAAAATACAGTTACTCAGAAAAAAAATTACTGAAAAATACATGAAGAGAAAAAAAGTTTGCAGGAAAGTCTGTGTAAATTTCTAATAACTAAATCTTGAATATTGTGAATCGAAAATTGAGTGACCTATGGCGAAAAACAGAAAATTATCTTGAACTTCAATATCTTAAACCGCAATATTTTTTCTTTCTTTTGAGTGTTAAAATTAAAAACAAGTAATATAAAAAAAAATTTAAGTCGATTCCTACTTAGGTCAAGAAAAGAAAAATTTTATTTTATTTACAAACAGTTACAATAAAAATAAATATGTACATACATATGACAGAATCACACTATTAAGTGACAAAATAAAAAGCGATTTTCCTTGCAATTTTTCATTTTCCTTTCTATAAAGGGTGTTGGACTATTTTTTGTTTGTGTGTTTCTACTTTTTCATTCATTAAATTTAATTATTCTAATAAAACAGTACATTAAAAAAAAGAAATCCCACTGTAATTCCAGGTAGGATTCGACCCCACGACCTTTGGATTAGAAGCCCAACGCGTTATCCATTACGCTACATGAATACAACGAAAGACTTTCCTTTCTGTATATGCTGTTGAACTATAATTTTTGTTATTTAATTAATGAATTGATATTTGAAAAAAATTGTATTAATATGAAGTGCCATCCACAACAAGCTTAAAAACATGTATTTGAACTGGAATAGATGAATGGAAAGTATTTTATTAACGATTAAAAATTTGTGAACAAGATATTTTTATATATATATAGGGAGAGAGTGAACTAATAAGAGGAATTGAATAATAATTTAATTTAAAGAAAGATAAAAGAATAGTAATGAATATTTACAGCCTTCTTTGTTTCAGAGTCAGTAAAAGACTCATTTGAGAAAGCATTGATAAACACATTGCATAAGTAGGCGTGTTCATGTTTTTCGTAAATTATTCTCCATTAATCGTGTAACCCTTCATTATTTTCAAGTTCCCTTCCAAGTGGTGAGATGTCCTTCAGGTGGCTTGACAAACACATTGTTTTAAGTACTACCATCCTTCATCAATACAAGTACGTGATTTGTATGAACAAGAAATTTTTTGAAACATGGGGGAGAATCCACGAGACAACTGGAGCTCTTTTTGTGAAAGTAATTGTCATTTTTTTCTGATTAGTTTATACAATCTAAATACAAAGTTTGAAACGCTTTTTTTGGTCAACTGGCTGCAAATTGTAAAGTTCTGAATCGTTTAGGTTTTTAAGACGCATGTGTTATGCAGCTTCTAATGTCAGAAAAAAATGAATGTGCAAAAATCTACATATAGTAATAAGTTACAGTTACAGTTATTTTTGTGGGATATGGAGCAACAAAGGCTATTATCCTATAATAAGCTTATAGTAACTTCTAAGTTACAGCAGATGCTTCAACAGTAGCCCAGAAAGAAAACAAAATTCAATTAAAACATAAAAAGACAAAATTGTATAAAATTCTATTTAAATGAAGTCTTGTATTTTAAAATACTGAACTGAACTTAGTGACGCAACAGCCCATGAGGGCCAAGGCCTACCGTGCCTTTCGCAGTTTTCGTAAACTTAAACTCTGGAGTGCATGTGCAGATGTTTTGGTCAAGTGGTCAGCCTGACATGAAACCCCCAGTGTTTAGTTCCCAAGCAAGCTTGATACTCATTTATCGACCCACTCATGGGATGAAAGATATTTTAAAATACTTCTTATAAATTTATCTCATAATAATGATTACATTCATTGCTGTAATTATAAATCAAAAATAACAGAGTATGAAACATTTTATGCATTTTTAATGAAAAAGTTTCCCCTTGGTAACAATTAATGTTTCGTTATCCACCCATCCAATTTAGTAGTTAGTGATGCTGACTGCTCTGCCATTGGCTCTGGGTTCAAGTTCCTGAAATTCCTTTGATATTTGTAAATGGATAGTGCCTTTGCAACATGGGGGAACTCTAAATAGCCGTCAAACTGCCTCTCGTCAGGTTGGTGGCAGAGAAAAGAGCTGGGGCCCCTGACCCCCCTCCAGGGTGTTCTCTCTTAAAATTGTGGCGGAACCGAGTCAAATTGCAATGGCACCTGTATGGTGCTCAGAGCTACGGCTAACGACAGGCGTACATCTAGCCCCTTGCCGCGATGAGTTTCATGAGCCTTGATCTGATGTTACTTTCGATCAGGTGGCATAAGTAACAACATTTTAGATTCAGTGCTCCTCTTTTATGAAAACTTTCTATTTATTATATCAAAAAAACTAATAAAAGCAAGAAACGTTTTGTATTTAATTAATAATAGAAATTTTAGAGTTAGTATTTTTTAAAAAATATATAATTAGATCACGAAAATTTGTGTAATAAAAACAACATAACATGCAAAAGAGCAAAAAATAATTTTTTAAGAAAAATAATTCAATAAACTATTTTTTTCAATTTCTACTATTAGCTCACACTCTCTCCATATTTATTTATCTTGGAGAATTTTCAATCGTTAATAAAAAACAATTTTAAAGCACTCAAATGAGTTGAAATTTTATTTACATGATTGTTTTGGATGGCAATACAGTAATTTAATTATAATTAATAAAAATTAATTGATTAAAACTAATTATTTAAAAAATTATAAATACAGCCACTTTGGTGACTTAGCGACCCTTTTGGCGACTTGTGTCAAAACTTGAAAAGGTTTTTTTTTTCTCACGTTTTAAAGCATTCAGTTGAATTGAAATTTTATAGACACGATTGTTTTGGATGACAATACGATACTTTAAAGATAATTAATAAAAATTAATTACCACTTAATGTTGCGATTCTGTCCTATGTATATACATATTTATAATAATTGTAACTATTTAATAAAAAGCAGCTAAAAAATAAAAATTTTCTTTGTTGATCTAAGTAGGAATTGACTTAATTTTTTTTATATTACTTGTTATGTGTGTGAAGGAAAATTATTCCATAGAGTAGGCTATTCTGAATTAAGTGATGATCGGTTTTGATTTTATTTTTTATTAAAGTCGCATTTTAGAGAAATACAAGGGCTATTGGTGACGGACCTCATAATTTTGAAATAAGATAAAGTGAAGAAGACGACACCTGAATTGCCACCTTCCTTTCTGAGTTTCCACACCACTCCAATGTGAGGACGTTTGAGCCTCGACACATTCAGCATGCATCAGACTTTCTACAGTGTGTGTCTTCCGTCATATCTGGGTTCGAACCCACAACTAAACAACGCCGGTCGTGAGTTCGCGACCATGACCATGTGGATGCTTCGGCCACAGTATCTACTATATGAAGTGAGGGGTGCTATCTCAAGTGTGGGAAGGGTGAAGGGTTCAGAATAATGAGAAGTATTCGTCGAGGTTAGAGGATCTTATGTCGGATAGAAATAGGCAGGTTATAAACTTTCAACAGGGGCAATGCCTTCATCTCAAAATCTGTTAAAAACTATGAAAAAGTTATCTTGAAGTGAAATGTATGTGTGTGAAGACTTCTAAGAGTGAAATCTCTATCATTGCGTAAACAAAGAAATTTCTTAAAAAAACATAATAATGTGAAACCAAACTTTTAATAAATATAAGCTTGCAGTTTATTCTTGTTTTTATCATAATTTTTAAATAGTTTCATTCTGTTCTAGCAAAATTCTATTCCCTACAGGAATTCTATATCCATTTCTGAAGTTTATGTAAGTAGATAAAAACTGAAGAGAACTGCATCACGAACTAGCTAGATAGATAGAACGTTTTTTCTCTTAAGGTATCCGACTACGTGATTTTGCAAAAGCGTATAAATGGATAATATTTATGATATTTCGTGTCATTTAGATTAGAAAACGTATATAAAATTGTTTTAAGAATATTATTACAATAAGAAATAATTTAAGTACAATATTTTGACAAAAAATGAACATAGAATGACCCATTTCCAAAACATTCTCCTTTTATGAAAAAGGCTTCTATTATAATAATATTTTGCCTTTATATAGCTCAGACCTCTGTACAGAGGCTGCACTAGAATTTTTGAAATATATATCTTACAAGTAGATTTATCCATATTTTACGACACCAGAGGGTAGAAATTTTAAAAAAAAAAGGCCGATGATTATTTCAATTGGTGGTAACTATGAAAATAATGTAAATTTTTTAAAAATCCTAGTTCAGACTCTCTTGAGAGGTCTTTACTTTATATATAAGCAAAATATTATTATTATAGAAGTATTTATTATAAATGGAGAACATTTTGAAAAAAGATTATTCTAAGTTAATTTTTTGTCAAAATATTGTATTTAAATTTTTTTTTGTCATAATGTCCTTAAAACAATTTTATACATGTATTCTAACCTAAGTGACCCTAAATATCATGAAAACTATCCATTCATGCGCTTTTTTAAAATCATGATTCCGAACGTAGTCGGATACCTTAAGTTTTCTTTGATATCCAATTTAGGAAAGAAATTACAGATTAGATCACTTGAATTGAGTTTAAATTAAAATACTTGTCAAAAAATAATTTTTAATATATATAAAACAAAATATTATTTATAAAATTAGAATATTATATTGTTTTCAAGAATTCAAGACAGGAATAAAAAAATTAAAAAAACAGCTTTCACATTTTAGCTTTATTAAAACTAAGATACTCGTAACTTAATAAGAGATTTTTACAATAAGAGATAATAATAAGAGATAAATAAGAGATTTTACATTGTTCTATAATATCTGTTGAAGGCTATTGTCGATGCACCTCATTATTTTGAACCGAGGTCTAGAGACGAGAAGTCACCCGAGCTGACAACACACCATCTCCTAACTTCCACACGACACCAACAGAAGGATATTTAGCCTCAACAGATTTATCGTACATTGACCTCCTCTGTAGGGCGAGTCTTCAGTTATACCAGGACTCGAACCCGCGACACTCTGGTCACGAGTTCGTATTCATGAACCCTAACTTACCTCGGCCACACGATTTCGCTCAAATATAAACTGCCAATATGTTAACAACCATTAAGATATTAAAAATTAAGTTTAAAGTAAATCTTAAGAAACACTCTTCTTTGTAATGGGTTCTATTCTGGCTTCTACTAATCCTCTTGAAGAAAATACTCTTTTTAACTGTGATTTTAATTGAAAACTGTTTTCCATGGAAAGGACTTGATTTTATATAAATGCAAACTTCTATTTAAGTGCTAGTCATGGAGTAGTAGGTATGATGGTTGATAATTGATCCTTAACGGAAAGCATAGTGTGAGCAATCGGCTGTCGCACTTCGTAATATTAATTCCAAAGGGAAGAATTCAGAGATAGGTGGAAGTCGTCCACTTTGTGACAGGGCTTTATCACGCATTCTAAACTAATCCTCTTGGGGAATTTTTGGGGCCAGAATGGCATTTCAATCCAACCTTCTCAAGAAGAAAACGCGATATGCAGATTAGTGAATGATTATATATATTGGAGCTTTTGCATTCGCTAGTAAGTCGGCTGGAGGCCGGAGAGTATTATAGGAGCCATATAGAAGTCGGGTAGAAGCCAGAAAATTGCATAGAAGCTGGATCAAGTCGGATAATAATATATATGTAGAATATTAATATTAAAGGAATTGAATACAAGAGGGAGACATAAAGCTTGGTTGTTGATCACCGTGTGATATAGGTAAGAGATTGATTATCATAGTTTAATTATAGAGAGGATTCTAGTTAATTAAGGAATCTATTATAGATAAGGATTCGGAGGTTAATTTATCACAAAGATGGTGAGTAGGATTTCAAGCTCTAATTTAACTTAGTATTAATAATTACGTCGTATCATTCCTGATCTGATTTTCCTAGTAAGACTTGTGTTGCATGGATTAATATATATTGGGATAATAATAAACTAGGTTTATTATGGAAAGTTCGAGTGGTCAATCATTTATACCTACAAACCTAGGTCATGTGGATAGAGAGATAATACCCCGGGCAGGGGGTATCACAAGTTTACCGCTGACGATTATGCAAGTTGGTAGCAAGAGCGTTCAAGAGAATTGATGAGATAAGTGTTTATATTTATCTAATAGGATTATTAAGTTCGATTGCTCCGTGGGTTTAGTTAACAGAGAGAGCGCATTCCCATTAATTCTCATAAGTGTTAAAGGCTAAATAAAGTTAGTTAACTTTAGATAATGTTTGTTTCTTACTCGAACCGTCTCACACCTACGATCAAAGGATAGTGGCAACTTCACTGAATACGAAAAATACAGTTTTTGAAATTATTTTCTGATTGGTGACATTTGTTTTCTCCCACCAAAACGGTCATTTCCAAGGACAAAAATGGCAGGAAGAGCGCCTTATTGGACAGCCTTCTCTCGGCATCGGGGCAACTTTTTTTGTCCAAGTGAAGAGAGGAGTGTTCTGAATGCAAAGAGTGCGCTCATCCCATAAAACAAAGCGCCGTGCTCTATTTTTTACCTTAACCTTGCCACTCCGCGATCATCTATCAGAGCACGATTGGAATTCAAGGTCTTCATCGTCACCACCGCGCACTCGTGACAAAACAATAAGAAATTCAAAGGAGGTTTCTAATTTCTTCTCCATTTTACTTTCAAATTCGGGCCGATAAAGAAAAGAAAGTGTTAGGGTAATACAGTAACCCATTGTTGCCTCTTCTAAAAATTTGCTCCGGTTTGATAAATTGTCTGAAATATGGTTCTCCAGGCCTCCTCCTATTGTTCTCATTTGCACACAGGAAATGTTTATGCAGTTGACAAACTTTGGAAGAAAAACAACTATATACGGAGTTAAAAGACAACAATGGAGAACATTCAAGAAAAATTATTTGTATGTATATCATTGATCGAAAGATAATTTAATTAGAAATCGTATATGTTTTTTTTTTATTTAAATTAAAAAGTTACAAACATTTTCTTAAATAATAGGATTAGCCTTTTGGGAATATCGTGGAACCTTCTCATATTGGTTGAGGCGGAGATTCTGTTCTCGGGGGAATCCGAGTACAGAATAGCTACGTATAAAAGCCATTAAATTGGACATGAAATGGTGACCAATAGATATTTTAAATAATTAACTTTGATTAAGTTAACGTTAGACCTGATTACTCAATATATATGTGGACAAGGCTGATTGGTAAAGAGTACTCATCTTACTTGTGAGATGCAATCGCCGTAACTCGCCACAGAGAAATCCTTTTAATATCTTCCGGTAGCTAAGTAGCTATAGTTCAGGAACTCCCTAGCGGGGCTGTAATGTTCACAAAACTATGGCAAATCTTCATCTCACTGATTATATACGATTTAATAGTTCAGTAGTGACGTTTATTTTTGGAGTAGATATATTCAAACTCAAAGTGCCAATTTGGCTGGACGGAAAGAGACCTGAGTTAGTAATGATAGACCTCATAGATAGCACATTGTTAAAAATAAAAAAGATAAATTATCAAAAATTCACGATGATTATCTATAATGCTTACCTCACTATTCCACTTGAAACTTTTACATGCATGATCAGGGCTAATTAGATAAGTGCAAGAGAAGTTCCCCTTTAAATTCTTACAAATGTAGTGCAGGCATATTTGTGTACTTATTTGTAGTCTCCCACAACCTATATAAAATCAATGAAAAACTTCTAAAAGGAATCATTTATTGTCAGACTTATGGAATAATTGGTAGATTATCCGTATTGTTAGAAATTAACTCCTCGTATAGGGCAAAAAAGGAGCATAGGCATCGCCTAGTGGAAAAGTACTTAGTCACTCAATCAAGGAGAGTTATAGCAGTTCCTATGATGATTTGTGCACCCAAACTCACTGGTTCAGGGAATTAGCACGCCTTCCTGTGACGTGCGCAGTCGGGCCCCGATATGAAAGTCTTGCGATGAGGCTTTAAGCAGCAATAGGATTTTCGTCGAAACAGTCAGTGAGAAATGCGTAGAAAGACAGTTCATGATGTCTAAACTTTTAAGTAAAATATTTAATGAACATATTCTCAATGGTTGTAAAGGTATATTGCATAAAACAAGTTATTTAGAAATTTTCTGACTTTTACATATGGACTGCGAAAAAGACGTCGAATCGCTCAATTAAACAACGATAGAAGCTTTCTTTAAAATTATTGTGCTGCATGTTCATCAACTCAGAACTTTAATTTGATTGACTTAATGTTTTCTTACAACGGTCCAACAAAGAGTCGTAAACTGTGACACGCTTTCTCGAGATTAAAAATGCTATTGATATGATTATAAGTAAAATATTAACTTGTTTTTCATTCATAAGGGTCTAATTGTTTAATTGAACCCAATTTTAGAAAGTTAGAAATTCATAAAATCGCTTTCGGCAATAATTGTGTTTACTTCTCACTATAGACACTTGCAATAAGCATAATAATTGCAATAAACACAATTCAAAAATTGCTGCTTATTAGTATTGCTATCTCGTGACATAATAAGTGGTGAGTGAGTGCGTGATTATTAACGTTCATAGTAAGAGGTGCTTTAACTCTTTCATACGCTGAATTTTTGACAAAAATAATGCACTACAGGGAAACAATTACAAATATTTTAGATAGACATCACAAAACTATAGCCAAAGCTGATACATATTAATAACATTAAACACTTTTTCAAATAGAGGGTGTCCAAAGTTTTAAAAAAATAAGTGGTACGTATTTTGTACCATCATGCTTCAAGCAGCATGACAGTTCTGGAAACAAGATTTTTCTTTTCTAGGCACAATGGAAAAATTTGCGCATTCATTCTTGTATAGTTGGAAAATAAATAAATAAATTCCTTCATCTTATGCTGTTATTCATCTTATATATTAAAACATTTTCAGTTTTTCCTAATCTAATGTTGTAAGCTTAATTTTAGTTTATATAGTCCTAATTTACCTCAAATGTTAGTTTTAATTTTAAATATTCTGTTCTATGCATTATTTTACTTTACCCCTAGCTTTTATTTAATCAATATATATAATAAGTGTATTAGTTGTATTTATTTTTTCCTGAACACGAGCTGTATATATATATAACTCATTCAGGACATTTGTGTAATTTTGTATATATATGTACTATTATTTAGTAAATATTATAATTATTTTTTAAAAAATTTAACTCATAAAAAATCTATCTGTTCCAATAAACATGTCTATTATTGCGAAAAAAATAAGCGAAATGCATTTTGTATTTGTAAAGAAGAGGGCCTTCATTAGCATCGTGGTATATTTTTTGGACTCCCATATTTTTATACTAGCAATGCCCATGTGAGGTACTAATTATTGTAATACTGATTTATTTAGTTACATAATATATTTACTCTTACCTGATTTGTATCAAATATCACAAGAATCAATTTCATTAAAGCTGCATTCACACCAAGGTTGTCAGCGTCTAGCCAATCAGAGACTTCAGCTCGCCCGAGATGAAGTCTTTGATTGGCTAGATGCTCAATTCTCGACGCTGATAGCCTTCGTGTGAATTCAGCTTTACTCTTAAAATTACACAATACAGTCACTTCCAAAAAACATTCACAGCTGATCAAAGAATGAACTGCTGCATAAACTCATTGCATTCAATGAGCTTCTGACATCAGTTGGAAACTTGGGTAACTGCTAGGAGTTGACCTCTGGGGTGATTCAGAAATGTACCATTTAGCATCAATTTCTGAGGCATTAAAACAAGTGGTACGCTTTGTGTACCACCACGCAATAAACTAATAAGTAGTGGTACAATATATGTACTACCAAGCATGAATGAGTGTGAATATTAACGTCGCACTGTTTAGCTACACAAAGGCTTTTGGCGAAGGACCTCGTCATTTTGAACCACGGTCAAGTGACGAGGACGACACCTGAGCTCGCATCCCCTCTCCTAACTACCACACCACTCTAACGGGAGGACGTTTGAGCTCTCGACAGATTTAACGTGCATCGCATTCCTACATGGTGGGTCTTAAGTGGTTCTGGGCTCGAACTCGCGTGACAAGCCAGCCACCATCCGATACCTTGGCCACTAGGCTACCGCAGCCCCCACCAAGCATGAAAGAGATAAGACTTAGCTCTTTCTTTACTTTTATTATGTAATAGATGTCTGTCTTTGTACGCAGTGGGTATGCTGTTGAAGGGGATGGATTCGAAAATTAATGGGAATCAATAATGTTATTGCCTCCCAATAGTTATTACTATGATGTCTTACTTTATGATTTAACAAAAAGAAATTGTGCAGGGAAACTGAAGCAGAAATCATCCAAACTGTCAAAAATTATGTAAATTTTCTCAAAACTAACAAACTGAGTCGACACCAATGCCCCCCGTGGTTATTTTTAATTTATAGATATTATGAAGGTTACACACACACATTTTTTTGTTTTGGGGAATTAGATCGTTAAGTCCTAGTAAGTCATTGAAAATATTTTTATGATGCATGTAAGTTATTTATGGAATCCGAAACAAATTTGCATGAGAATCTAGAGAGGAATCCTGGCTTATTGTGTGATTGTGTTGTTGCTGTTGTTGCATATCCCCTGAGATCAGCAATGACTAGATTTCTGAGGGTTCATGACTTTATATACCCTAAGAAAGTTCAAAACCAACAATGGATTGGCTGTAAGATCCTATCCAGAGAGCCCAAAGCACTCTAGGATATGTTTTGGGGAAGCAAGGGCAGTGGTACACTTGGTGCAGACAGCATAGCTCTTGGAACTATCAGTATATGTCAAAGACCTAAGATGACCAATAAGGAATAGAATAAGTGTGGTTTGGTCCTGCCTGTTGCAACCAGGTGTCAGACTTATAGTTTTAGCATGTTTAAGAGACGTATAATTCATACTTATTTAAATAAGCATACATCTTCAAGATAAAACCAGCTTATTAATACATCATTTATACCTATAGCAATTTTTAAAATGAAACTAAAATTCTTTTATTTAAGCAAACCGTTTTGTGCATTTTGACATATTGGGTAAAAATAGAGTTCAGAGAGTAGCACCAAATGCCCAGCCTTTGAATTTTTATTTTATACAAAAATTTGAGGACAGATTCCCATAAATTTATTCAAAAACCCATCAATCATTTGGTATATTTGTGACTATTTTCATTCGACACAAAATATATTAGAAACCAGAAAGTAATGTTGTTTCTGCGCATATCGATATTCGTTAGTCATTCATCAGTTCATTGGTTACTTCAAAGCTGAGCCAAAGACATTTTTTAAGGAAAAAATGACTTGTTTACACGTAAAGAATTAAATCTTAGATTTTTTTCCGATTTACTATGAAAAGTCCTGACATACTAGAAGAAGTACATATCCAGTATTATATGCTTTCTGAATTTCATAAGGTTAGAGAATCAACGATTGCTACCAAAAACATTTGCGTTGTTCATCCAAACGCATTAGCTGTTCACATAGTTCATCCGGTATAGTGTTTAGTGACGTTGACTGCCATGCCGTAGGGCCTGGGCACAAATCCCGGAGAAGGCATGTATGTTTGTAAATGTATAGTACCTTTTATAGTACTCTAAATAACCGTCGAGCCGCAAGTCCTCTTGGGAGGGTAATGGAAGGGGAAGAGAGGTGAAAGGCCCCTGACCAGCTCCAGGGTGTTCTCCCTTAAAATTTGGGTGAAACCGAGCCAAAACGTACTTCACCTAGAGCTTAAAGCTACAGCTAACGATAGGCGTGCTTCTAGCCTTTGCCGCGATGAATTTCGTGGCTCTCGATCTGACAGCGTCAGACAGGTGGCATTAGTAACAACAACAGATGTTTGCAAACAACAAAGGTGGGGTTTTCTAGGTTGAAATCGGGTAATTTCGACTTTTTTCTACTCCTATCGATCAGGAAAACCAACCATATTAGACAATGACACGTTAAGTGTAGAAGTACAAGTTAATCTATGTCACAAACAATTGGGGAATCATAAAGCACTCTTAACCAACCTTGATCGACCATCCAGTAACATTTGCAGCGGATTGGTAAAGTGAGCAGATCAGGTGTTTCAGTCACTTATAATCTGTTCGAAGAAAACAAATCTAACTGATCCACCACATGCAACTTATTGCTTCAGCGGCACAACGTAGAAGATTTTTTTGCTCACTTGATCTCTGGAGATGGAGTCCTCTATGATAATCCAAAATGCAAAAGACAATGGCTCTCTTCCCCAAAGGTCTTTTGGGTGTTTGGAGGAGTATTGGTGGGGTGGCTCATTTTGAAGTGCTGAAACTTGGACAGACTGGGAATGTGGACTTTTTCTGTGAACAATTGAATCGAGTTAATCGATATGTTTGAAATGTGTCCTACGATTGTCGACTGAAAAAAATGTTATTCTGCAATACGATAATGACAGATCCCACTGCGCAAGACTAGCCTTGGAAAAATTAAAAAATTGAGTTGCGAGGCCACCAAACTCGAACAATATTGCTCTATCGAATTTCCATTTATTCCTATCACTGCAGAATTTCTTAGTTGCAAAAAAATTGAAAATTCGGATGATGCGCAAAATATTATCTCCAGCTATTTTGCTCAAAAACCGATTTACTTTTATTGATTCGGCATTGAACATTTACAAATTCAACTAAAAGTTGTTGAAACGATGATGATTACATCATCGGTTAAAAAAATAAAAACTTGGTAAACATTTATCTATTTAATGTCGAGAAATGACATTTCTTTCCGGTCCCCCTAATATTATCTGCCAATTTTCAGATGGAATGCATAGAGATGCTACAATCTGACATTCAATTAAGGAAAAAAAATAATTATGTCTCCTTGCTAAAATTTTCTAAGGTGTATTATAAATCTAGAGATAAAAAAAAGACATATATCCATCCTTTATGAAAAAATATTTTGAAACGGGAGAACGTTAGTAAATTTGGCAATTATACGCTTATTACCAATTAGGCAAATTACACTTGATCAGATAACATCCATTTCAAAATCTATCTTTCATAGAGGATTTCAAACTATAATTGTGAGTAATGATACAAAATGAAAAATTATCTTTTTATGATTCTACTTCAGAGCTGAACCAGATTAAATTGCCCAAGAGCTTTAATGACTTGCATAAGTGAATGGAATTTTCCATACAGTTTGATTAATCGAAATTCAATTCAGGTCTATCCAATGAATGTAAGCGTAACTAATGCAATTTATTGATGGTTAATCAACAATTCGTTCAATGACAATAAAGTAGTGGCCGTGTTGATGTTGTGTTTATTTAAACATAAGCGTATAATGTATAAAATTATTCAATAATATCTCCATCATCATTAGAAGAAAAAGCATTTTTTTAAAATCTAGTTTGAATTGAACACGAACGTCTAAAATCCCCCATTCAAAATTAAATAAATGATTAGAATTTTTTTAAAAAAAGCATTAAAATATATATATATATATATCAGTGGCGTACACAAGGGGGAGTCCTGGGGGTCCGGACCCCCCAAAGCCCTTAATTTTTTTCTGATTGGTTATAACTCTAAGTATATAATACGTAAAATTTAATTAAATATTTGTTATTAATGATTAATTTTATTAATTAATGCTAATTATTTATTCATTAATTAGTTTTTTACTGTGTTTTGTTCTTGAAAATCGACAAAATCAAAAATAGCATGATACCAGAANTTTTGTTCTTGAAAATCGACAAAATCAAAAATAGCATGATACAAGAACGAGAAACTTTCAACCCCGGACCCCCCCCCTCCTTTAAAAATTCCTGTGTGCGCTACTGATATATAATTTATATTTTAGCATAAATATATTTATTTATCAGCTGAAGCTTACTAAAACCAATATTGTTTCAGAAATCAACCACTGAACTTAATTATACACATTTTCTCTGAAATACGTTGTACTATCGAAGAATTCGAGGACTGCGGTCATTGCTGACGACGAAAGTAAGTACCTAAAGTTAAACCACTTGAAATGAATTGTCCCAAGCCTTCTCTACCTCACCAGGTTGGTTTAGTCCATATCATGTGACCGAATCGCAGGAGCATCTGTTATCTTCTGAAGCTAGTTAGCTTTGTTTCGCAATCTAAGAAAGATGCCTTTTCTTAAACAGGGTTGAAAACTAAATTCTGTCAACGCTTAAGTAAAGCACCAATCGTGACCTTGGAAATTCCAAGTAAGGTGTATGGTGAATCTACCATTACGAGATCCAAGGTTTACGAATGGCATCGGCATTTTAAAGAGGGCCGAGAATTCATCGAATACATTAAACGCGTTGGACGACCTTCGACTTCACGGAACGCAAAAAATATTACGGTGGTGTCTGAATGTGTTCAAAAGGATCATCGCCAAACATTTGAACAAAGTGATGAGGTTACACATTTCTCGAAGACGTCGTTTGAGGGAATAAATTCACCGTAAGCGGCCTCAGTTCTGGCAGAGTGACGACTCGTATCTTCTGCATGACAACGCACGAGCACATCGACCACAATTAGTAAAAGAGTTGTTCGCCAAAACTCGCACTAACGTGTTCCCATATCCCCTCCCCCCTCCTATTCAAAAGACTTAACCCCGTGTAACATTTGCCTGTTCCCATTTTTAAAAAAAAGATGTGTACAGGGACGCTGTTTTGTGTCATCAGATGAAGTGAAAGTAGCATTGCAAGAAGCCTTATCTGAGGTTGCGTCATGCAAGGGGACTACTTTGAAGGTAGATATGCTTCGGTGCTGCGAACTATTTAGGGTAAGATTTCCTACACCTTGTTTCCGAGCTTTTGGATCGTACTGCGTAAATTTAACTTCAGTAAATTTTATGCACAGGATAGATCCTAACTCTACGCCACACCAAAGGGTGGACGTTTGAGCCTCGACCGATTTAACGTGCATCACCCCCCTACACGGCGGGTTTTCCACGGTACTAGGCTCGAACGCATGACACGTCGTCACGAGTCCGTTACCTTGACCACTAGGCTATCGTGGCCTTTCATACTTTACTGAAGATGACTCTTTATACACTCCTGGACAAAAAAATTAACGCACCAAGAAGGAGTCGTCAAAATAAAGCGGCATTTTACATACGTAATGACTATTTTGATATAAATAAATGATTAGAAAATCAAAGAAAAAGGATCATTTATTTCAGAGAAAAAGGCAAAAGAACGGAGGATTTAATACCCTGTTGAACCCTCTAGTGTGTACGAATGCACGATGCGATACGTTCGGGCATTGAGGCATACAAGTTCTGTATGATGTCTTGCGACATTTCGTTCCATACTTGCTGTAACCTTGCCTCTAGTTCGTTCAAACTCGTAGGATGCCCAAACTCGCCGTCCCAAATGATTCTAGGTATGCTCGATTGGAGATAAATCTGGGGATCGGGCAGACCAAGGAAGGGTAGTAACATTACGGAGACACCCTTGCCGTGTGAGGCCAAGCATTGTCTTGTTGGAAAATGGCTCCTGACAGCCGTTGCATGAGTGGCAATATATGTGGTTGCAGGATGCCATGGACATACCGCTGAGATGTCATGGTGTTACGGATCAATACTAGGGATGACCGTGTATTGTAGTCAATGGCACCTCATACCATCACACCAGCTGTGGGAGTGGTGTTTCGCTGTAAAGAAGAGGCAGGTTTGAGGCGTTCACCCCGGGGTCTCCACACACGACCACGATTGTCATCACTGCTGAGATTAAATCTGGATTCGTCGCTAAAGACGACCTGGTTCTATTCCGCTGCAGTCCAGTTTCCTCGTGCGTGGCACCACTCCAAACTGAGGCGTTGATGGGTGGGCGTCAAGCGCAGACACATAATGGGCACCGCGATCCCAAATTACCTTTAGCAAGGCGCCTTCGTATGGTTCGAAAAGACACAGGGACCCCTAGGGAAGGTGCTACCTGTGCCTGAATGGCGGTTGGCTGTACGCGTGCATTTCTTACGATGTAGCGGTCTTCTCCACGACTGGTCTGTCGAGGGCGTCCTGAGTCTGGTCTTCATGTAAATGACATCTCTAGGAACCACTGGTCCCAACACCTCCTCACAGCACAATCAGAGCGGCCTAATTGACGAGCTACTCGCCTAGCGGACCATCCAGCTTCCATCATGCCGATGATTCTCCCCCTCTCAAACTGCGACAGCTGCTCATATTCTCTTCGAAAACGGCGTAATAGAATGTCTACCTCAGCTGTTTCTTTGTAAACGATTCAGCAGACTCAAACAAGCTTTGGTTACCTTTTTTATACTCCACGAAGAACGATGTTAAACGCCCTCTACCGGATATACATAATGCGCAATCCCGCTGCATTTCTAATCATTTGCATATCTTTCCGACATGTACCTTCATGCCAAGTTTCGTTACGATCCCGCAATTATTTCTTGGTGCGCAAATTTTTTTGTCCATGAGTGTATTTTGAAATTCCTTACTAAGACAGAACGTTTGGTGTGAAAGTAATTTATGGTATAATAGCTTTTATTTAATTTTTAAATTCTTTAAAGAAATGCAATTTTTAATGAAATTAAGTTACCTATAGCATGAAAACACATCGCAATCAAATTTACGCTCAGCACAGAACTTTAAAATTTATTAATTAAATTCATTAAACGCATGCACTAAAATCAACCAAATTAAATCATAACAAAGGAGGAAAAACATGTAGGGAAAACACATGACATTGAAATTAAACTTGATATAAGTTGAAAAAAAAAATTCTACAACTTCCTTTATTTTGTAAGTTGTCAATCTGAATAAAAATATGCTTTTTGTTGAGTTGGAAAGTATTTCATGAAAGGAAAAACGAAGAATAGGATGTGTGCCCTTTTCATTTTTACCGGAAATAACTTTCTGAAAAAAATGGCAGTTGAATTAGCCTCGCCCTTTTGATCTCCGTGAAATTTATTCTGAATAACACAAAAAATACTTATTTTTACAAATAAGATATCAAGAAAATTACTCTATTTCCCTGAAATGTTTCTTTTTCTGTAAGAACTTAAGAATAAAATATTCCTTTTGATTCTTTTTCTGTAGCATTAAATCTATCTAAAAGAATTTAGGACCTCAATCGAGCAACGGATATAAAGTAAGGCATAACCGGATATCTTTTTTTAAGTAACTCCTCAAAAAGGCCCCGTGTTTAAAGCACGGGCGTTTTCAAAGTTAAAAAAAGTCGGCTCCCCTTATATTGTCAATTCAAACAAAAGCCTCTAGAGGAAGTTACTCTTAACTCCCAAAAAGAACTCTTGCTTCATAGAAGGTATTACAAAGTAGAGTCAACACTCCCAATGATAGTTTCATTAGAGTACACTAACCAAGAATGATTCATGAAGAAAAAAGAAGCAATACTGAGTTGTAAAACTTTATATACAGGGTTTCTCCGGTCTTAAGGTACGTCACTTGACCATGGTTCAAAATTACGTGGTCCGTCGCCAAAAGCCCTCGTGTAGCTGAACAGTGCGACGTTAATATTCAAGCAATCAATCAATCAACCGGTCTTAAGGTATCCAAAATTAATGGCTTATTATTACGGAACTACCCATCAGAAAGTAATAAACTGATCATCCATGAATTGGAAAACTCTCCGAGATTTTCTGGGTCTAGTCCGATCGGCTGCACGTGCACGCATTATTCGGCAATCGCAGACGATAAACGTTTTTCACTGACTTTATTGGTGCAGATGTGGACACCACAACCAAAGATGCAATGCGTACTTTGGTTAACGGGATTTAAATCAGTCACACGTCTACCGCGACGTGTTCGAACAGAATGGAATGGTTATTAGCTTGCCTAATACATTTATCAGGATTCCTACAAAATGAATCACTACACAATCAACAGTGTCTTCTCTCACGAAAACTGAAGAATACTTGCCAGTTTGAGATACTAAAGTTCCCGTCTCCTTTAAAGTTCTGTCATATTGGTGGATGCTTAGCCTAATTTGGCTCTTGTGCCGTAAAATCAAACAATCAAATGAAATCAAAACCCATTGGTGGATAGATTTTGATGTCGGCGGGTCGACATTCCATTCTGTTCGAACACGTCACTGTACACGTGTGTGACTTATTTAAATTCCGTAACAAAAGTACGCACTGCACCTTTTACTGTGGCGCCCACATCTGTACTAACGAAGTCAGTGTAAAAAGTTTATCGTGTGTGATTGCCAAATAATGCGCGCACGTGCGGCCAATCGGACTAGACTCAAAAAATCTCGGAGAGTTTTCCGATCCAATTCCGAATTCGCGTAAGTCGATGTATTATATATATATATACTGAAATAAAAGCATAGACGATTTTTTCCCCATTTATATTGCGTTTGCAAAATTATATTTAACGCTTTCATGGTCAAAGCGGCATGCGTCTTTCTACTTGGTAATTTTGGTATTATTATATAAGCTAATAAGTGTGTCTGCGGATGTGAATAAGAAAATAGAAAAAATTAATCTCTTTTAAATCTTTCAAAATTGAATATACCATTTGAATTCAGAAGAAGGCGGATAAAGGAAGGAACAATTGTCTCACACACACACTCTGTGAGTACAGTACAACCGAAATCAAATTTTGTTGACAAAGGAAATCAGTTAGCAAAGCTGTTTATCGTCTTAAAAAATGTATTGTAGTAGTAACTCCAAGTTGCCGCTAACAAAGGAGGTTCCAGAAGACATAAAAGCTCTCGAAAGCTTACATGATCCGACTGAGCAGGGGAAATAGGTTCATCCGTCGCATCATGGTATTCTACCACAGTGCGGCCAATGAAACGCTAGCTCATGTGGACTGATGCATCTTCGGTCAAGCATAAATCGAACAGCAATTCACTTCCATCGAGTTTTTGCATTACGGACGAAACCTGGATGCTCCCACCAGAGTAAGTATCCTTCTCTCTGACGAGTTGTAGTGGCAGTAGTAGCCTAGTGGTTCAGGGCATGGACTACTGTCTGGCGTGTCATGAGTTCGAGTCTAGTGCCGCTGAAGACCCGACGCGTTGAGGGGGCCTATCACGCTAAATTTGTCGAGGATCGAATGTCTTTCCGTTAGTGTAGTGTGAAAGTTAGGAGATGGGGATGCCAGCTCCGGTATCAGTCTCATCACTAGACCATGGTTCAGAATTACGAGGTTCATCACCAATAGCCTTCGAGTAACTTTATAGTGTGGGACGTTAATATTCACTCACTCACTGATGAGACCTACTTCAGTTTCAACAATGAGAAATCAATCCGAATGAATCGGGTGTTGACTTGGTAACATATTTAATCTACTCGCAGATGCGAAAGATTGTAGTATCTTAGTTGGGGTGACATTTCTTTGGGAAGCTAATCACCACTCTGTTTCGTATTGTGTGTGTGAAGAGACACACTCTGAAAAACACACATCTGAAATGCTTACTGTGACTAGTAGCGTTGTGTGCTTCCTCGGAAGCATAATCAAAGCATTGAGTCATCTGAATAACACCCAACCGTATACAGTAGGCAACAATTAATAAACTCTGAAAGGTATCTTGAGACTTCCATAGCTACTAGTATACCCTGATCTTTCATTCATTAACCACATAAACGGGATTATCGTCATTCTGCATGCACTGCCAACACGGTGCTTAGAATACAAACTGTATGAATTAGCCAAGAGCGAATGATTAACTATTTCTCAGGCCATTATTCGTATCGTTGATGACTATATAGTAATCCACAGCACACTCACTGTATAGTTGTATCTTGTTGAAACAACATCACTTATATATATATATATACTGTTCGATGTTTTTTCTCATTGTTGTCCTATTTGCATCACTTCTACGCACGTGTTCATGATGTTTTAATTTCATTATCCCGGAGTGTAAAATATACGGGGAAAAAATCCCAAAACCAAGAAAAAATTATTGTAGAGTAATGAAATTTCGACAATGCAATTATCTAGTTAATATTGTTTAATTGATTACATTTCCAAGATCACAGCTTAATTTAAGCTCAAGAAAATGCATTTCAAATGTGAAGCTGTTACATTGATAACAGGTGTAACTTCCAGAATTTTGGATGCAAGCGTGCATGCATGGTGTCGATAGTAACTTTGTGGTATGGAGTTCCATTCTTATTGTACTCGTTGTGTCAATACTGACACGGTCAGTGCTGGCTGGGGATGATGATGGAGTTGTCGTCCAATGATCCTCAATTGGAGACAGATCTAGTGATCTCCCAGGCCAAGGTCACATGTCAACACTCTGTAGACCACGTTGTGTTTCAACAGCGGTGTCAGGGGGCGAGCATTAACCTGTTGGAAAACTCCCCTTTAAATACTGTTCATGTATGGCAGCATTATAGGTTGAATTACCGGATTGGCGTAAAAATTCGCAATCAGTGTGCTTGGGATAACCGCGAGAGTGCTCCTGCTGTCATGGGAAATTGCTTCCCATGCCATAACTCCAGGTGTAGGCTCAGTGTGTCTAGGCCTCAGACAGTTTTGTTACAGGCGTAACCCTGGCCAACACACGGACATAACTGGCAACAAGGCAGACCCTGCTTTCATCAGAAACCATAACAGATCTCTACTCCAGCCTCCAATAAAATCTGGCATAACACCACTGTCATTTCAATCGGCAATCCCATGGAGTCAGTGAAATACGTGTTCGGAGCTGTCCTTGATGTAACCGTTTTCTAACAGTTCGTTATGTCACTGTGGTACCAATTGCAACTCGAATTTCTGCCGCAGACGCAGTACGATGAGCCAAAGCCGTACGCCGAACACGGAGGTTTCCTCTCTCAGTAGTGCCACCTGGCCTCCCGGAACTCGGTCTTCCTGAGGCAATACCCCATCCCTTTACCACTGCTCCCAATAATCAGGCATAGTGAATACATTTCGGAAGGAAATCTACCCTCTCGTACCTTTATCACATGACCTCGTTCAAACTCGGTGAGCTGTTTATAATAGCTTCTTCGTCTTCTTAAAGGCATTCTTAGCTAACATCAATACGTCAAATTTCACAGACAAATATCGCTCACGAACTTTACAGCACGCATTTAAAGCAACCCTGATTTGTAAGTTCTAAGTGGTGCTACTAGCCCTACACTTAAGCGCGAAATTTGAATCGATGTCGTCTTTCAGATGTATAAACACTCCTACCAAACTTCGTTTATTCTTGGCATTGGGATTCTTCCCCGCCCCCCAGTGTATGTTGTGACTATAATAACTTATCCCCCCTGCTTTGATTAGAAATAAATACTTTAAATGTAAACACCTAAAGAATTTTTGCAATTTTTAAGTGCTATTAAATTATTTAAGGTTTCAAAGAGATATCAATGAAATAAATAATTCTTATTCCTTATCTAACATGTTGTGACACATTTATCTTATTTTACAATGCTTTTCAAATCAGTTTGTTTAATTGCACCTCAAACTCATCAATACCACTGTCAAAAAGAAATAATTTTTTGCAAAAAAGGTAACAAAAATATTACCTGTGTGTTGTGATATTTGCATATGAATTGATTTGTAAGGCCATTAAGAGAAAAACTTTTATATTTCTGAAACAAACATTGGCATTGACAGAAAAACTAGAACTACTTGGAAATTCCTCAGCCCTCAGAGAGATAGTGGATTAAAAGATAGTGGAAATTTATTTTGCTTCATTTATTCATTTAGCTTCAAATATACTCTTATCTGACACCTTCCTCAAATATTCTAGAGGGAAGAGAACTAACTATTAGTTGAAACTGACGTAGCAATAAAATAAATTTTAGATATAAGGGATACGACTTATTTTCAATCATTTTAAATGAAGAATTATATTGACCATTGCTTCGTCTTGATTCAATTTGAAAGGCCGTTTCTCCCTCTAGCAGTTTAAATGCTCTTGATTTGCATGTGTAGCATCTTTTCGTGCGAATTGTTCTCATGTATATCATCCTCCTTCATGGTGTTGGAATTTTAATGGCCGGTTGTGTATAAATATGAAAGTATTTGTGTGTAAATATTGTGCATAGAAAGGAATGGAATGAAGATAGTACTTCAAACTCATCACACAATCATTCGATCTTGCTTTGCTTTCGCCCATCTTGACTTTCCGGAGACTTCAATCTCCCAATTTGTAGAAACCATAGCTTCCAGAAATTTTTTCAGAGCCTTGTCCATCCAATGCAGGTGGTGGCCCATCAGTCAGTGTAACTAGCCACTTCACGTATCATGGCTGTACGATACCGCTTAAAGTCATCAAATTGGCAATAAGGTCTTCGACGAGGCCGTAATAGATTAACAGTTATGCCTCTAGGGAGCTACAACATTAAAAACAAGAAAAGGTAAATCATTTGCAATCGTTACCCAATTTAAATATTGCTGGTTGGGTATTAAATCTCTCGTCTCATAACCGCAGTTGGTATTTAATGATCTTGAAAGTTTAATTATTTGTATAGGTGGTAAAAAGAAATTTATCCGTGAAAGTTCGAGATGGTGGGATTACATTTTTGGAGTGCTTTGGTGGATTTTTTTTCCCTGTACAAATGTTAATTTTTAATTTTATTGTTAATTTCTAGTTAATAAATGTTGAATTTTTTTATACAGATGGGTGTGAAACATTTATGGTGTATTGGAAGAACTTTTTTGTACATTTCTGACTTAAACATAGTGCTAAAATTTCCCCGGGATTATGCTCCAAATTTTTAGGACTGCGGTAGCCCAGTGGTCAAGGTATCGGATCATGGCAGGCATGTCATGAGTTCGAGCCCAGTAACACTAAAGACCCGCCGTGTAGGGAAGAGATGCACGTTAAATCTGTCTAGAGCTCAAACGTCCTCCCGTTGGTGTGTTGTGGAAGTAAGGAGAGGGGGTTCCAGGTCAGGTGTATTCTACGTCACTTGACAATGGTTCAAATGACGTGGTCCGTCGCCCAAAGCCCTCGTGTAGCTGAACAGTGCGACGTTAATACTCACTGTTCCAAATTTTTTTTTGAAACAGTCTTAATTTTTCATCTTACTTTTAAATCGGCAGTGTTTTTTTATTTATTTATTTATTTTTTATTTATTTTGGTATTCTAACCTTTATTTACAATGAAACAGAATT